>CM070706.1:32846916-33192958 GCA_036346265.1 Melocanna baccifera | reverse complement strand
CGACCGACGACGATCCATCCTCTTCGGCCCAGCCCATTGGAATTGTTCTGCTTATCTGGGCCTGATTGATCGATCGATTTGACTTCTATTACATCTTTTCGAGGCTTTCTATATACAAGACAAACTGAATCGATCGGTGTGATTAAATTAATTGCACGTATTATTTGACAGCAACACCAATGCCCTAATAAACTTGTTGGCATTTTTATAATTCTATCCCCTGTACTCTTATTTTTTGCGAGGATGTATCCCCTGCACTGTACAAATGTTGAACCTAAAAGAGATGTATTTTGATCCTCCAGAAACATGGAGTACTTTCAAATTCTGGGCAGTTGTGTATGTATTACATTCTAAATGTATTTTCTCTACGAATAAGAGTGCTCTAAATAAACGAGAACCTTCCCGAATGAAAACGATCGACGTATAAACATCTAGCTTCCAGAAAAACGAACGGTACTGTACGTGCGTGCTGGTGTGCGCGTTCGTATGTGTCTTTCTTATAATCGCAAGAAAGAAAAGCAAACGAAAAAACAAACAGCTCGATCGACGGTGCAGCAGTAGCTCACGATGGAATAAATCATTTTTTTTGTGTGGCTATAATCGGTTCCTTGTTGCATAACGTAATGCCTTTCAAGACACACAAAAACACGAAGAAACCGAACAAAAAACAATACACTCTGCATCGATGATCTAGAAGCGCAGACGACGACCCCCTTGTCGTCAAAGATGGAAAAAAGGAGTGGATAAGGTTTAGTCCATTGATATCCAATCGGCAGTGCCAAATCGATCCGTATGTATCGTCTACACGTCGTTGCATGATGTTTCCATGCGCATCGATCGATCGTATATATACGTTTCTAGTTTTCTACATCTAGGACCACATGCCGAAAGAATGCATGGATATTTTTTTTTTTGTTTTTGAGAGGAAGGATGCATATATAGATTTGCAGCTGGTCGAATTAAACCAAAACAAACACAGAAATTAATGGCAAGAGAAAAAAAAGATTCAGGCGTAGGAAACCTCAGTAGTCAGTCAGTACACTAAAGGGGTGATCGGAATAGCGATGGCTTTTGGTAAAAATATCAGAATTGGCTGAAAAACATCAGAATCGAATTAGTGGATAGTGTAGTGAATAATGAAAAAAGTGAAAGTTCGCTCAAAAACCGAAACGATCAAGGTCTAAGAAGGAGCACACATCTGTCGATCGTATGTACACGTATAATGTTACATGTCTCTAGTTTTCGACATCTAGGACCACATCATGAAAGAATGCAAAGTTTTTTTTTAGAGGAAGGATGCATAAATTTGCTGGTCGAATTAAACCAAAACAAGAACAGAAATTAATGGCAAGAGAAAAAAAAAAGGCGTAGAAAACCTCAGTAGTCGTACGCTTCAGAAGGAGCCAAGCGGGTGTAGCGCTGCAGCACACAGCCGTAACCGCAGCTGATCCGGCAAAATCTGGCGCGCACCACGTCCTCCCGCCACGTGTTCAGGTGGGACCCACCACCAACGAACTAACCCCCCACGTCCCGGGGAGCCCTGCGGTTCCCGCCCCTCGCTCACTCCTATCCGAGCACCCAAAAAATTCCGAGAAAAAGAAAATCCGAGCACGACAGTATTACGGAAATGCCACTCCCGGCCTTCCTGGTGGCGGCGGCGAAGCTCGCCGTCCTGGTGGTCGCCGCGGCGACGGCGGCCAACGCAGCCTCCTTCGCGCGGTACCGGCGGCGCCACCTCCGCCGCATCCCCAACCCCATCGACGACTCCGCCGATCCCCTCGCCGACTTCCGCTCCCTCCCCTCCGCCGCTGCCGCCTCCTCAGGTGACACTCTCCTTCCCCCACACAAAACCCAAACCATGTTCTACGCGCTTCACTTACTGAACTATTTTACCAGTGGCCATCGTGAGTTAGGCGTTGCATTGGTGCGCTTGTCGATTTTTGTCTCGGGAACGCCCAATTGACCTGTTTAGGTTTCGTCAATTCGTTGTGGAATTAGCTTAAAAAATCGTTGTGGAATTGCTTGCTTTTTTTCGGAAGGCGAGGAATTGCTCGTTTCATCGGTGTGATTTGTAAATTGATTGATGTGGATAGAAGTATGGAATCTAACGGGTGATATTAATGGATTTGCCTGTTGCAGCGTACTACTGTATTTGTGGATCAGTTTGGTCACTCGGTTGGCACAATTATGTTTACACAAATTAGAATTTTCTTTACAAAATTCAAGATTCAATCTTGTTTTCTAGTTCATGACTTACTAGCAAATATCATGCAGCATGGAAGTCCTGATGGTGTGTAAAATTGTTTGCAGAAGATGACAGTTTCTTCTTTGGGTTAGCAACAGCGCCTGCACATGTTGAGGACAGGCTCGAAGATGCCTGGCTTCAGTTTGCAACTGAACATTCCTGTGATGACAAGGAGGCCGTGCACGACCAGAAGCCAGCAAGTGCAGTGATGACATCTGCTGGTGGTGATGGAGGCTCTCAGCAAGCTTCTAGGTCAAGAGGGGATGGAAAGGCTAGCGATGGAGAGCAAAGGAAGCCTATCAAGGTAGCCATGGAGGCTATGCTCAGGGGGTTTGAAAAGTTTGCTGAGGATGGAGAATCTGGTGGTGGTGGTAATTGCAGTCATAATGTTGCTGCTTGGCACAATGTTCCATGCCCGTAAGTACCTGCACATGGCATTTTTGTTTTTGAATAATGAGCTAATTTTGTTCATTTCTGTAATCCAGGAGCTTAAATTTCCTGTTTTTTTAGGATAAGACTTAAATTTCATTGCTTGTAAAAGTCACTTACTAAGAAAGTACCTCATTTCATCTTAACTATTTCTTCCAGGGAGAGTGTCTAATGATCTTTTCATTCCTAATTTAGATATCAGTTCCACAGAGGGACTATGTGAAGATGGATGTCGATGATGCAACATGAATGCATACTTTACAGTTGTCTATTTACACTAATTCTATTGTCATTTCCTTTCATGTTTTTGTTATTTGTTCAATTATTTATGGGTACTGTTGTCTTTTTCCTAGACAGTTTTGTGCCTAACATGTTGCTTAACCTATTTGTTCAGGCAAGCGAGGCTTAATTTTTGGTCCGATCCTGATACCGAGTTGAAACTTGCTAAGGAAACTGGCATCAGTGTTTTCCGCATGGGGGTAGATTGGACAAGGATAATGCCTAAGGAACCAACTGAAGAGTTCAAGAGCTCAGTAAGTTGATAGGAGCATGTTATGCAGTTCATGTGCCTCTCCAAACATTTTTATAATTTATTCTCGTTGTATCATGTACAATCTAAGTATTGGTGAAATAAGACAGGCATCGCTTTTTCTAGGTTAATTTTGCAGCGCTTGAGCGATATAGATGGATCATTCAAAGAGTTCATGAATATGGAATGAAAGTAATGCTTACTCTATTTCATCACTCACTTCCACCTTGGGCTGGGGAATATGGGGGATGGAAGATGGAAAAAACTGTTAATTACTTCATGGCTTTTGTAAGGTACTCTTTTCTAGCAGTCAAACTGGACTTCCGATACATTCTTCCTTGGGATGTATTTGGTAGTTTCTTGGCTCTTGAACTGTCATTTTAGTTTTGGTTATGCAGGCTTGTGGTTGACCGTGTGTCAGATTTAGTGGACTACTGGGTGATTTTCAATGAACCTCATGTGTTTGTGATGCTGACTTATTGTGCTGGTGCTTGGCCTGGTGGAGATCCTAATACAATTGAAGTAGCAACATCTGCTTTGCCAACTGGTGTGTATAATCAAGCTTTGCATTGGATGGCTGTTGCACATGCTGAAGCCTATGACTACATTCATTTGGAAAGGTAGATAGCACCTTAAGCCATTTCTCTAATGAATATCTACCATCGTGAGTTGAATAGTTAGATGTTTGTGTTCCTCTCATTTTCTAACTATTCATTTCTTGATTGACAGCAAGAATGCAAAGAAGCCAATGGTTGGTGTTGCACATCATGTATCGTTTACTCGGCCATATGGCCTATTTGATGTTGCGGCTGTCACACTAGCTAATTCATTGACCCTATTCCCTTACATTGATAGCATTTGTGATAAATTGGACTTTATTGGCATCAACTACTATGGGCAGGTTAGTTGAATACTAGTTGTTTAAATAAATGGTCTGATCCTGTAAATGACATGAGTCAACTTTTCCACTTTCATGCAGGAGGTAATATCAGGGCCTGGTCTAAAGCTCGTGGATAATGATGAGTACAGTGAATCTGGTCGTGGGGTTTATCCCGATGGGCTGTTCCGTATCCTGATTCAGTTCAATGAGCGATACAAGAGCTTAAACATACCTTTTATCATTACTGAAAATGGAGTTTCTGATGACACTGATCTGATCCGGAAACCGTATATGCTGGAGCACCTATTAGCCATATATGCCGCCATTATAATGGTATGTTCTTGTCCACACATGCATTAGTTTGTGCTCATAGAGATGTATGTAACTTCAGCACTCATAGGCATCTTGTTTTGAAGGGTGTGCGTGTGCTTGGTTATCTATTCTGGACAACATCGGATAATTGGGAGTGGGCAGATGGCTATGGTCCCAAGTTTGGGCTTGTTGCTGTTGACCGTGCTAATAACCTAGCACGGAAACCTCGCCTTCATACTATTTATTCTCCAAGGTAACTTCTCGTTTCAGCAAATCACATTGACATGATGATATGTGTATCTATTATATCTGCTTCATGCACTAACTCTTGTGTAAAGTTTTAAGGCTTTGTACTCTAGTGGTCTTGTCTTAAACATAAAAAGTAAAGTCTACTCTTGTTTGGAAAATTTAAAGTACATTCCCTTTTATTTAAACTTTGGTCCTTTGATGAAGCATTAAGCATGTCTAGACCTGTGGTTACCGCCATTATTTTTTTCCTTTCATGCGTTTGGGGGTTCTATGATCAGCATTTTTTCGAGAACACAGTTCTATGACAAGCATAACAATGTGCATCTTAATTCCAGGTTGTTACAACTAGAAAATTACAAGACAGGACAGAATGTCTGCTTGGAGGAACTGCAACAAGCTGCAGTTCAGAAGAAAACACGTCCATTTTTCAGGGCAGTAGATAAACATGCTCGGATGTATGCAGGTAGATATTGATTCTTTTCAAAAGATTCTGATAAAGAAGTGAATTGGCAGGATCTATAGGTGCTGGTTTGTTTCACTAAAAGTAACTTGATAAGTAGAACATGTGACTGCCATAGACTGAACGTAAAATATGTGAAATAGCTACTGGCCTCCCTTTGAGCTTCAAGATTAATACTGCCTCTTGAGTTTCTTCTTTTAGTCATCTTTGAGTTATGCTCAGGTGTTCTCAATTTGACTTATTTATTGAACTACCAAAGGGCCTAGAAAAAGGCAGCTACCTAAAATGAAAGTTGTCTAGCCCATGTTTGCTTCCTCTATCTAAGCATTGGTTGTCCTCTTTGCCTTACAGGAGGTCTAGATCAGCCTATTCAGCGACCTTTTGTATTGCGGGATTGGCGATTTGGTCATTATGAAATGGAAGGCTTGCAGGATCCTTTGAGTTGCTTTGTAAGATGCATTTTTGGACCATTTTCACGCAAGAAGAAGATTCTCTACATAGAGGATGATGAGATTTCTTATTCTATTTCCTGCTGATGACTGTTCCTCTAGTTGCTACTTTAAGTTCAATTTCTTAGGTTGCAACATAGAACTCCATCAAATATTTGGTGAGTCAAGATAATTTGTGCATTTTGTTTTTCCTTTGTTTATGCATGTGACCTATTCAGGACAGCTTATCTTGATTCCTTTGTAGGTTATTTTGTCCTCTAGATGAAGCAAATAAAAGTTCTGGAAATGGAAGCTTCACCTTTTGCAGTGTATACTACATGGTTTGTACACTGTTCATCATAGAAGTAAGTACCTTGCAAATTTCATGTGCTTTTCTTATGTTCTGATCTCAAGTTGAAATACTTGACTGAAGATGCGGCTGATCTAATGTCATGTTGATCAACTACCTTATCTTTACCAAACCAAAATATCTTTTTCTGATCTACTTTCCACTAGCTCATAATTGTGTCCTGCACTTCTTAATTGAAGATGCTGCTGGGGAAATGTTTGAGTAGGCATATGGGTACCTGCCCACCCTTATGTACATCCCCCGTGCTTCGTCGAGATCTGAGCGCATATATACATTCAAGTCATGTGAGTTAATGGCTGCTATTTCTGGTCTAAATCACTGCAACCATCATGTGATCAGGCCTACCATCTTAACAGGAGTTGAATAATTAACTTTGGTATACTAGTGTTCCAAATGTGTGATATAAACATTGGCAAATTCTCCCCTGTGAAAATATATCATTATCGATTGGTCATGAGCAGTTGTATTTCCTCGTGTAGAATTCTACCTCCTTATATCATGGGTCATAAATGCTGGAAGGAAATGAATAACGTTCAGAAAGTTAGGAAGCTATTGTTGTATAGAAACCGCGTATAACATTGCATTTAAGGACTTCCAAGGTTTAGTTGTCAGCAACAGGTGCAATGATAGACAATTATCATTAGGTGGATTGAACACACTATGTACCCAGGCAGGGCCTGTTTAGTTGGATAAATGAATTCATCCCTGCCTAGGTCTATGTTTCTATGGTTTGCTGACATGCATAAGCCTAATAACCTAAGCCAATTTGATGCATTCTGAGGGATCAATGCGGATATATCCTCCTTCATGAGCTCATGGATTCGTGTGCTTCTTCACATTTCTTCACATTCTATAAAGTCTAAATTTAGCACTGCCAAATCATTTTCTTTTTCGGAAAGAAAAGCACCACCAGATCTTATTGGAACATTGCTGGTCCTTACCTGACTTTCCAAACCATTTTGATGGACGTGACATGTATTATTTGATAGAACTAGCGAACTGTTCACATAAATGGCACTGTGCCACTTTTTTCTTCAAATTTGGCCCTCAGATACATGTTTTTGCAAATCCAACCCCTCCATGAACCTACCGAACTCGGTTAGTGCCTACCGAGTTGGTGCCTACCAAGCTAGGGGGCTCAGTAGGCACCTGCTGAGCCCCTAGTGTGGCAGCTTTTAATGGTGTGTGATTAGCGTTTAATTAAGCTCATGATTAGTGTTATTTAAATGCGATTAGCACTAATTAACACATGCACAGTGTGGTCGGCGAGCGATCTACTGAGCTCCCCTAACTCAGTAGGTACATGGAGGGGACTAAATTTACAAAAACTGGTGTTTGGGGGCCATGTTTGAAAAAAGTGGCTACACTACCATTTATGTGAACAGTTCAGAACTAGCCACTAACTAACCACACCCCTCTTGAAGCCGAAGTATGTACATGTTGATCGTTGAGCTCTTGGCGATAAACAATCTAACAAATATTACCAAAAATATATATTGATCTTTCCTTGGCGGCAAGTTTGTCAGGATCTTGGTCTGTATGGTAGAATTTTACAATCCTACGATCCTGTGGGACTATTTTGATCCCAATCCTAGTAGGGTATTAATTAGGAAGAGACATAAAAATAGTGATCAAGACCTTATAATCTTTAGAATTATGATTTTCGAGGTACAATACTCCTTTGATCCTATGATACGATCCTAGGATCTCGATCCTGTTAATAGGAAAACGATCCTACCAAGGATCTTGACACTGACAACCTTGCTTGGCAATTTGTATAATTAACCTTGATTGCTGTGTTATAGGAAAACTTATCATTGGGACTTTTCATCTTCCACTTGTTGCACCTATGGTCTATTATCTTAAGAGACAATCACTGGTTGCAAAGACCATTTAGAGATCATACTTACATGCAGAGAATTTTTGTTCCTTTTTATTCTCATGCCTTGTCATTTATTTTTTCTGAAAACGAGAAGGGAAAAGAGAAAAAACAAAAACATCTCATAGCAGTATTTTCTCTGAAACAAAAAGGGTAAAGATTGAAAGAAAGCATAACATAGAAATCCATAACATGGTGCGTATTAGTAACATAGAGCATAACATAGAAATCCATAACATGGTGCGTATTAGTAACATAGAGCTATGTAGTACAGAAAATGAGGTTGGGCGGTTGGCTTACAGGATTATAGATGCCAGGGCCCAGGGCAGTCATACACTAGCAGTATATAGGAAGAAATTTAGGTTTGAAGTACATAAGAAAATAGTAAAGCACTAGTTCAACCATTATTTCAGTATATAGGATGGAAGGGCTGATAATGATCTGCGACCCAATGGATGGCAGAATGATCAATTGTTTTTAACAACTCGAGGAGCTCTCTCCATTAGGACCACTGGTTTTGTGCGGCACAGTTCATCTTCTCATTCTCCTTCTCTGGGATATGGAATGCTGATGCAGGGAAGGTCTTAGAAAACCCAGCAATGCTCTTGCAGATGAGTTTACCAGTTGCTGGTTCATCAAGGGCTATCTCCTCTACTGGAAGCCACATCATGAGCTCCCTGGTCTTTATCCCTTTGACCTTCTTGATCCTTCCCTTCTCTGCAAAGCCAGTGATCTCAGTGCCATAAGAGACCAGCCTTCCTAAACTTTGGAAGACGTGGTCTGTCCTCTTCTTTTGCTTGAGCCACACAAATCCAGTTTCCTCAACATAGCCACACTCCATTATGTCCTTTAAGGGAAGCAGACCATTGGGGAGGCCTGCTTCCTTGAGCAGGAGCATGGTGCATTGTTGGCAGATCTCATCACCATAGTAGACCTCAGCCTTGGCCTTGAGTTCATCGGCAATAAGAGCCATTGTCTAAGGGTAGTGTCTTTTCTCTCTCACTCGCCCTTTCCCTTTTTTGCTTTGAAGCAGTTTTTGGAGGCTTAGCTTTGTATGGTTTTGTGGTTCGTAGTGAAAGAGCCCACCTTTATATAGGATATGCCTTGTCTAATTGCGCCTTATCATGTATGGAATTTTCCACCTTGCCATTCTCAGTTAAGGAATGACAACATATCATGCTCATGAAAGCCGTAGGGTCCGCTTCTGGAGGTTAATTTTGCAACGATTGAAAATATCTTCTAATATAGAGTAAGATGGCCCCCATTGAATTGATGGCATGTGAGCGGTTGGGACTAGGAATCTTTCCGGTGGTTATGGTAGTTTTTGTTCTTTTACTTTAAATATATTAAGTGCCTCAACACAAATAAAACGTATAAACTCTATATTCAATTTTCCTTCGAACTTTTACTGCATTTTAAGAGTAGTAAATGGATACTCGATCAGATAGATAAGTCCATTTAAGTGACCAGTTCTGACATATATAACTTATCTATGAGTGAGACTGTGAGAGGAAGAGAGTGCTCATACAGTCATACTTTACTACCGTAGCTGAGTGAATGTCCACAAAGGTGAGGAAAACAAGTAATGGTGAAATTTTCAGCCCTTTTCTTCCCTTTTCCTTTGAGCTTGCAAACAATAGTCTTATCCAATGCCACCACTCAACCTTCCTATTGCTAGAGTGTAAATAACCAAAAGCTACTTAGTTCTGATTAACATCTGAGTTCAATATACTATTTGAGCAGTAAACTTATCAGCTTCTGAGTTGGGACTGTAGTTAACATACAAATTCCCAATTATGAACTGAGTTTATCCAATACAGTTTTATCCTGACATTTGGGACCTTGCTGCACTAACTGTGAGCCTGTTAGCTGCCAACCAACTAATACTATTGAAGCTCTTCCACTGCCCAACACCTGACAGATTTGCCATACTCAGTGTCTGAAACAGCACATGGAGGGTATTCAATATTGTAACATGTAAGCTTGAGATGTGACCTTCAATGTATTCATGGATAATCTGATCAGTCTGCAGATGGCGCATTTAGTTTTCTAACCTAACATTACGGTAGAGAGACAATTTTGAGCAGTTCCAGAATTGATTTGGTCTTACAATGGAACTTCAGGGCTTTATCTTGTGCTAGTATTTCATTGCTAGATTAGATAAGTTAGTACAATGTAACTGTTGATCATTTCGATAAGAACAGTCCATATGACTGTCCATCTCCTTTTACTCTCAATTTTTTGTGTTCATTGCTCATATATGGAGATATCTTGAGATTGAGGTATTAGGTATCTGTGCCTGATCATGGATTTGATCTAAATACTAGTTTTTTTTTTAATTTTGGTGAAAACAATGAAAACAATCTGAAACATGGTGAATCCAGGAAGAAGAGACCCATAAAAACTTTCAGATATAGTACATGTTTCTACGCATTTATGTATTTCTGTCTCTCTCTTTTTTCTTGAGACTACGCATTTAGTATCAGTACTATGTAACATACTGCCCCCTAGCTAAAAGTATTAGGCCACACATTATTGTCATCATGGTCCTGCATGTGCCTAGTTTCTTCCTTGAGTAACACGGTATTGGAGGCCCTACTTAGATTCATTAATCTGGAGGTTCTGGTTATGGGCTGCAGCCACTGTGCATTCCTCCGGCAGCCGTTCAGGTGGGGCATTAGACGACTGAAATCATGTCTTCAGCGGTTTACTCATTCACATTTGAGTTGTGCCTGATCTTAGCAGACAAATTTTCAGTTGGACGGCTGGCCGAACTTGCAGTTAGTGTACTGGCTGAGTGACCGCAGCAGATCTGTGCTCAAAAGAGAGATGCATATGGGAAGAGGATATAAAAACAGAGGTTACATGGAGGGCAAGGACGTGCATGTGCTTAGTTAATGCCTTCATGGTGATGGTGCCCTCCCTCCAGCTCTCATTTATGTAACTATACAAGTAGATGGAATAGTACTGCCCTTGTTTCCTGCTAGGAATTGACTGATGATTGATAACATAATGGATTCGTATGACAGACGTACGGAGTATATGTCGGCTAGAATTATTTCTATTACTTACACCACATGGAATGATACCTAGAAAGAGGGAGAGCAATGTTGGTGGCCATATTTACAGTTACTGCATGCAAGCAGTTATAATGTTACATGTAGTTGTCTTGTGTACCTTTTAGACTGGTTCACATCGCACTGAACAATTGAAGAAACACATCTTCTTGGAACATCTAAGGAATCTAAACTAAGATGTTCATAATTCGTGTTTTTGTAAATATTATCTGTTGGTGATCAAATCAGGGTAGGATAGGGTGAAATTGTAGTCAAATTATAGGAAATGCACTGGAGTACTGGCTGCTGGTCTATATGTTCCAGGAATACCAATTAATTTTTCCAGGAGACTGGGGCTTTTATTTGTTTGTGATGATGTACTGCAATTCTGAAGCCACAAAAAGGAGTCAATTTTTCAGTAAATTACAACTATTGGGTTTATCCCACAAAAAGAACTTTGTTAAGCCAAGCAGATGGCTACAAATTTGTCATGGAATATGTATAGTTCTACTGTACTGGTCCATTTATTTTGATGTAGTGCATCTGTAGGTGTCTAGTACAACATATGTCATATGTACTGTATTTCGTACTTTGATATGGTTTCTCTGCAGTAGTCATCATACCATCCACAGCAGAAATTATTAAGTGGAAACTAAAAAATGCTCAATCCAGCATGTACTGCTAACTCATGCTTGTGAGTTACTCTCAACACATCACTGTCATCACAGCGAGTGTTAATTAGTTTGTAAACATGATTTTTGTTTAATTGCACCATTCTAAGGTGCAGGTAAGAATCCATTTGGACTTAAAATACTTGCAAGTTCTATGCTTTTTTTTCTCATCAATTGATACTGTGTTGTGCCTTAAAGAATTCTTGGTGATAATGCAGCAGCAGTGCTATTGCAGGGCCCAGGGATCCCGGAGCAGCAGAGACCACTGCAACACTGTGAGCTTGTCCATAATTTCATTATCATGTGATTCATGCTGTCAAAATCAGATCCTGGTTGTGATTGAGCGTGCGATCGAATCTTGAGAAAACTACACTTCTTCCAATAGGCACCAGTGAAAGCAGCTCAGCAGTGGATACACCTAAAGTTGCTGGCTGATATCATGACACTGTTAGAGCATAGTGGTGAGATCACTTCTTTGCCTGGGCTGGACCTATCCATGGTGGCGATGGAAGATTGTTAGTTTAGCATCTCCTGATAAATGCAAACAACAGAAGAGCAGGCAGCCTGGGGGAATTAGTACCCATCATGTGTGGAGGACAGAGACGTCCATGATTCATATTACATGCCAATATTTGGAGAAAATTGCCATTACAGTTAAATCACCTGATGAGTGCTGCCTGCAAATTGCGTTCATTAGTACAAGAAATCAGTTATCATCGACCTGAGATTCCGACTCTCTATATTCCTTTTCTTTTTTGTGTTTTTCTTTTCTTTCTTTTTTTGACACAAGGACCAAGCAATATCTCAACTTATGTTGGATGAGAATGAGATGAGATCATGCAATTGCATGCCGTATGTGGAGATGTACTGGTGAAAATTAAGGCAGCTGGTAAAGAGTTGGCACAATGTCCTTTTCCATTGTCTTGGCTGGTGTTCAAGATAGAACCATGTTGATTGCTGCTTGTCGCTGCCTCGATCATGTAATCAAAGAAAAAGACCTGACCAATTGCAGCAGTATTGTATGTATACGCGCTGTACAGTATATGTATTTATGATCGACCAGGATGATTGAAACGTAAGTAGCAACAATACAGAGACAACGCTGTGTCAGAAAGGGCATGGCATATTCTCCATACAGGTTAGCTGAGCCGAGATAAGTACTGTACGCGATATATTATATGTATGTGTGGTTTATTCGGTCCAGAATATAATTGAACACCCTGGATGTATAATCCTTATCACTATTCCTTACTGCTACATCGGATTCGGATACGATTGTGCTAATGTATACTTCTACTTTTTTTAGAAGCTCATCGAGGGTACGTATATACGGCATCTATGGATCTACCTGACATGAAACAACGTACGTATATACGGCATATGTACTGGGCTGATCCTCGTTTCTCCCTCAATGCATAATACATGGGCCGAAACAACGTAAAATCGCAAGGCAGCTAGAATCTGCAAAGCTTGATCAGGCAAACGGCAAGAAATATTTACCGTTCAAATTGAACGATGTATTCATTCCAAAGGAAGTTATAAACACGGATAAAAGACGAGAAGTCTTATATTATCGACCTTCGATTTGAAAGTCCAAATTCTTCCATATTGACTATTGAGTGTGTAGCTGCATCCATAAATTTGGATTACCACAACCAAATTGCTCTACTGCTACGGTATCGGTGATCAACATGCCTATACTCCGATATGCCTCGCAAATGTGATCCATCAAGCACAAACAAATGCTTCATGATAAATCAACTGTGGTAGGTACCTACGTTTAACAAAGATACTAATCCAAAGAGTAATTAACTTGAGTCAATTGATCAAGCTGGTATTCCGTCTCTGAGGAGACTAACTAAGCTGCTCCTGGCCAGATTAACTATAAGTGCTTCATCTTGGAGATGTAAGTAGACCAATCCATCTCGAACGGGAAGTGGCATCCACGGTCAGTCCCGAGGTACCCGATCGACCGCCGTCGTCGTGGTGAGATCTCCTCGACGTCGATGCGGAGCTCCTGCCCGGGGCACCGAGCCGACACGCACCCGCTCCTCGGGCAGAACGCGCTCAGACTGACGTGCCCGGAATGTGGCAGCAGGTTCTGCACGTCAATCGTCCGCCGCCGCGTCCGCCCGCCGTCGCCGTCTCTGAGCACCAACACTAGGATATGGTGGCCCGGCATCGAGCTGACCATGGCAAGCCGCCCGTCCTCTGACGTCGCCAAGGCGAGCGAGTCACTGGATATGGTCGTGAAGTAGTAGTCTAGCCTGAACTGCTCCGGCAGCTCCGTCGTCCACGTCCGCCCCGTGCGCACGTCGATGGCGACGGGGCACGTCAGCGGTCAACCAGCCGAGCCAGTGGACGGCGCCACGGCAGACGATCTCCCTGCCAGTGTACACGTGCGCCTGTAGAAAATCCTGGAACTTCGGGGAGCGCATGGCCGGCCCCCACGCGCCGGCGCCGGACCTGGGTCAAGCCGTCCTGGATGTCCCCGTCCTGCACGGCGAGTTTCAGTGTCGCCAAGTCGTCGGAGGCGGAGCTGGACGGGGAGAGAACGAGAGATCATAGCCAGTGACCAATACGTACGTTCGCCTGGAACGCGGCGGCGGGGAGGAAGGTGCTATCTCCGGCAATGGGGTTGCACAGGCAGTGATCGCCCACCGTGCTTCCTCCGAGGAGGGTGAGCCCGTCACGCGACGAGAACGGTCGGTAGTACAAGGCCAGGTCGACGCCGGTGGCCGCGTTAGCCGGTATGAAGGACGAGACCGTCGTGTAACTCCGCCGGTCATCGTCGTAGTCGTTGGCGGTGGAGATGGAGGCGGCATGCGCTGCAGCCGGACGTTGTGCCCCTCGGTAGTAGAAGCGGTGGAAGAAGCCGAGGAGGAGGGCGGTCAGAGGCGGTGGCGTCCAGGCGGCGGAGGCCTGGCCGCCTGGGAGGAGGTCGCGTGGAAGCGATGACCACATGTCCACGTACAGTCTCTTCTCTTTTTTTTATTGAAACGGCTTGCATGCATGCAGCTCTATTTTCCCTACTTTTTTTTAACTCGCAATTTCAATATACCATTTAGATCTTAAATGAATATATTATGCTAATCTTAAATGGATATATTATACTTTTTTATGACTTTTAATATACTTAATACTAATGTTATGATACCAATGCTTTGAAAAAATTTCATCTTAACTCTTTATTTTTCCTATATACTTTTTTATATAAAAAGAGTATATATATAAATTATGTTATAAAAGGTGGAATTTTATACAATTTTTTATGGAACTTATTTGAGAGCATCTAATAATCATTATAAAGTATGCTCAAACATTGCAAGTTTGTAGATATAGCAACAAATTACAGATCGGAAAAAAATTAGGATAATGAATTCATCTATTCATTTAACCATACCTGCTTGTTACTAATCTCATTGTCTCGGCATGTAAAGAGATATGGTTTCTGTACGATCTTCATGGTTTAATTTTCAGTAATAATGTATATATTGCACTGTACCAGTATCAACTATGGAAATTGTGATCGTTTGAAAGTGCCATCAAATTTGAAAATAATAGCATGCGGTCAGAGCACCAGGCAGCAGCATCAAAACGCCATTTTCAAGACGTAAATCCACTTGGGCAGCCAAGTTGCCGATGCCGTAGTATCACCAAGAATTTCAAAGGGAGCAACAAGAGAATAGAAACAGAACAAACGAAGAATTCAAACGCATCAACGGCCAAGAACGGTTATATCAACTTCACGCAGTCTATCTTTCAAAATCCTAATAACTTGTGGCTATAAATCCGGAGCCACAAGAAGTTTCGACTTAGGAGGAGAAATCGTTGTTGCAATTGAACAAACTAACGCAAAACACGAGAGAATTTATGCATCATATTCTTCACTAGCAAACTTGTTCTCTGGATAGAAGACCGCAACCACTGGGTTCCCACCAAATTTCCTTCCGTGCATTGCCGTCTTTGCTTTGGTGGCACCGTCGACATCTGCGTACTCCAAGAACACCTGCAATGGAAAGCCCATGCATCAGAAAGATTTCATACAATACAGATGCTCTGCAAAGTTTGAACCGTATTAATCACAAGGTTCACCTTTCCAACTCCGGCAACTGCCTGTCCACTGGGATCAGGACGTGGAATGACAACTTTCAGCAAAGTACCTGAGGAAGGGAGGTATACGTGAGTAGAATTAACACCATCAACAAAGGAGTAAGAATGTCTAGGAGAATCAACTAACAGAATGAATCAAATTATAAATCAAGGCAGAAAGAGTTGAGTCTGAAATGGCATACGGTAGGATTATGGACAAGATATGCTGAAGACAGACACAGAAAAGGGACCCAGTTCCAGCAGATGATCAAATGGCTAAATTTCAAAAGAGGAGAAATAGTGGATGAGAAGTTTGTGGTATTTACCATATTTGCCTGCTTCCAACCTCATGTCCTCCATGATGTCCGCATACTCTTCATCATCTTGTAACTCATCTGCAGAAACCACCTGGGTCAAGCATACAACCTTTGTAGGAAGCGCTCCAACTTGATACACAAGTTTCTGTACAGGAATCATATCTAGAGTCAGAACCCAAGAACAATTGCAGAAATACAATATAATTTGCACAACAGAATAACTAGTTGACCATGGGTGACAATTAAATAGTTGAGCTATACCTGTAATTGCACCTGTTGCTGTGCCTGCAATAGGATACTCTCCTGTTCTGGTCTAGGCTGAGCTGCTCCCTGGTTTGCTCGTCTGACAGTAAGGGTTTTGTCTCCCATCTTGATACCATTTAGAGCAGCGCAGGCAATGTCAGTGACATTGAGGTCCTGGTAGACGCAGAACGCATAGCCCTTTGAGTTACCAGTTTCCCTATCCTTCACAAGATCAAATCCTCGAAGAGGCCCAAAGGATTCAAGCAACTCACGAACTTGAGCCTCTGTGAAGTAATAGGGAAGGCCACCCACGAAAATACGGTCTGGGCCTTCTAACCCTCCGGCTGAGCCTGGTGTTAAGCCAACTGCAGCAAGATTCAGATTGGGGCTTGGCTGGCTTGGGCCCAGCGCAGCTGCCAGAGAAGGATTATAGTCTGTTGGTCTTCTAACCTTCACTGGTCCCCCTTCAAACAAAATGCCGTCCAAGGCCATAGCATTGCTTGCCTCCTCCACAGACCTCATTTCCACAAAAGCGAATTTCTTGTCATGGTTTATGTAGACATTAAGAACAGCATCACCTGGACCAGCAGTGTTTCCTCCAATAGCAGCCATGACTTGATTAAAGTATATTGCAACTGACTGCAGAAAAGAAAACCAGTGTAACCAACAGTTGCAAATTATATGTCAGTGTGTGTGCATGCTTGTGTGATCTTTTGGCTTTGGGGTTGATGGAGGTTGGGAAAGTGATTCAAGTATATGGACCTGTTCATTAGCAGTTGGAGGAAGGCCTCCGACGTAAACACGCCGAGCATGCCGAGTAGCCTGAGAGGAAAAAGATGTTTGCACTTGGTGTATTGTTTATCAATACCTGCAGTAAATTATAAACAAAATATCTCATACCTGTTGAGTCATTGCTTGCGGCTGGATGATAAGGGGATTGAACTGATTCAAACAAATGAATTTGATCATAATCCAACATATAATAAAGGCCAGACATAAAATAACAAAAGCAACAAAGGCAAATGTTCTTTCGACACTGAGGAACTATTCTTTTAGGCTGCGGCTTATTAGTCTAATGAATAGTGATTGATGAGAGAAGCCAAAAGCTGTTGAAAAGCTAAAAAAACAGGACTTAAGACATAAAAAAAAATCAGGAATAAACACCTGTCCAACACCAAAAGGGAGCATGTTCGGAAACATTCCAGGAATAGAAGAGCCCGGTAACTGACCTGTAATATATCAATTTATTTCTAGTAGGAAGCATAAACAATTAGCAAGAAAAATTATTGCTCATTTAAAACTGGTTACTTCTCACCATCAATCCGGATCTAAAATAGATCCAGATGTGCAGTATTCCATGTCAAAGAATGGATAAAATATGTGCAAGAAGAAATGTAATAATCATGAAGCTAGCAATAAGTAATACTTGCTAGTTGAAGATGAACAAGACGATATCAAACCAGAGCACTGATTCCTCCTTGTACATTAAAGCTACAGTAGGCCACCCATTCCATTGGCAGCAGTGGGGCAAGTGACCCAAGGATGCCTTCTTACCATAAACATATACAAAACAGACAAACAACAAAAGAACAAAAGCCAAAAAGTTTTGCTCAGTTTTCAGTTACCAAGAAATAATAAAATGGAAAGTTGCACGTTATTTGTACCAGAAGATTATCACAGATACAACGGCATATCCAGTGGATGGGTGCTTGAGGGGTGCTTATGGAGAGAAAGCATCCATTGGTTGGTACTTTCTCTCTCCTTTAGCACCAGTATCTCTCCAAGCACCACATATGTTGTTGTGACTACAACAAGATAATCCCTTTTTCACTCTCTCCTTTCCTCTCAACTTATTGGTGGATGGTTCTAGGTGGATCCTATTGGAGGTTCTTTAGCAAGGATTGAAAAGCATCATGGTGCTCTATGTTATCCACCAATGCTAAGTTCAAAAAACAACATTCGACTAGTGATATGCTAGGAGCTTATGGCAACTGCAATAAGAATGTGTCCCATCCAATTGTGGTGAGAATAGTATAGCATTGTAGTGGAAGTAAATGGTTGGCATTCAGCAATGGCTACAATTGATTCCAAACAAATACGCATGAACATCACTTACCCAGTCCCAACACAAGAAACTTTCTTAAGCTCAATAAGTCCCAACTAAGGATAAATTAGACGAAACTGCAAAAATGAAAATATAAACATTTAACTGAGTTCATGAGAGCATACTTGGTGTTGGAACAGCAGGAAATGGAGTAACCATAGCTTGTGGTGGTGGTGCCAGGTCGAATCCACTAACTCGCTTGCTGCTTCAGCACAATGGACAATAGTGACTAGTGAGAAGCTAAAATATAAAACTGGAAAACAGAATACTGCATGAGACAGGTAATTGTACTTAAATAAAGAGAAAAATGACATCTCTCTGAAAATTAAATTAAAAAACTTAGCCATGCATATTCATATATACATTGCACATGGCTTAAATAAACAATACACAAAAATAAAAAAAGATAGATGGTGAAAAAAGCATATTCATTTGGATTTTCTGC
Organism: Melocanna baccifera; assembly: GCA_036346265.1. NCBI lineage: Eukaryota > Viridiplantae > Streptophyta > Magnoliopsida > Poales > Poaceae > Melocanna > Melocanna baccifera. Next base: position 33,174,249 of record CM070706.1, on the reverse strand, counting down.
ATAGCTATTCTCATTACAATAAGCAACTTGAAGATGGTGATAGATAACCATGAGGGAAAAAATTAGTATGTACATTGCAGCTGAACAAAATGCAAATAACAAACAATTTCAGGACCTTCACTTTCATACCTTTTTGAACGAGAACGAGACCTAGATCTGTGATCCCTGCCCCTTGAACGAGAGCGCTGCCTGTGATGCCCATCTCTTTCGCGGTCTCTTCTCCTGAGTGTTGTTACCAACATAGACCACAAATGAAATTCCATATAAGCAGGGTAGCTGTGGGCCTTTCACTAATCATTTTGGCATGTGTAGGACATAGTTGAATAACTTTTGAAGCATCCATCACATATTCACATCTGATATATTGCTAGTGTTGATTTTAAAAGCCAATACTTTTGACATGACCAAAATAGCCACCATTGCAGAAACACACTGTTTCTAAAGTAACAATAAGGAGCATATAAACAAAAATGGATTAACAGCCATGGTTGTCACGGCGGACTAGGCGACCACGGTGCCTGAGAGGCGCCAGGATGCCATGGTGTCTAGGTGGGCTCCATGGCGTCCTAAGGGCGAGATACAGCGATGATGCCAACACCAGGGATGGCCCAACAAGCAGGAGTAAATTCTCTTGGTGTGACCAACAATTCTGCTATGAATATGCCTATGGGGCAGCATCGTAATGCCCAGCAGCGGCGGCAATCCAATTATCCAAGTATGTCAAAATGGAGGTAAAGATTTCAGCTTGTGTCTAGCATTGTAGGCATTGTCCCTACTCCCTACCCTAGTAGCTTTGTGGAGCAATGATGGGAAAAGAGCAAAAGAAGGGTGCCAGTTGACCAAGGCGCTTGCCTAGCCGCTCGCTGTGGACGCTGCAAAATCCTAGGCACCTGCCTAGTTGGCCAAGGCAAGACGAGCCTCCACGGCGTCCCCCTGGACCGCTAGGATGCCAAGGCAACGCCTTGGCAACACCGTGACAACCATGTTAACAGCAATACCTTTCAGAATCACGGCTTCTGTGACGATCATGATCATCGGAACGATCTCGGTGTTCCCTTCTTTCACGGTGATGACTATGGTGGCGATCCCGATCCTTGTCCCTGTCCCGATCCCTGTCCCTGTCCCTGCCTCTTCCTCGATCTCTGTCACGTTCCCTGTGACGCTCCCTGTCCTTGTCTTTTTCTCTTTCTCTGTCTTTATTCCTAGATTTCGACAATGCATCTTCACGTGAATGTGTATCGCCCTGGAGGCAGGATGATTTTATTTGAGCTGACCAACACAGAGACACAAGATATGCACAAAAAAGTAGAGTTCTTCGAGTGAGATAACATAAAAACATTGCAAGATGCTCCAAGTACATTTGCATTGCAAGTAATAAAAAGAGGAAAGACCTGCCGTCAGTGTATCCATGCACACGAGATTTTGGTTAATGATCAAGCAGCCTGGAGAGTTACATCAACTGGCAGGTGTATGCTTAAGGAACTGTAGATGCACATTTATAGCACATAATAAAGTTGCAATTGCTTGTTCAAACAGTTAAAAAAACAAAGTTCTACAGTGAACTTTGGTGTGTTAAAATTGTATGACTTTGATATGTTAAAAAACTGCAGATGAATTCAACTTTGTTTAACAACAAAACATTAAAAGTTAAATCAGCACATCCGCACCATGAAAAGGAGACTAAGCAACACTTATTATCCTCCCATTGCAATGGATCCATCAGCACCGGTCAAACACCCGTTTTTCCATAAACCACATAGCACTCACAGTCTCACTAGAACCAAATCAGCCCATATACACCCGAACTAAACAAGCACAAAGTTCAACTTACTTATCCATAAACCTATTACTGTTGCTCCCACTCAAATCAACTCATCCACAAAGCAAAAACTAAATCTTCCTTCCATGCATCAATTCCACAACCTGCTGCTCACGCCAATCAAATTGGCGAATGAACCTAGTATACATCAAGCAATAGCAATCCAAAGGGTCGATCGAATCTTACAGAAGCAGCACAGACATCGAGATCAAAACCAAGTAATCTGGGAAATTCCCTCCCCAAGGGACTCTCGGCTACCGAATCAAGCCAGCCACATCTGCATCAAACGAACCAATCGAATCCCAACAGCTTCGCCGCCGAATTCGCCACTCCAACACCACTACACCGCAGCGCAAACCGTCGCGTCTAAGCCGAAAGAAACAAGAGAAAAAGATACGCTCTAGCCCGTGCTAAGCGCCACCACTGGTACAGATAGATCGAGCGGGCGGGCGCGAAACGGAACCCTCACGAGCGTATCCCTCCACGCCCGCCGAAAGCTCGGTGTAAAGATCGGAATCCCCCACTCCCAGGAGTTCAAGGAATCACCTCGGGGCGGCCGCCCTCGACGTGGTCGCCGCCGCCGCCGTGGTCGTCGGCCATATCGCCTCGCTTAGCGTCGCGCGCGTGATGGGGTCGAAGGGTTTGGGGATTTCCGCTTCGGGGTCGCCAGGTCGGCGGTTTCGCTGTATCTCTCTCTCGCCTGTCACCAATCTCAAAGCAGCCCAGCCAACAATCCTATGCTATGCAACGTAGGACTGTTAGGTACTGAAGTGCAAAAATATAAAGAACATCTCTCTTTTTTTTTCTTTACAAGGAAATAAGCACATCTTGTATTCTTTCTTTTCTTTTTGAATTAAGGAGATTTAAATTTAACCATTCATCTCCGGCCTCCATTTTCAGATGAAGATAGATACTAGATAGAGAGTATCAAGACAATATTTCTAACAGCAACAACAGAGCATGCAAAACTAGCTAAACTGAAGCTACATCAGAAAACTAAAGCTTTTCTTTTCAGGAATCAACACTGCGTATAGTAGAGCTATCTTCAATTCTTCATGTTGATAAGAGTAGACCCATTGCATTGTTCCACATCGCCAACGATGGAACGATTGTACTCTTGTGTTCTTCCACATCTTGTATTCTTATAGTCAAAAAATATATATACGTATGTACATCAATTGACCCAATACATGCTCAGCGAGCACTGGCGATTACGATGAGTTGTTCAGATCCAACACACACAGATATCTGAATTGACTTCCAGGTCCTCCCATTGAGCTTCTCTGATGGCTGATGCATCTATGGATAAGCACATCTTTTTATGAGAGTAAAGAAGCACATCTTCTATTTCGAAAAAAATAACTGTCTGTACATCAATTGACCCGGTATATGCTCAATGAGAATTGGTGAGTTCCTCTCATAAATAACACAAACATCTTAATTGACTTCCAGATCCCCATGGAGCTTCTTTGATGGCTGATGCATATATGGAAGATGGGATGATGCCAAAGTCTTTTGCAGTGCCTGATTTCAAAATAAATAAATCGATAAAACTATACAAGTACTAAGTACATAAAGACTAAACGTCAATGCACCGTTGCTACCATTCGATCGACAATCTTTCATTTCACTGACAAGTACTAAGCAAGAACAAACAAAAGCACTGCACACAGATGCATACAGGCTACTGATACATAAGATTAGGGGAACACTATCCCCTTTCAGAAACAAATCTGCGTATGCTGCATAAAAGGCTCTCTCAATCTTATCTGATGCATGGTTTAAAAAATTTGTCCATCAATTAATACAATATGATAAATAAGTTTCTGGTTTTGGGGAACTCTTTTACATGCAGACCAGAAAATGTCCTATCAATAGACCATGAAATGTTGATCACACGAATCAAGATGAAACAGCCTAAGAGATTCTGGTAGAGTTGGCAGTGAACGGATCTTCTTGCAGTCAGTGATGGCCAACGTTTCAAGAATTTTGAGGCGCATCAAGTTCTATGGTAAGGTGTCCCAGTTGCAAAAACCAAACTCGAGGTGGTTTAGTGAAGTCAATTGCTGCAGGAATTCAGCTTCCTTCTGTCCCTCTGAACACTTTTTTTTAGATAACGGAATAACAATATTCCAGCCTTGATCATTCCTCGAAATGACTACAGCCATACAGAACCACAAACAGCATTCAAACCAGAATCCACCAAAAAGATGGCACCACAACTACTAGGAAAAAAACTGAAGACACAAGACTTAATCCTTTAGCCTGAAACAATTATGCCACCCAAACTTGCTGAAAATCTCCATCACCACTCTCTCAATCCTTTTGCAACCGTTAAAGAGTGCTCTCTTCTCTTCCTCTTTAGAAAGTTGTGACTAGCACTTGATCCAGTAAGTCCCCCTGAAAATGACCTGTAAAAAAGAGTGAGTGGTGGTCTTTTTGAAAACTGCGTCATTTCTGTGCAACCACGGCGCCCAGCAAAAAGCTGCTATACCAACTAGAATCTGGTTTCTAAGCTTTAAAGAAAAACTTCTAAGCCAAGACCCAAACATCCTCTCAACACTAGAAGGCGGTTGAAAACCGAAGCTAATGACCACCACATTCCAAAAAGCCCGAGCCACTTGGCAATCGAAAAAAAGATGCTGGATGCTCTCCATAGAGGAACAAAAATAGCACTTTAAACTCCCTTGCCACTGCCTTTTTGCAAGATTATCCTTTGTTAAAATAACTCCTTTTTTCAAGCACCAAAGGAATACTTTAATTTTGAGAGGTATCTTTGCTTTCTAGAAAGAATTCTTTTCTGGTATGTTCTCTCTTTCCATTAGATCTCTGTACAAAGAATTAACTGAGAAAGAACCTTTCTTGCGTAAGTTCCACACTAGAACATCTTCTTGCTCATTTAGAGAAATTTGTACTACCAAACTTACCAACTCAAGCTACGCAGTCCGCTTTTCCCCAACTAAAGCTCTCCTAAAAGAAACATTTAGCGGTGTTGTACTTAGTACTTGTGCAACTGTCACATTCTTTTTTCTCACAATTCTATACAACTCAGGGAATTTCAACATTAGAGCTCCCTTCCCAATCCAAATGTCCTCCCAAAATCTCGTTTGTTGGCCATTGTTAACCTTGAATCTGCTTCTCGCTAAAAAAAGGTCTTTGACCTCCATAAGACCACTCCAAAAATGAGAATCCCCTGGTTTCTTAACCACTTGAGACAAGGCCTTACCATTCAAATACTTTTTCTTAAGCATGCTCTGCCAAAGACCATCCACATTCAACAACTTAAATAACCATTTACTTAGAAGACAACAATTCTGCGATCAAGATTTAAAATACCTAGACCCCAACACATTTAGGTTGACTAAGTATCTCCCATCTGGCTAATCTATATTTCTTTTTATTCCCATCACTTTGCCAAAAAAATCTAGATCGATAATAATCCAATTTCTTAAGGACTCCTTTAGGAATTTTCAAAAAGGACATTATAAACATCGGAAGACTCGATAAAACCGAATTAATTAAAACAAGTTGGCCACCTACTGATAACAATTTGCTCTTCCAACTACTAAGCTTTTTTTGAAACCTTTCTTCAACTTCCCTCCAATCCTTGTTCAAAATTTTTCGATAGTGCATAGGAAGACCTAAATACCTAAACGGTAAAGATCCCTCCTTGCAGCCAAAAATTTCAACCAGATCAGCGTTTCTGTCTTTAGCATCTCCAAAGCAAAATAACTCATTTTTATGGAAGTTAATTTTGAGGCCCGACAACTCCTCAAAAGTACTTAGTACTAACTTAAGGTTCTTTGCCTCTTCTAAATCATTTTCCATAAAGAGGATAGTATCATCCGCATATTGGAGAATTGACAAACCATCATTCACCAAATTAGGCACTAATCCCCTGAACTGCCCACTGCCTTTGGCCCTATCTATCAGTATAGCCAACATATCCGCTACTAGATTAAAAAGAATTGGCGACAAAGGATCCCCTTGCCTCAAACCTTTTCTAGTCTGGAAGTAATTGCTAATATTATCATCCACCTTAACCCCTACACTGCCACCACTTACTACTGAATCGATCCAGTTGCACCAAGTTGACGAAAAACCTTTTAATCTCAGCACCTGATGCAAAAACGGCCAACTCACCTTATCATATGCTTTCTCAAAATCTAATTTGAGAATTATCCCACCCCTCTTACTCTTTTTAAGTTCATGCAACGTTTCATGCAAAACAACTGCATCTTCCATAATATACCGTCCTGGAATAAAAGCCGTTTGTGAAGGTCTAATAACCTTGCTAGCAACCCCCGTGATCCTGTTAGCCAACACTTTTGTGAAAATCTTAAAGCTAACATTCAGCATACAAATTGGCCTATACTGTTGAATTTTCTTAACCTCTTTTTGCTTTGGAATGAGAGTTATAATACCAAAATTAAGGCTAAAAAGAGGAAGCTCATTCTTGTGAAAATCTTTAAACATGGCCATTAAGTCATCTTTTATAAGACTCCAAAACACTTGATAAAACTGGACAGGAAATCCATCAGGACCCGGAGCTTTATTGTGTTTCAATTGAAATATGGTGTCTCTCACTTCCTTTTCCGAGAAAACATCTGTTAGGATCAGATTTTCTGTGTCCAAAACTTGCGGGATATCTTCTTTAAAGGTTTCGTCAAGACTTAAACTATTCCTCCGCGTCGACCCAAAAAGGTTTTTATAGAACTTTGTAATATATTTTTTCCAGATTATCATCTCCTTCAATCACCCCTTCTGCTTGGTCAAGCCGAAAAATTCTAGTTTTTCTTCTTTCGCCATTTGCTACCATATGGAAATACTTAGTATTGTCATCTCCCTGCAGGAGCTCTGTGGTCTTAGCCCTCTAGAACCATTTAATCTCCTCCTCCCGAAGCAAATGGGCTAATCTCTCTTTCACACTTTGCATCAGATCCAACTCTTGTTGACACAGCAATTGTGTTTCCGCTTTACTATCAAGCAAATTTGCTATCCTGACCAACTCCTATTTTTCTTTTTTAAACACCCCCCTCTCGTTGTTTGCCCACCCTCTCAAGAATTGCCTCAGTCTTCTAATTTTATTCTGCCACCTTTGTAAGGATGAAACACCCTTATTTTCTTCCTTCCAAACCTTAGACACTAAGTCGAAAAATCCCTCACGCAAGAGCCATCCGAGTTCAAATTTGAACATTGGTTGCCTCTTACTCTGAGTTCCTTCGCTCGTGCTAGGTAAGAGAGGAGTATGATCCGATAAAACTCTACTCAAAGCCTTCACCGTGGAGAGTGGGAACTTTTGTTCCCACTCCGTGCTTACTAAGATCCTGTCCAGCTTTTCAAAAGTCGTCTCTTTCAAGGAGTTACCCCAAGTAAAAACTCTACTAGACAGCTCAATTTCCCTTAGATTTAAGCTATCTATGATAGCATTAAAAAGGAAAGGCCATTTACCATCAAACCTATCATTATTCTTTTCACTCGAGTTTCGGATGATATTGAAATCCCCACCAATCATCAAAGGCAAAGTATCCTTACTACAAGCTTGCACCAACTCGGTAAGGAAATTTTCCTTGAATTCTGGTTGCGCTGCCCCATAAACTGCTACCAAAATCCACTGAAAGTCATCTTTTTTGTTTCTGAGATGGAATTTCACATAGAAATCCCCCTCCGCAATACTACCAATATCCAAGACATCTAAATTAACTCCCAACAAAATACCTCCTGACCTCCCTTGAGGTGCAGTCCAATGCCAGAGGAGGTTTCTTCCCCCACACAATTTATTAAGTTTTGATTGCGAGAAATCTTTCTTCCCGGTCTCCAAAAGAGCAATAAAGTCTAAGCTCTGCTCTCTAGATGTTTCATACAAAAATCTTGATTTAGCCAAGTCCTTAAGACCTTTGCTATTCCAGAAAATTCCTTTCATGAAGCCCTCCTCTTTGCTAATTTAACTTTCCTTTTACCACAAGTCCTTTTACCACACGACTTAGCGTTGGACTTGTCTTTATTGATGACAGTCTTTGCATCACAACTTAGGTGATAACTATCATCATCAAAAATCTCACCCACTAACTCCCCACACAAGTGCTTTACTGCCTCAATTTCTAGGTCCTCTAAATTGTCCAAATCACCAACACTACGCAGAGAGTCTAAATCAGACTCCTCTACACTATCCAAAGCTTTATTCCTTTCTAACCAAAACAAACGATTAACAGCGGACAAAACATCTTCATTACTATTACTCGCAACAACCCCCAAATCACTAATCATACTAGCAGCAGAAAAAGCAGGAATAGAACAAAAAGAATTAACTGAAACATTACCTTCCATTTGCTCCAGGTTGCGTAACACCGCCCGCCTTTCTGCCCGTAACAAAGTATGTTCGTCGGTCACCCCGGCCAAGCGAGGACTGGCCCTAGCTGGTGAAGCCACCACCTCTCTGATCGACGCCACCGTCGCTTCGTTGCCATCCGGCCCAGACAAAGTCACAGACTGACCTGACTGTGCCTCCCCCCCGGCCAGATCCGTCAGAGATGAACATCCTTTTGCTGAGAGTAGCTCTGGCACAAGAGATATGTCATCAATGGTGAGCAACCGAAGGTCCCGCACTTTCTCACTGTCTTGTCGGGTCATAGTTAACTCTAAGATCCATCAGAGATGAACATCCTTCTGCTAAGAGTAGCTCTGGCACAAGAGATATGTCATCAATGGTGAGCAACCGAAGGTCCCTCACTTTCTCACTGTCTTGTCGGGTCATGGTGAGATTGGGGCACTGCCTGACAGTAAGTTCTTCCAGGACACTCAGATTATTTAGGCCGTGCAAAAGTGTCAAGTTCACACAGAAATTGATTAGAAGCTTCCTGAGCTTCATTAGGAGCTTCATTACTTCAGAAGGAATGGCTATTAAGCAAAGAATTCCACATAGATCCAAGGAAACTAGGGAAGTACTGAAACGAACCGAAAAATTTGCAAATTTTTGAATCCTTGATTTCTTGTGGTCCTTGGTTAATCCTACCCCAACCCAGCCCAATTCCGCACCCAACCCAGCCCGTGCCAGCCCAGAATCGCAACCGACCCGGCCACTGCCGTTGTTTTAGCGCGGCCACTGTTCACCATCCGAAAACCAGTCGCCGCCGCCGATTTCCGCCACCGCCGCACCTCACTCGCCTCTATGCCGCTGCCACACCCTCACGGCGTAGTCAAGGGCCGTACGCCTTGCCTACTGCACCCCTGACAGCCATCTATCACGCTTCGGCTGCGCGTCGCGCCGTCCAGGCTAAACCAGCCATCGCCGCCCGAATTTCCTTCTCCCGGCCGACCACCTTCCTCACAGCCAACTTGACCGACTTCAGCTACTTTTGACCACCGCAATTCATCCCCCAAGGCTATTAGAACCCCTCCCTGGCCAGCTGAGCAGCGCCTCACCACAAATTCCCGAAGCCCACCGATTGCCTCCCGCCGCCAATATCAGGGCACGGCCAAAACCGCCGCCTGCACCTATTTAAACCCCAACACCCCCTCCGTAGCAAAGCACAAGTGCACAACAACCCCACTGCACAACCAATCGCTCTGTAAACCACCCTGCGGCTAGAGATCATCGGAGAGCCCGAGGTGAGCTCCAATTCTCAATTCGGCAATTCACAATTACTTTTCGATTGCATTCACCAGTAGCTTCTACCAGTCCTTAGGAACCCCCTTGAAGCAGCCCCAAAACCTCCCATCCACCCTATGATTCTACCCACGAGCGCCGCTGCCCGGCCATGGAAAGTCATCGTGGACAGCTCAACCCCGTCAACCCCTGGCCGAACCAACACTTCCCTAATCTCCCTCTAGCCCTGGAGATGCTCAAAGCTTAATGCGATCACCCCAAAACCTCACCAATAACCTTGGTGCCATTCAAAAACCGTGCGGAGTAAAGGCGCCACCACCAGCGATCGTCGGAGCTCCTGCCACCACCGACCACAAAAATGGAACCCTCACGACCCAGCAACCCGTACATGGCCTCAAAACTCGTCGCAATCCCCTGTGGTGCCGTCAGCCACCGCCGCTTCCCCGCTCTGTTTTCCCGCCGCCACGTGGATTCGAATAGGGAAGATGAACAGTAATGGGTCCATGGGTGAACAGTGACCCGACCCAGTGAACAGTAAACCCTAGGATCCGAAACTGTTCACCAGACCCGTTAGCACATATGTATATCCATTTTGACCGTTTCGAGCCCGTCAACCCATTTCCGAGGTCCGTTTTCCCATGCCAGGCCCCTAAAAACCCTCAACCTATTTAGTTGAATTTTTTTGTTTAGTTTGTATTTTCTCTCTTTTTGGTCCTAACTCAACCCTTCGAGCATGGACTAAATTTTGTTTATTTCGCTTTACTATAGCCTTCAACGCCGCAGACCAGACAACTCAGGAGGAAGGAATCCAAGCTCAAGTTCAAGATTCCGAAGAATACGAATTAATCGAATACATTGATCCGCAAGGCAAGTCACATGTTTTTGAATATATTGAGCCTACATTCCGTTAATTATTTAATTATCATTATTTTCATTATGTTATTTGTGCGATGTTATGTTATATATAATAATAGTTTAGAATGACATGATAATAGCTATGTCCTACCACCGACAAAAACACAGTTTAATTTGATGGCCACATTCACCTTGACAAGATTTAGTAACATAAAATATACTATTTAAAGTAACCATGGTAGTATAGAAAACTCATATGTTTTATACTACTAAGGGATCCGACGCTTGCCGGTAGGATTTTAAAAAGAAAAAGAATTAGAGGATAAGGAGTCATCATGGGAAGCCACAAGATGGCTGGTCCCCTGACTTTATCCTAGAAGGAGGCATGGGTCAAAAAGGAAAGCGGTACGGGTTAGTACCAGCATAGTGCCGGAAGGCACTAGTGCATGGATTGTGGTTAGAAGTGCCTCAGCAAAGATGTAAGGATTAGACCCTTATGCTAAGTAAAGAACATAGTGAAAAATAAATCATAAGCATTGATTCGTTAAACCTGGTCTAGTAACCGCTCAATTCAATTGAACCTCTATAAGGGTGGTCGTAGTATGGACTTACTACAACGGTAGATCCTCACAAATCAAGCCTGGTGTTCCGACTTTGACCCGTCGGATACCCGAGTTTGTGTAGGCTAATAATCTATCAGGTAGATACTATACAAAGAAGCGGCAACAATCATTCATCCCCTCTTATTGTTGTCTTTGATCCTACGGTACAGCATCCGGTTCACTTGCAACTCAGTAGTGACAGTTCAACTGTTCAACACCCAATAAAAGGCACACGTCCACGCACAAGTCGCAATCTGGAAAAAAGAGGCTACATAGTACATTACTAGTACAAACACAAAATGGAAAAAAGAGGCAGAAAAAAGGATTTACAATTGTACCTTCCAAGCCGTTGCTCTTTTATTGGGAGAGCGACTTGATTACAATTTAATATCTTTTTTGGGAACGTATTCAATCTTTTGCCAGTTTGGGTCTCCGATTGTTTTGCACGACCTCGTGAACACGTCATTGCAGTGAGAGATCCTCAAGTACTCGAGAGACTCGGGCAGTGTTGGTAGTGATCGAATATTCGTGCAGGCAATGATAATCAATTCCTTGAGCGACGTGAGGTGCTCCTCCATATTATCTGGCAAGGCGTCCCAGCTGCAATCCTCAAGTACGAGACCACGAAGATGAACGAATAGCTCATTTCTATCAGGAATAGCTCCCAACCGGCTGCAGTTGGTGAGTATAAGTCGTTGCAGGTGCTTCGGTCCATTATTGTTACCAACCATCCAATCTGGGTACCTCGACCCTTTATAGCTCCAGAGTCGCAGTATTTCAAGGCCCATCGTCGGAGGGCAAAGGCCCTCAAGTATCTCTGCTTCAAGGTCTGCACTGCAGCTATTCCACCGGCCCCACGCTAACTGAAGTGGTCCATCAACACTGTCCCACTGAAGTACTAGATGTGTGATGCGTTCCTTGGCAGCTAGATTGGCTTCAAGAGCTTCCTCTTTGCTTCCAACATTCTCAAGACCAAAGATCCATAGCATTCCTCGAAGCTTGTTTAGGTCCCTCAGCTGCCGTAACTCGTACCCAGGTTCCCTCCTTACTCCGAAGATAGGTAACGTTTGGAGTGATGTCAGCCTGCTAATGTTCGGAAGATTCAGATCAAATGAGGTCAATATATGGCGCAAGTTGATCAGGTTACTCATCATATCTTGGCCAGGGTAAAACACCAATTCGCTGCAAAAACCGAAATCTAGGACCTGCATATGGTAAAGCTTGATAAATGTGCTTGGTAAAATTAGCTTCATAGGGAAGCTCGTCTTAATTGCAAGATAACGTATATGCTTTAAATGGCCAATAGATGCTGGGACTGAGAATTGTTCTTGGCTGGAATGTCTTCCGACTCTTACGCTCAGTACCCGTAATTTCCTCAGCCTCGTGATCAGCATACGCGCAAAGTCTTCGTCTTCGATTTTTTCTATAATTCCACCACTATCAATAATGATCAGAGTGCGTAAATTTTCCAATTTCTTCTCAGCCAACAATGCTGTATTACAGGTCTCAACAAAAAGATGGCGAACATCTCGAGGAACTTCTCCTGTCCAGCCATTCTCAATTATGAAGCAATCACTTCCTGCTACCTTCTCTGCTAAATCATGCAGCAGATCATGAATTGTATAGTAGTCCCTGTCCCGGTGGTTCTTTCCTCCTAGTTGCAGAAATGAGGTTGACACTAATTCATCAAAGTAATCCTGAGCAATAGCTTCCATTTCTTCTCCTATTTCTGTTGTCCTTATAAACCCTTCTGCCACCCAAAAGTTAACTAACTCGTCGCGTTCCAAACGATGTCTTCTTGGGAAAATACTACAGTAAGCAAAACATCGCCTAGCCTGCTCATCAAGGTGTTGGTAGCACCACCACAGAGCTCCCATGGTATCAGTCAGCAAGTCCCGATCCCGAACTCTTCTCCAAAAGTCAACATTTGGTCTTATACGTAGCTGACCTCCCACTGTTCCGGCTACTAGAGGTGATCTCTTCAACCTTTTTGCAATATCAACCCCCATGGTTTCGAATATTCTTCGATCTTGGCCATCTAACCTTGCACCTTCAAGTGCATAATGCATGAACAATTCAAGGAAGGCATGCTCATCCAGGTCTGGTATGGGAATACATCTCACAGCACCCAGAGCTAACAATGCATGTTTAGTTCTGCTGGTCACTAGGATCCTGCTTCCTGCCTCCCCAACCTCCAATGGAGAAAGCTCCTCCTGACTCAAATCCTTGTTGTACCAGACATCATCTAGTACCAAGAGGAACCGTTTTCCACTCAGTTTCTCCTTCAAATGTTTTTGTAGGGCAGTAAGACCCTTGAATTGAGGGCATGGTTTCCCTGTAGCCTGCTCAATCATCTCACTGAAAATGGTCTCCACACGAAAATTCTGGGAAACATGAACCCACATAACAAGGTCGAAATGGCTTTCCTTTTCCTCGTACTCGCAAACATACTGTGCGAGGATTGTCTTCCCAGACCCGGGGATGCCATGAACGCCGATTACAGAAAAACTTCTACCCCCACTTGAGCTTGGGTTATCACGAAGCATACTTATTATCTGCCGACGGTCCTCGTCTCGGCCAGTTACCTTGCGTGGTGGATTCGCAGCAGTGGGCTTCTGTATATATTTGGCAATAACTTCTGGTCTATCGTTGCCATTTTCGTTGTTGCTTGGAAGGTTTGCCAGCCCAATAATCTTCTGTGCTTCGTCAATGAGTTCTTCTATCTTCTTCACCATTTCCTTCAAGCGACTTTTCAAAGGCCCCGGCATAGTCCAACTTGATCTGGAACCAACACCCTGCAAATGCAAGCAAAAGCTGAGCTGGTAGGAGAAAAGTGTAGTCTGTAACTCCCAGGCGCACACCCCAGACCCGATTAATCCTTGCTTAACTCAATCCAAAGCATTCGGCCGGCTTAATACAAAAAAGAACATCTTTTAACCTATTATGTCCAGTTCTACCTCAATAAGCTACCCTGTGATCAGATTACGTGGTGATGAGTAGTGAAGTATGCAATTAAACAACTGGAAATTGAGGATGGCAAGAAATGACCTGGTTTGACGGGCCAGCATCATCATCCGAAGCATTTTTGCGCTTCTTCGAACTGTTCGTGAGTCGCTTTTCGAGACGACAGTACTCCACATCATCCAGGATGTCTTCCACTTCATAGAAAGCAGACTTGAGCTCCCTCAACAACCGCTCAAAGAGACTCCTACGTTCACTGCCCTCCACTGCTTCTAGTGTAAGCGCCAGTCGAGGGAGAATGTTAGTCTCTAGGTGACGAAGCTTCTTTGATTCGTCGGAGCTGATGTGGGAGAAAGCTTTGTTCAGAAGCCTGGTGACGATGGGCGAGATGATCCACCCTGCGGTGGATATGCCCCACCCAACTGCCGATAGCGTCAGAGGATCCACCATTGAGGCTTTTCAGAGGTAGAAAGAAAGAGAGATGTAGGAGAGTTAGGCCATGCTGCAGGTTCTTTATTAGATCTTGCAACTGGCACGGAGTGAGAACCAACTCAATGTTGTCAGAATTTAAGGGGAAGCTTAGGCCAAAATACAAAGCGAGTCATCAACACAGCCACGAAAGCATCTTTACCTAAAACCATAATTTAATTATCATAAGAAAACTACGCACACCTCGTCTAGGAAAAGAAAATAAAAACCCTTCTTTGTGCAACGCGTGCTGTAGCTAGGTTAAGGGCCCGCTCAGCGGCAAAAGCCAGCGTCAACCGCTAGTTTTTTTGTCCGGTTCATTTTTATTTTTTTCTGTATTCCTTTGTATTGCTCATTATGGACTAACATATTTTTCTATTTTTAATTTTTTTAAAAATTTAATTATACCAAATAAGTCAACTCAGCTACAGTAAAAAAATAAACCAGCTATAGTAAAAAAAATTCATAAACCATCGCTATTCTGAATACCCCTAATGCAAGTCGGTCAAATAACCACCTAACATATATATAATACTAGTAAGGTGCCCGTGCGTTGCAACGGAAAACCAAATAAAAGTGATACATACTATCAAATATCTCAAACTGAATAATAAATATCAACTTTTTCTTACGTCATCATGTATGCATATACAGGGCTTATGTTATTGTTTGCATATCAACACAAATATCAATTATTTGGCTCATTGGAAAATTAAAAATATTTGTAGTCCATGTAATTGTTCACTTAATGTTTATAAAAGCATTTTTAGACAAAACACAGGAGATGGCGAATCGATTGCCTTGTAGCGCATCGTAGTTCCTAAAAAGAACATCCGAATACAAATGGGTTAACAACTACTAATGAACTACGAATGTATGCAATGCCTATATAGCAATGCATGCCACATGCAAATTCCAAATATTAACCAAGGTTCCAAATTTATTAACAAATCTTATTATCACTTACTTTTCCTCTTGCAAGTTTGCGAGAACCTTGAACATCTCTTCTTGACCACAGAGATGGACCTAATAGGATATAAATCGTGACAATATTTAGTCAATGCAGAAACAACCATTGAAACAAGTAGGCAATAATAGTGTGCATTGAGAATTACCTTTGGCAAAAGAACATCCCATTTGCCACTTTTTCCTTCCTCTTTGCTTTATTGTGTTGTTGAGAACCTAGATTTCACGAGTCTATTAATGATCAATGCAACATGAAGTGTCGTGTATCACAAATTCACAATTAGTTGGTAGGAACAAGCATTTACCTTGGCACGTTGCGTCTGATCACGATCAAGTAGATACGGAGGAAGAGCACCCTCTTGAACATCATCATTGACCTTTTGTTGAGAAGTTGACTCATCGTGCATTTTTAGGCTGCAAAGAAACAATTGACAATAAGGCCCCATAAATACGACTGCAACCAAAAAGGCAGAATCTACACTCATAGACTAAAGGAGCAACACAACTGTGAACATGTTGAGCAGGGGGGAAAATCTACCTAGCCTACACAGGTAAATGGTAATATGACAGGAATGAGAAGCTAAATAGCAAATGTTGATAGGTTATGTGATTAGTGGTATATATGAGTGATTAAAATTTGAACCTTATAGCCGTCAACACTATATAGCTTGTCATAGAATCATGTATATGACAATTTTGATGCATTTCATTTTTACCATGAGCATGAACCCATGTATCTACTTCAACGATGATCGAGTGAAGGAGTAAGAAACTAATTCAAAAACTGTAAAAGCATGCATGTACTACCTAGGGTTCATGAAGGGTTTGAGTATGCATGTAGAGGATGTCATCAAACATTGGCTACAAACAAGCGTTATTCTGAAATAATATCTAGCTCCTACCGCGAACTCAATTCAAGCAATGGAATACTATTATGCGAATGTTGCTGCTGCACTCTGCGGGAATCGCGAGAGAATTTCGCGTACCACTCGGGAATCGGAAACCTCGCATACAAAGCGCAAGCTTGAAGTTATGCATCGCAAGAAGAAGTTACAGGACACTCAGGTTCACCTACTCCCACAATCTCGCCATATAGTGCACCTTTGCATATAGGGCACAGACACAGACACTCGAGTTCACCTACTCCACAATCTACGCCATATAGTGCACCTTTGCATATAGGGCACAGATTTTAATTCAACAAACAAAAAATTCCTAAACAGTAGCATCCAGATGAAACAACCTCAAAGCAAGTAAAATTTTGTTGTTTTGTTTATCATACGTAACTAATATGAATCAGTAAACACAAAGCAAAGCAATCGATCTTAACTTACCTAACAACAGTCAATGTACTGACTCGAGGCAATACAAAGAACACTTCCTATGAAGCAATCCAACAAACAGATAGCATGTCAAGTGAATAGGGAAAGAATTACCATTGAGATGAACCAGGATTAGGGCAAAGGAGACGTCGAGGTGACCTGAGTCCGTTAGGCTGCTGCGGCCAATACTCGGGCGCATGCCATGAGATGATCGTAACTTGAGAAGGAAATCAAGGAATGCCAGGGGCAAGAGAATGGAGCGCGTACTGTACTGGTACCAGCAATCACCCGCCGCTTGGCATACAGCCTCTCGTCAGTGCCCTTGCGCATTTCGCCGCCACCTCTGTTGGCCTCCTCCTCGTGTCAGCGCCGCGTCCGGCAAGACCCGGCCGGATCCAAGTAGGCAAGGACCAGATCGCCGTCGCCATCCTCTCCCGTGCAGCATTCCCGCTGTCCGTCGTTCGGATCTGCAACGTGCGAACGAGGACAAGGCCCGAGCTGCCTGGGTCGGGAGAGGAGGCGAGGGGAGAAGAATGGTGACAGTTCGAATCGGGAGGAAATCACGATGTGGCTGGGAAGAAGGGCCCCTACACTCCCTTGTAGAAGAGCTCGTGCGTGGGCAAAGTGCGTGCACGGCCGCTGTGGGAAGGGGGCGGCGGGGAGGGGTGGCGGGGCCGCGGGGAGGAGTAGGGGCGGCGGAGGGGAGGGGAGGAGGGGGCAGCGGGAGAGGGAGGAGGGCGGCGGGGCGGATTTGCGGAGGAGGGGGAGGAGGGGCGGCGGGAAAGGCCGGGAGGGGATGGGGCCGGCGGGGTGGCGGCGGGGTGAGGGGAGGCGGGTGTGCGCAGTGGGGCTGGGAGGACCGGGAGAGAGGGCGGCGCTCGTGGGGGGGAGGAGGCGGCGGCGGAGGAGAGAGGCGGCGCGCGGGGTGGGAGGAAGGAGGCGGGGCGGCGGGGAGCGAGAGGGAGGCGGGGGGCGGCGGCGTGGGGTGGGGGGAGGAGGCCGCGGGCCGCGGGAGGCGAGGGGAGGCGGGGCGGCGGGAGGAAGAGCGAGGAGGAGGCGTGGGGGCGGCGGGGGGAAGAGCGAGGGGTAGGCGTAGGGGCGGAGGGGTGATGTTGGGATTTTAGGGTTTAATCAGATCGTGTGGCTGAGAAGAGAGGAGAAAGATCGAATGGTTAAGAAGTGAGGGAGGGTGGACGTGACGGCAACCACCAACTCCTTCTTTTTAAATAGTAAAGATTATGTGACTAACGAAACGTCAGAGCTCAATGTTTGAAGTTATTTCGACTAACACTTTTGTGTCAATCTTGCATGCATTGCATACCGTCCCGTCCCGGTGACCTAGCTAATGACAGCTAAAATACATAAACAAGTAACAATGGACAGAGATGTTTGAACACACACTCCGTCTCCCACTGGTTTGCTTTAGAATAAGTCAACGGGTGATCAACATGCATATATACTAGGGTTATACAGTACACATCTATCCATGAAGCAGTTGGCTTTGATCATACTACACATTGCCACTCGTATTCGTACAAGTTCCCCATATCAAATTAGAAACAGTTGCCGGCTGTAATTTTTTTAAAGAGTAGTTGCTGTAGACGACGGAGTCTTGACAAGACTCTGTAATAATTTAATGCAAAATGACTCTTAAATTAATCTTGACAGTTAAATTAATATGATTAAGTCTTGGTCAGATTTATGAAATTAGAAACCCGGCCGGTTTATGCATCTTATTCGATGAATTTTGAAAGAGTCTCAATCAATTGTGGGAACGATGCAGAAAAGAGCAGAATTTCTGAAAACTTGCTGAGAAGAAAAACCGAAGACAAAGAAAAACCAGCTTAGTTCGAAATCTCGCTACTTTGTGCTAACCTGCCGGAACCCATGCGGGTGTCGCTGGAGATGGCCAAAAATTCTACTAGCTTAGGGTGGGAATCGCCTGCAACCGCCGCCCTTCTTCTCCGCCGGCGCCGAGCATTATCGGAAACGTCGGTGGGTTTTCCATCGCCGTTGTAGAACGGAAAGCTTGTGATCGCGGCGGCTCTCCACCGGTCGAGACTAATTCTACTATGGGCTTGGGCTCAATGGATTGTGTGGCCTTTAGCCTCTAATTCTGGTCCAAATTTTGATGGGCTAAACTGCATCTCATCCGCGAACGAAATTCTGATGGCCTGAATTTCTTTAGTATTTTCATTTTAGGCCAATTCTGATGGGATGAACTTCTTTAGTATTTTCATTTTAGGCCGAGAGATCCGCAAACACACGTTCATGGGCCAATTGGTCCAGAGACCAATCTTAAAGCAGCCCAGCCCGAGCCCGACCCACCACGTTCTACTCCCAGATCGTGCAGTAACGTAGATCAATTGTGTCTCACGTTCGTATATAAATGCGAGTGTTCATCGGTTCATACGTATGGAAAACAACACTAACAACACACATCAGGCTGGCGATAAACGTTTCTGATTGGCCGAAGCAAACAAATGTGGAAATACTGTGAACGCTGTCGAGCACACAAGCATTTGAGCATTTCCTGACATGGAAACAACATGCCTTCCCTGACGTGTCATTTCCCTGGAGCTTCCCTGATGGCAGTTTGTGGTAGTCGGAATGGTGATAGTTTATAGTTTTTTTATTGTAGTTAGTTGATTTTTTTTACTATACTTGAATTGATTTATTTGGTATAATAAAATTTAAAAAAATTTAAAAATAGAAAAACATATTAACAGAACAATACAAAGGTATACAAGAAAAATAATAAAAAATAAATAGTAAAAAAACAAAAAGCTGTCGCCGAACGCTGTTGCTGCATGAGTGCACTTAATTAAATGAACGTAAATTGCAATAACATCTATTTAACAAACGGCATGAATATGAAAATACAAGCTTAGCTGTTTGTACAAACGGAAGAGGGAAAAGAAAGCAAACAAATTAACAAACTTGCATGCAATTGATAACTTGAGACGCAATTGCGTGCCTGACGATGCTATATGCGCAAAGGCAATTTGATTAGTTAAGGCCTGTCAGGAACATGATAATTCTGTACGAATTCCACACGAAACGAAACATCCACTCTCGTTGGATGTGAGGTTTCCTACGATATCCCTGCAGGAATCCTACATTTCAAATGGGGCCTAATTATTTTCTCAGCAATATCCCTAATCTTTTGCCAATTTGGATGTCCAGTGGTCTGACAGCTCTCCGTGAGAGAGCGGTTGCAATCAGCAAGTATAAAACTCTTGAGGGATGGGGGCAGTGGCGGCAAAGACTGGATATTTGGGCACTCTTGGATGATCAATTCCTTCAGCGATGTCAGGCGATCCATGTTCTCAGGCAAAGAGTTCCAACTGCACTCTGCAATACTAAGTTTATACAGGCGAACGAAAAGCTCACCAATCTTGGGGGGAACACTCGATCCATTGCAGCTCCAGAACATAAGATATCGCAAGGCTGGATCATTTCTGCTGTCCTGTTGAGTGACCCGATCTCCCGACAACCAACTTGGGTACCTCAGACCACCGTAGTCCCTGATGCAAAGTGATGTAATCTGGGACGGCGGATGGAGAACCTCAAGTACCTCCGCTTGAAGTTCCGGAGAGCAACTCTGATGGCAAGTCCTCCGTTCCGTCACAGGAGGAAAAAAAAGCTTCTTGTATGCCTCTTTTTCTTTCTCCATTCTGGAGCTTTCATCAATACCGCCCCATCGCAGCGTCAGCTCCGTGAGATGTTTCTTGTCAGCTAACTTGGCTTGAAGAGCTTCCTCCTTGCTTTTAACATTTTCAAGACCTTCGATATACAGCTTGCCACGAAGCTTGTTCAGGTGCTCCAGCTGTTGTATCTCGTATCCCCTCTTGTTCCTCACATGAAAGCGATACAGATTTTGGAGTGACTTCAGCCTCCCTACAGCAGGAAAGTTCAACCCAAACCACGTGAGCATGCACCGTAAATTGATAAGGTTGGTCATTTTTTCCTCGGAGGAACAATGCAAACGAGTGCCAGGTGGGACAGAGAGCTCCTGCAGATGGTAAAGCTTGGTAAATTCGGCTGGCAAAGTCATGTTGTGGGGAGGGGGTGCATCAATACCGAGGTAACGCAGATGTTTTAGCTGACCAATACATCCTGGGATCGTACTCAACCATTGGAGTTCCAAGTGCACCACCCGCAGCTTCCTTAGTCTCATGAGCACGCGCTCAAAATCTTCTCTACTCATCTCCTTGACAGAATAACACATGATTAGAGTGCGCAAGTTTTTCAACTCAAAAATCTGCTCCGGGAGTACTTTTTCGCCGCAGGACTCAATACAAAGATGGCGAACATCTTGAGAAATTTGTCCCACGATACCTCTCTTAATTCTAAAACAGACACTTGCATCTTTTCTTCGAGCTGTCACCAGGATTTTGTTTCCTCTCTTCCCAACATTGAGTGGAGAAAATAACTCCTCCAGTTCCTGGCTATTGTCATCCTGGACCCAGAGATCATACAGTACCAACAAGAACCGCCTGCCTCTCATTTGTTCCTGCAACCTCGCTTTTAGGTCTTCACGATCTGTAATATCGGAGTTCTGGTCATTCGTAATCTCTCTGAGCATCATGAAATATATCATCCACTCTGAAAGCCAAATTAAAAAGGGCCCTAATGTCATGGAACACTATGACCGGATTTAGGAAACAAATAGATTTACCATTGACAAGTTTGCAGTCTTGACACTGTTTTCCATTCGCGATGCACGAGTACAGCATCCATTCGACTCACAAATCACAATGAACACGCTATCGTCTTTTCGAAAAAAAAAATAGAAAGAAAAGCACGAATCCGCCCAGGAATCACAATCCGGCCGGGCCTTGCTGTAGTTTTGCTTACGGATCTGAACCACCTCGCTGAGCACCCCCCCTTCATCGTCTTCCGATGTCTAAAGCTCTCGTGATCGAAGACCATCATCCGTCCTCTCCTCGGCACGGTCTATTCGACGGGCTCACAAATGGAATAAGCGGCGTGTCAGTAACACTTCTTAATCACGGAAGCAACGTTTTACAAACACAAAAGAATGGAAACAGAAGGCAGCAAACGGATTTACCGTCTTACTTACCTTTCTAAGCTGTTGCTGTTATGAGGAGAGTGACTTCATATGTGTTCAATTTCTACCTTGGTAATGTGCTGGATCTTTTGCCAATTTGAATGTCCCCTTTCTTTACAAGACGTCCTAAGCCCGCTGCAGCCCTGGAGTTTAAACTCCTCAAGAGATCGGGGCAGCGTTGGAAGCAACTCGATATTAGGGCAACGACAGATAATCAATTTCTTGAGCGACTTGAGGTGCACCATATTATCTGGCAAGGCGTTCCAGCTGCAGTTGGTAAGTGTCAGCTGATGAAGACGACCGAAGAAGTCATTATGTTCAGGAATAGATCCCAATCGGTTGCACCCGTGGAGATGAAGCTCGTGCAGGTACTTTGGGACGTTCTGATTACCCACCATCCACTCTGGGTACTTCGAACCGCGGTAGTAACTGATTTTCAGTATTTCAAGGCACATCGGTGGGCAAAGTCCCTCAAGTACCTTTGCTTGAACGTCTGAATCGCTGTTCTGATAATCCCAGTCCAGTACAAGTACTGTGAGTCGTTTCTTGTCAGCTAGATTGGCTTTACCAGCTTCCTCCTTGCTTTCGACATCTTCAAGCCCAGTGATCTGTAGGCTGCCTCGAAGCTTGTTTAGGTCACTCAGCTGCTGTAACTCGTACCCCTGTTCCTTCCTTACTTGGAAGAAAGGTAACGTTTGGAGTGATGTCAGCCTGCCTATGTTCGGAAAAGCCAGGGATCCCGAGCTGATTACACGCCGCAAGTTGGTGAGCTTAACCAAATCTTCACCAGACGAAAATACTAAATGTCCGCTTTTACCAACATCTAGGAACTGCAATTGGTAAAGCTTGGTAAATGTGCTCGGTAAAATTAGCTCTAGCTGGTAGCTCGAATGAAAACCAAGATGACGTAGATGTTTCAACTGACCAATAGATGCTGGGACTGAGAACATTAGATTTAGGTTGGATTTTACTGTTACGCTCAGTACCCGCAATTTCCTCAGCCTCACAAACATATTCTGAAAGTCTTTTTCCTTGCTTAAGTCATGCACTTCCTTAACGATCCGAGGGCGTACACCATCCAAAGCATCATACAAGTACTCAAAGACTTTGTCCTCATTTAACCCGTACTTTTCCTCAATGATCAGAGTGCGTAAATTTTCCAATTCGAAAATTTTCTCAGTGATCATTGCTCTATTATACGTCTCAACGAATAGATGGCGAACGCCTGGAGGAATTTGTCCTGTCCAGCCATTCTCAATCCTGAAACAATAACTTCCGGCAACCTTCTCTGCTAAATCATACAGCAGATCATGAATTATAAAGTACTCAGTACCAGAACTTGTTCGTTTTAGTTGCAGAAATGAGCACGACAGTAACTCGTCACAGTACTTGTGACCTACATCTTCCATGTCATCTGTTGCGTTATTGGTCTTTACAAACCCTTGCGCTATCCACATGCGAACTAACTCATCTCGTCCCAACTGATATCTTCTGGGGAAAATTCTACAGTATTCAAAGCATCGCCTGACGTCCATGTCAAGTTGCTGATAACTCCACCACAGAGCTCCCATGGAATTCAACTGGTCAAGCTCTGCGGTGCTCTCCCACTCTTTGATATTTGTGATTCCCCGAAGTCGTGCTGCCACTGTTACTGCTGCAATAGGTGACCCGCCTAGCTTTTTGGCAATCTTCCTCCCAACATGCTCATATTTTGGATCAGTCATGTCAGCATAATGCATGAACATTTTGAAGTATTGATCCTCGTCCAAATCAGATATTGCAATAGGTTTCTTAGCACCTAGAGCTCTAACTGCATTTTCTGTTCGAGCTGTCACCAGGATCTTGCTTCCTTTGCCATTGAGTGGAGAAAGTAGCTCCTCACGTTTTTGGTAGTTCTCATCCTTGACCCAGAGATCATCCAGTACCAACAAGAAACGTCTGCCTGTCAATTGTTCCATCAACTTCGCTTTTAGTTTTTTACGATCTGTAATATCGGGATGCCGGTCATTTGTAATCTCTTTGAGCATATCACGAAATATATCATCCACTCTGAAAGTCTCAGACACATGAATGCACATGATAGGGTCGAAATATTTGACCTCCTTTTCATAGTCACGAACATATTCTGCCAGTGTAGTCTTCCCGGACCCTGCAATGCCATATATGCCAATCACAGAATAACATGGACTGGTACTGGAGCTTGGTGCATAGTCATCTGCTCCCTCACGAAGCATCTTTGTTATCTCGTCACGCTCGTTGTCGCGACCGAATACCTGCCGTGTAACAGTTGCTGCAATGCTTCTTCTGTTCACGTTGGCAATAATTTTCAGTGCACTGCTTCTTTCCTGGTTCAACAGATCTGATTTCTTCACTTCAGTTACGGTATTTTCTAGCCTCTCTATTCTTTTCTTCAAGTTCCACTTAGCAATTGTAGGCAGGAAGGAATCTACCGGAATGGCATCGCCCTGCAAGAATCAAATGTTAGTGATATGCCCTAGAGGCAATCATAGAGATGATTGTATCACTTCTATATTTATGACCTTTTGAATAATATATTATTTTGTTCTTTGAATAAATGTCTTTGATATTGATCAACAAGTATATGACTTGTTCGTGAAACTTTTTGTTTATGTTTTTGATATTATTCTAAATTATCCCTGATCTTATAACATTTTGTGAGACAATTATGATTTAGAGATCAGCATATATATTGATTGATGATCGTGTGTCACGGATCATGGATATGGGATATCAAATCAATAATGTGGACACATGTTAGAGAACATAGTGTTGGATTCACCCACCATGAGACACTGCGGGAATTGTTATATTCTTAAGTGTCATCAGTTGGTCTCATATATAGTGTATGTGGGATCCTTAAACTTGAGATCGTCATTGTTTCCTACATGTGTAATAGTTTACTTAGGGGTTACCAAACACTACTCCGTGATTGGGTGGTCATAAAGGTAGTTTTCGGGTTTACTATAAAACATGCGGAGGAATATGAGCGATCAAGACGGAATTTGCCCCTCCTATATAACAGGAGAGATATCTCTAGGCCCCTCGATGTGATTGGATTAAGAAAGTGCATGACCATACTGAATGTGGTTGAAGAGTCAATCACAACTGAGTAATCCATCACAGGTTCGAGTAAAGGATCGAGCTAGCATAGGATGGCACACTTCTCGCCTTGAGTTCGATATGATCTCGTGAGGCAAAAGGATCCGTACATAAGCATTATATATGTTCGTCCGATATGATTTTTATGTATATTTTGGGGTCGTTATGTCCTGCTAGGGACCGCTACCGACCTATGGACCGGAAAGGAGTTTTCGGCCTATGGTCAAATGTACATGAACCTACAGGGTCACATATTTAATGGGCTGGAACGATAAGGGTTTGGATGATGGTTTCCGAGTGGGCTTCCATATCCATTCGTATCGGATATGGATCCGATTGGAGGCTATATATGGGAGGTGTGGGGGCTGAGGGAGAGATCCCAAGAAACCCTAGCCGCCACCTCTTATAATTCCTGCCGTACGCGTTGGTGCTAGCACACCGACGCACGGTGTTCCCTCCCAGAACGTCTGGACCTCGGTAGAGGTGCTGCTACGACTGCGGCGTTGATCGGGACGATCGCAAGGAGGAGACGTTTGGTCAGAGGACGATCGACTACTTTCAACTACATCGACGCGCTCTTCGTTGAATCGGCTGCTTCAACTCTACTTCCGCTGCACTGCCCGTCTTATGGTAACAATCTATGATCTCTTTACTCGCATGGCTACCTGGTTTACGCGGTAGAATTTTTTTTAATACGCACTAGTGTAGCCTACCCGTATCCCAACATCAAAATCTCAAATGGTTTGCAAGCTGCATATTCCACTAGTATTCTCTATTGAGTACAGAAAGCGAACAGGACGGCAACAGAGAACAGAGAATGAAGCAATGCGCCACACACTGTAGCGTTTCATTTACGAAACTTATATAGAAGTTTACAATGATAGAATCCATGCTGATCTTAAAAATAATCAGTCGATATACTGCTATACATATCTTATGAAAAAGGTTTGCGTATAAGTAAGATTACAACAAATCCTAACTGATTTGGATAGAGATGATTATATACTAAAGATGCGGCAACTGAATATGGCAAGAAATATACATTATCATCCCCCCTCAGTCGAAGCGATAGGTTTCCATACGTAGAGACTGGAAAGGAAATCTTCAAAGAGCTGGGTCGAAAGTCCTTTTGTCATAACGTCTGCAAATTGCCAGCTTGATGGAACATGAAGGACTTGGATGTAGCACCCAAGACTTTGGGCCTTAGGCTTGTTTTAGAAAAGCCTCCTAACCCTAACCCTAATTAAATCTTATAAAGCATGGAAGCCCTTAATTTTTCTCCCGAGCAGCCGCCCTACGTTGTTTTTCCAGGTCTCATCTCTCTCCCTCCATATCACTCTCTCTGTCTCGCTTGCGGCTTGGAGAAGCCAGGCGGCGCGCGGCCAGGGCGACACAGGGAGGCCGCTAGAGCGGAGCGGCGCAAGGCGGCGCATGGCTGGCGCGACGCAGTGAGGCGCGCAGGTGCGGGAGCAGCGAGCAGGCGGCGGCCTGGCCGCGGCATGGGAGCACGCGCGTGGTGGTGGCAGCCCGACGATGGCGTGGGCGCACGCGTGTGCAACGGCATGCAGGCATGTGAGCAGCGCGTTGCGGGCATGCGAGCTGCGTGGCATGGTGAGGTGGTGCGGTGCAGGCAGGCACACTGGCGATGTACGGGCGCGCGTGAGGAGGCGCCAAGGCTGGGCATAGGCGGCGGCGGTTGCCAGTGTAGGTGGTGCGGCGACCAACGCAAGAGGTGGCGGCCGGCACAGGCGGCAGTGGCACGTGCAGCGCGGGAGGCGTGGCCGGCCAGCGTAGTGCTCGACGGCGGCGGTCGACCAGTGGCACGGTGGCGACAGCCGGTCAGCGGCGACGGTGGTGGCCGGCCGGTGGTGGTCGGCTAGTGGTGGCCAACCGGAGGTGGCGACAGCGACTGAACTCCAATTCGCACGATTGAATGTCATCTCGCACGGGCGAACGGCGTTACGTTCGGCCGAATAAGTATTCGCATGGTCGAATGTTGTTTCACGCGGGCGAACAACGTTACGTGCAGTCGAATGAGTATTCGCACGGATCCTTTCAAATCACGCTTATCATCTGTCGTTTATTATCAATTCTCCCTTAACCGGATTTTGAACCCGCATTCCAATGTGTAGAACACACAATAGTGGAAGGAGAGGCTGGGTGGTTGTGTGTTCTAGGTCCTTCGTGCAGCGTGTCGTTGGGCGTACTCAAGGCAAGTACCTTATGGCCGTAACCTTTCCATTCTGCATATCAGTTGTCCATGGATAACTGTTGCTTGCCTCAGATATTATTGCCATGTCATATATCGTTGATCAAGTTCTGTGATTAAGTATTCATTACATGTTGTCTTAGGTTAGTCGAGGTTATGCTTCATTGTATTAAATGCTATGTTTTAATATTCTAAAATTCATGTCATGATTAACGATCTAGGCGTAAGTTTTAATCATAAAGGGGGGAATAAGTTATGAACATTCTGTAATTTAGATGAGTCGGTAGAATTCGTTATCTTAGGACTGCCATGCTTATCATTTTAGTCATGCTTATCATTTGATTCATGCTTATCGTTTAATTCATATTATTATTGGTTACTTGTATCTTACTGTTTGTAAACCAAGTTGAAATTATATGTAAATGCCTATTAATTTAATTAATGACTACTCAACATCTAATAAAACTTGACTAAGTGACAATCCTGTATACTTGGGCTTCATTAGGGGTCTCTTATCAAATTAATCCCTAGGCCATGTCTCTATATCACCTGTTCGTTGTCTCATATCATGAATCACCTTATCAATTATCTAGCAACATCTTCACTTATCCTACTCTCTATCGGCTTTCCCTATCGCTACCGTAATATCTTAAACACATGAATTGTTAATATTACTTGATTGTCTGGCCTGGGGTTATCCACATATAGGAGAGATTGCTACCCACTGGTAATGTACGGGGGCCGTACGCTTTCGTTACACAGGATATTACACCCCGTCGCGGTATACAGTGAAGGACGATGGCGTGCTTGGCTATTCTCGTATACCGGGTATGTGGGGAGTAACCGCCAGTGCCATTATCATAACTTACTAAATAACAATTATCTCTTATTCAAATACAATTATCACATATGTCATGTTAACCGTTATTTCTAGTTTCACTCTCTATATCAGTGTCTACCATTGCCTTAAATTGTACCCATTGTTTGCTTATTTAGTTGCATCGTCTGTCCTTTATTTACCGTGTTGCGACCGTTGTTGGGTACTTGCTGAGATTATCAATCTCACGCTTGCTCTCTCAATCTCAGGAAAAATGCCAGTGGAGCGATAGCATCATGCATGGGTGGGCCATTATTTCGGCACCGTGGTTTGCCATTATTTAATTATTTTATTTGTTCAACTTTGCTTAGAGTGGACCGGTCCCATGTTTCAAACTCTTGTTTCCTTTCTGTTGATTTTCTAATAAAGCACTTTAAGGGTTTTAAGTTCCTATGAATTATATTGTTACTTTATGATTTTATTTCTTATTTAGCGATGATATTCCATGGTAATATCTCACATCTGTATGTGAGGTGTTACATTGTACTTCACCAAGGTAAACTTTTTCGCAAACGAAATGAATATCAATCTCGATGTGCTTGGTTCCGCGATGCTGTAATGGGTTCGATGACATATAAACATCACTAACATTATCACATAATACTACAGTGGCCGAAGCGAGAGGGCGGCAAAGTTCCTATAACAGTTGCTGAATCCAACAGCATTCAGCCATAGTGTGAGCAACATCTCTGTTCTCGGCCTCGGCGCTGGAACAAGAGACTGTAGTCTATCATTTGGAGGACCAAGTAATCAGGTTGTTGCCAAGGTAGATGTAGTACCCCAGACGTAGAACGTCAGGAATCAAGGAAGCCTGCCCAATCGGCGTCAGAGTATACATTGAGAGAACCCCTGCTGTTGGCATGAAGGTGGAGACCAAAATCTAGTGTCCCTTTGACATACATTAGAATTCTCTTGACGAGAACAAGATGACAATCATGTGGTGCATGCATGTGAAGGCACACTTGCTGAACCGCATAGGAGATGTCCAACCTCATCAAAGTTAGATACTGGAGCGCTCCGTTGCGGTACCATCAGACACAAATGGGAGAACCATCAGATGCAGAAAGCATTGCGCGAGTATCAACTAGCGTAGAGGTAGCATGACACTCTAACATGCTCGCACGGTGGAGGAGCTCCGTGGCATACCGCAGTTGGGATAAAAACAATCTGGCATGCTAGCGTGTCACCGAGATGCCAAGGAAGTGATGCAAGGCACCCAAATCTATCATGGCAAACTCGGTGTGAAGTGCTTTGATGAGAGGCTGGAGAAACGAAGTGGACAAAGCTGTGAGGATGGTATCATCCACGTAGAGCAGCAAATAGGTGACGTCGTTGCCAGATTTGATGATGAATAGTGATGTGCCAGTCATAGAAGCAATGAAGCCAATCGACGGATGTACATGGCAAAGCGTTGATACCATGCTCGAGGAGGTTGCTTAAGGCCATAGAGAGATTTGAGGCGACAAACATGGTCTAGCCAAGCAGAGTCGACGAAGCTGGTAGGCTACTGACAATAAACAGTCTCCTCGAGTTTGCCATGTAAGAATACATTTTTGACATCCAGTTGATGTATTGGCAAGGACCAGGAGGCAGCAATGCTGAGCACGATGCGAATGGTTGCCGGTTTGACAACAGGGCTGAAGGTTTTGTCGTAGTCAATTCCAAGTTGTTGAGAGTATCCACAGACGATCCATCGGGCTTTGTGGCGAGCAAGGCTACCGTTGTGGCACTAGCTCCCACATGTGATTATCCATGAGAGCTTTGTACTCGTCAGCAATTGCGTGATGCCAGTGTGGGTCTTGAAGGGATGAGCGGTACATCTTTGGCAACGGTGACAGACCAGAATGGATGGCTGAAAGATTGAGTCGCTCCAAAGGCTTGATGATTCCAACTTGGGCACGAGTCACCATGTGGTGCGGGCTTGTCCCAGGGCACGTACAAGGCTGAGGAGTGCTAGCTGCATCTAGGGCCGAAGTAAACATGGCGAGAGGTGATGAAGATACACCAATCAACACTGGTGCCGTAGGAGTGTTGGCTGCATCTGGAGCTGAAGCAGCCATGGCCAAAGGTGATGAAGACACACCAGTCACCACCGGTGCCACAAGAGGGTGTGACAGCGGCGATGCCGTAGGCATCGTCAAATGTAGAGGAGCATGCTGCGGTTGGGGTGCAGTACGGTGCTACGGCTCCTCAGGCAGCAGTGGATTATTGAAGAACTACAAAACATCAAAGGATTTTTGATTTGCAGGTAAGCTGGGGTTAGCGAAAGGGAAAGGATGTTTCGTCGTACATGACATTCCGGGAGGTGTAGACATGACTAGTTTATGTCCAAGCAACGATAGCCTTTGTGAGAGCTGGGGTAACCAAGAAAAACACAAGCAGTTGATTGCGGGGATAGTTTGTGAGATGTCACCGGTGATAGGTTAGGATAACAAAGGCATCCAAACATGCAAAGATGACTAAATGTGGGAGGAGTGCGAAACAACTTCTCATGCGGTGTGGAGAATTGGATAGAGTTTGACAGGAGGTGATTCAAAAGGTAGGTGGAATGGCGAGCGCTTCAACCCAATAGGCCAGAGGCATATGTGCCTGAAATGAAAGAGTGCGAATGCTGTTGTTTATGGTGCGAAGGGGGCACTCCACTTTGCCATTCTATTGTGATGTATAAGGACATGATAGGCGAAGGTGGATGCCATGAGTTTTGTAGAAATTGGGAGACAACGAATTGACAAATTCAGTGCCATTGTTTGCCTAATTTTTTTTAATAAGAACACCAAACTGAGTACGAGTATAAGCAATAAAAGTGACAAGTGTGGCATGTGTGTTGGACTTCTTGCGAAGAGGGAATGTCCAAGCGAAACGGGTAAAGTCATCCAAATTGACAAGATAATTCTTGAACCTAGAAACAGTTGACACTAGAGAAGTCCATAAATCACAATGAACAATTTGAAAGGGAGACATTGTGTAGGACGAAGACTTAGCAAAAGGTAGACAGACTTTGCCAAGTTGACAGGCATAGGAAATGGATCAGTCTACTTTGTTGCAAGAAATAAAAGAGGACTATTGTGGCTTCAAACCAAACAGTGAGACTAGAAACTAGTGGGATTACTATGAATAGGGAAGAGATGGCCCCCTCTGATCAACCCAAGGGACCTTTTATATAGCTACCATGCTCTTTTTACAGCCCTACCCCTGGTTACAGATGTTGCCCTAGGACATACTTGTCCTTTACATATTTAAATAGGCCTCTTGGGCTTACACTCTTTCTGCCACCCCTACAATACAATGCATGTCCATACACATCCTACTGGGTCATTTAATCATGTAGGCTGAATAGGCTTAGATGGAGGCATCCCTACAACAAGGACCGTTGAAGATATGTCATGGCGTCACGACCAAGATGACCGAACCGACAGTGCCATAATTCTGTAGAAGCGGTGGATAACACAAAGGCAGAAGGATGTGCTGAAGGTGAAAGGTGGCCGATCGGATAGAGTTCTCCATTGCTATTGCAATGAAAAATCTCTTTCTTGGTGCAAAGATCCTTGACACAAAAACAAGCATGATCAAATTCTATAGAATAAGAATTGTCAGAGATGAATTTTTGCGAACAAAAATGAAATTTTTTTACTAGGTTCAAAACAATGAGAACTTGATTGAGAGAGAAATGCCCTGCTAGAGTAGGGAGCAAGGCCTGCCCGATGTGAGTGATGACATAGAAGAGTCGTTCCTGACAACCACGGCAGAGCATGGGAATTGAAGAGAATACCCGCATCGGAAGACATGTGCAGAAGTGCCAGAGTCCATGACCCAATCGCCATGCCCTAAGCCATGCATGGACATTGTTCACGGCGACGATGAATGTTGCTTGATCCTATAAAGGCAAGGTTGACTGGTTTGGTGCAGGGGCCATGGAAGACACTGGTGAGGACACCGATGTTTGGGATGGGCCGATGGGGCGAACATTGTACTGCAGGCCTACAGCGATCTATGTGGATGACGTGGGCCAAAGATGCCTTGAGCAGCAGACGCACGCAACTAGGAGGGCCACGGTGTGCCTTGGCTGATGTACGGATTGAAGCAAATCCACAGGCTGGATGGTTGAGGAGCATGATTGTTCCTGTAGCCACCAAAACCACCTACCTTGTTTCAGCCCTTGTAATTCCCTTTGCCGGAGCCGAGGCCATCACAATCACCACCGTGTGAAACATTGTGATTACCGCCGTTAAGGCCACCGTGATCGCCACCGTTTCCACGACAGGACGCGCCATAGTGGGTTGACCTAGATGACGCGATGAGAGCCATGTTGTTGTTGGTTGGGCTCACATTGGCCTACCACATCGCCTCCTAGAGTAGATGAGACTGGGTTTGAGCAAATGAGGGAAACGGCCGTTGCATCGGGATAATTTGGCCATGCTGGAGAGTCTTTCATTCAACCCACGGAGAGTGTTGAGGACAAGTGTGCGATTCGAGAATGCTTCCCCGACGTCCTTGAGAGCGTCAGCGAGGCCCTTTTGTTTCTTGCAATAGGCGGTGACAGAGAGGTCACCTTGGAGAACAGTGTGGAATTCACTCTCAAGATACATGACATGGCTCTCCTTATTGTCAAGAAAGAGCTCTTCTACTGCAACCTAGAGTTCCTGAGCAGTCTGCTTGGAACCATGATGGTATCAAGGATTTCATCAAAGATAGGCCCTGTTCTTTGCAGCTTCTAAAAACCGCTTTTGACTTTTGCTACAGTAACTAACTTTTAAACGGAATATTTTTTTAAGATAGGATCTACAAGTTAATTGTAGTACACGTTAAAAAATTAATATCTGTATCATCAAAAATCGCAAGCGAGTATCTCTCTTTCCGCAATCTCTGTCGCAAACAGCCAAAAAGCCATCAGCCGCAGCAAAAAACCATCAGCCGCAGCCAAAAAGAACAGGCCCATAGTGTCGTACAACCAGGTTAGGAGAGCAAAGTCCTGTTGAGCCCATAGCGGATTGGTGGGATGAGGATCTGTTGTGTCATCGACATGATGAAGAACGCCTAGGGGTGCAAATGGTACGGGTTAATCCCGATCGATCTGGTACCGAATAAAATAACAACAAAACTTTTTGTCTCAAACAAGTTGGGATAGATTAGGAATGAAACCTCCTCAAGGTCAAAAAGACGAGAGTCTTGAAATAAAACCTACAATGCTAAAACCCTAAGCCGTACATCCTATCATCTGAGCATAGAACCTAAAACACTATCCTAAATTTTCTTATGGTTCCAGTACATGGATCGTTAACTTTCATATGCTCCTATCTAAAGCTAATTCTTTAGATACATTCCAATCCCTCGAGTCTTTTTTAACTGTTTCCTCTCACGTCAGTCTTGGTCGACATCTGCCTCTTCTACGTTTTCAGTACGTCTTAAAATTTCACTACATACTGGTGCCTTAGGAGGTCTCTGTTGGATATGTTCAAACCATCTCAAGCAATGTTAGACAAGCTTCTATGGGTCATTAATGAATGCGGGAAGGTAATTTAGTATCTGGTACCGAATCTAGTTGGTACTAGATGGTTGTTGTCGGATATGGTAGCGAAAACGAGAGAACTAAAATCCGACTGAATAGCATCGGTAAATGGTAAACCAGATACTATCCGACTGGATATCCGACAAGCAAGTTAGTACCCCAACCGGCCCAACCCATCAACCATCATTAACACCAACGGCCTAGATTTTACCCAAGTCCTAATCTAACTCTAGAGTCCAGCCACTCTAACTAGTCACCACCAATACTCCCCACTTATAGTGAACTTACGTATGAATTTATCGATTTTCAAACTTATGTATAAATTTATCACTTATGTTAAACTTGTGTTGTGTCGGCTATCGTTCTTAAGTAATCTAGATGAATTTATTACTAGTTGAATGCTTTAAGTGATGGTGGTATGGTTCAATGCATATTTCTTTATGTATGTACATACTATCTGTTTATATTATATATTTTCGATCCGAAATCATCATGTATCCGTCCCGATGGTACCGTATCAAAAACTCCGAATACTCTAAATCTATATTTGTATTTGACTCCAAATCCAAAGAAAACTATGGGTTAGGATACAGTATGAACAATATCTGTCCGAATTCGACCTAATTGCACCCCAAAGAACGCCATGCTTGCCGATCATGGCTATCAGGAAGGTGCACCATTTAGTGAAATTGAACGCATGGAGATCAAGGACAATGGGGACATGACTAGCCTTGAATGCTATGCTGCTGAGAGAAGAAGCTATGGTGGAAGAGGTGGTGGATTGTGCGAAAGCGTTGGAGGAAGAAGGCTCAGTGCTCATGGTCAAGAACAGGCCAGGAAGGTAGCCATTCTGATACTAAGAAAGCGAACATGGCGGCAATTTAGAAACAGAGAATGAAGCAATGCACCACACACTGTAGCGTTTCATTTGCTGAACTTATATAGCAGTTTACATGGACAGAATCCCTGCTGATCTTAACAATAATCAGCCGGTATACATGCTAAACATATCTTATGAAAAAGGTTAGCGTATAAGTAAGATTACAGCAAATCCTAAGTGATTTGATTAGAGTCGATTATATACTAAAGATGCGGGCAACTGAATATGGCAAGAAATATTCGATATCAAGTACTACCCCTGTCTCAGAAAGATGTTGGTTCTAGAATGTGTGACATAACATTGAGCTCGGAGACGGCGACTAGAGTTGTCGTCGGAGTCGAGCAGCTAGGGTCTCAACTAGGGAACTAGGCTGATGTGGCAGTGCCACACATCACACATGCACCTTCTGACCTTCAACATGGCACCATGGAACCCCCTCTGGCCTCGTCCACGTCTCTGTCACGCCTACGACCTTTGCTCATGTTTCCGTACATGACATGCGCATTATTGCTATTACGTGTGTTGGAGCCATATTTGACAAAGTAGCTCAGATCAGATCCTACGTGATGCTGGCACTTCCACCAACATCACAGCACATACATTTCTGCAAGAGTGCTAGTAGCTTGGAATTCAAGACGAGGGTCAGATATAGTACCTGGTAACTTGTGATGCCAACCTCCTCATAGGACCAGTCCCGGTAAGAACTGGCAACCGCAATCTTATTGACTAACCAGGCGAATATGGATCTGCAGCAGTTGTTGAAGTCGAAGGACCCGGAGAGATTTATGAAGTCGAAGGATCCGGACCAGCAACGGAATATCCTCTGCACCGAGGAAACCGAGGGAGCACGAGAAATGGGTAGCAGCGCAGTTGATCTGCGCAAGGTGGCGCGCGCACTCTGCTGCGCCGACTGCAGTAGCGCAGCTGATCTGCCTCGGGTGATGTGTACGCATCGCCCCAACCAGCTCCTGCTGCAGCGAGCAACGCAAGTGCCAACAACGTCGTAGAGGCGCTGCCCCCGCCACTGCAGCCAACTGCAATCATGGGACTCACCATCACCGACGACCTTCTTCTCGATTTTGTGATAATCGATGAGATCCAGGATGTCTTCTGCTTCGTACAAAGCAGGCCTTAGCATGCTTGCCAGTTTGTTGAGTGTTTCCACATTAGATCTCTCCTTTCTTGCTTCCCTCAGCATCCTCTGTTCCTCTACTTCGCTCAGCGTCTTCTTCAGTTTTGGGATAGTGTGAATCTCCAGCTCGAGGAGCTTTTGCGATGCGTCGAAGCCGAGGTAGGAAAGGAATTTGTTCAGGAGCAAGCCGATGATGGGCGAGAGGAACCAACCTAATACGATTACGCCCCAGCCCATCCCTGCAACACGCCAGGCACTCGCCATGGAATGCTTTTCAGATAAGGAGAGCAGGGGAGAGAGCAGAGGGAAGAGGGATCTCTAGTCTTGGTAGCTCTTAGCAATATGCAAACATGCTGCCGTTTGAGGACTCAACAATGCCGTGTAAGACTTAACAGGCAGCTTCAACGCAATTTCTGACGAATCATCACCTATCAATGCGTGTTTCAGATAAATGACAAAACTACATTTAACTAGCACGGAGAGACTTGGTCAAATTATTGATTCCTCATATATGACGCAAGTTGGTAAGGTTACTCATATCTTGACCGGGGCAAAACACCAGTTCTCCACAAGCACCAAATTCTAGCACCTGCATATGGTTAAGCTTCGTAAACGTTCTGGGTAAAATTAGCTTGAAAAAGTCGTACGTCTTAATTGCAAGATAGCGTATATGCTGTAACTGGCCAATTGATGCTGGGACTGAGAATTGCAAGATAGCGTAAATGTTCTCGACCTCAGTATCCACAACTTCCTTAGCCTCGTGAACATAATCTTCAATTGATTTTTTTCATTACATCACTATCAATGATCAGAGTGCGTAAATTTTCCAATTTGAATATCTTCTAAGCGATCAATGCTCTATTACAAGTGGTAACGAAAAGATGGCGAACTACTCGAGGAACTTCTACCCCCGGCGGGGGTAAGAGAGCTGGGCTGCAGGTTCTTGATTGCTCTTAGCAATTTGCAACTAGCGTTGCATATATTAAGTTGCTAAGACACAAGAGGAAGCATCCTTCCATTGGCCAAATTAAAAAGTCATTATACCTTGTCTGGGTCGCACAAATGGCAGGTATACTAAATAGTTTAGGACTTGGTGAATTGTAGTCAAGAAAAGAAAACAACTCGTCCATACAGTCTGCATATAAGGATGGGGTTGTTTCAACTAACCATTGTCATCTTGTAAACCTCCAACCATATATCAATGATATTTTGTTCATTCAGAGAAATGGTATTGTATTTTCTTTTTCAACCATCCGTCCTATAAAAATGCAAACATCAATTTGCATGATGTCCTGTGACAGCGAAATTATTGCGATTTAAAATCTCTATAGCGTGTTTTCCATCAAACCGCCCCTAACATTGAATATACTAGCAACGTAAGCATGGCGTCACGCCGCGCTAACTACCATGTGGACCAAAATAAAAGAGATAAAAATTCGCTACTATTATCCAGTAAAAAGAGAGCGGAGGAGCTTTTTTGGAAAAAAACCGAGGACTTTTTCGAAAGAACCAAGGGCTTGTACGTAATTACTTGAAACCGCGGGACGTTATTCAGTAAAAGGAGAGCGGAGGGGCTTTCTGGCAAAAAACCATAGCCTTTTCAAAAGAACCAAAGGTCTGCACGTAATTACTTGAAACCGCGGGGCGTTATCTAGTAAAAGGAGAGTAGAGGGGCTTTTTCGTAAAAAATCGAGGACCTTTTCGAAAGAACTGAGGGCTTGTACGTAATTACAGAAACATGGAGACTTTTTTGTGAATTCACCATGTGGCATGGGTGAGAGTGGAGGAGCTTTTTTGGAAATAATCTAAAGCCTTTTCGAAAGAACCAAGGATCTGTACGTAATTACTTGAAAT
The DNA here is from genome assembly GCA_036346265.1 of Melocanna baccifera. Lineage (NCBI taxonomy): Eukaryota > Viridiplantae > Streptophyta > Magnoliopsida > Poales > Poaceae > Melocanna > Melocanna baccifera. Next base: position 33,136,998 of record CM070706.1, on the reverse strand, counting down.
TACGGGGCGTTATTCAGTAAAAGAAAAGCGGAGGGACTTTTTCACAAAAAACCGAGGGCTTTTTCGAAAGAACCAAAGGCATGTATGTAATTACTTGAAACCACGAGGCGTTATCCAGTAAAAGAAGAGTTGAGGGACTTTTTGTAAAAAACTGAGGACTTTTTCGAAAAAAAACGAGGATCTATACCTAATTACGAAAATGCGGAGGACTTTTTTGTGAATTCACCACGTGGCATGACGGGAATCCCCCCGGCTTTGTATATAGAGATATATACTCGCCCCTCATTTCCTTGGAAGACTTCCTTTGTGTTCTTTGTCCGTATATGATTAATTTGACTAATTCATACAAGATTAAATACCTATTTATTACTAAAATCGATGATAGATCTTTTAGAGTTCCTAAGGAAAAAGAAAAATATGCTACAAATTCTCACAAAAGCAAAACATCTAGCCTCTAATTTGGTAGACCCAAGTTATAATAACTTAGATTAAAAGAAAGAGTACTCAACCGTAACCGCGACCCCACGCAAAACTGACCCGTCGAACTGTCCTCTAACCCTTCCATTTACAGCATGCTAAATCGCTGTACAATTCAAGGTGCCTCTGCTCTGGCGCAAAACACAAAACAACCGTCCGCACAATCACCAGCAGCAGACAGAAAGTTGCACCGTTCAGAACCGCATGTACATGGAGAGCTGCAGAGGCATCATCCCCCATCGGAACAGGAATGCTCTAATGCCGGCAGGACAGCAGAAAAGCACCCCCATCTACTAGCATCTAAGCCAAGGCGGCCGTGAATGCTGGCCATTTTGATCACTGAGGCAATAGAAGAGCAGGATGTGCCGCCAACTCTCCGATCAAGTGTTCCTTGACCCCTCATGCTCTGTATCTGTATTTACTTTGGCCCAGGCAGCCACGTCCTTGAAAGAGCAAACTTTTGTTAAGGGAGCAATCACCAAATCAGCGAGCCCATCACCGCCTCGATCAACTCACTGTTGACCGCTGGAAACCGAAGAAGAATACACAATCTTATCCTACGCTTTGGGTGAGTAGGCAAGTGCACTCTCGCACTTCATTCCATCCTTTGCCATTTGCAACTAATCACCATGATTGCATTTCTTTGAGGATATGAGAACGCATGGCCTTTGATTTATCCCAGCCACACACAAGCGAGTGGAGTAGTATTTTGCTTGATCCTTGACAGGCTAAATCACACATTTGGGGAGGTTCGTTTGAGCAACAAAAAATCCGGCATTGAAAACAATTTTTGTCGTGAAGATTGGAGCACGGCACGGTGCAAATTGGGCGCCAACACATGCTCGGTGCGGCCTAAAACCCTCACTCACGACACGCATGATAGGGCTTTCAGAGTTGCTAAGAAAAAAAAGAGAAATATACTAAAAATTCTTATAAAAAAGGAAAACATTTAACCCTTAATTTGCTGGGCCCAAGTTATAACGGTTTAGATTAAAAGAAAGAGTCTATGTCAAATACAATTCAAACTCAACCGCGACCACCACCCCGCGCAACGCCAAGTGCCACCTGACCCCTTGCCATGCCGCAGAGTCACCCGACGCGTCTCAATCATGTCCCCCCCACAGACCCACCCTCGTCCGCGCCGGACATATATCAACATGCGAGACGTGATCCATAGCCTAAGCAGACAAAAACAGTGTGAAGTTTTCTACCATCAAGCCATGCACGCTAATGAATCCAACTCATGTACGCATAAATGCAACGAAGATTGAAGATAAGTACTATTTCCATCTTCATGCATAGATGCAACGAAGATTGAAGATAAGTACTATTTCCATCTTCATGCATGATCAAAGGTCCAACATATACAGGGGCGAAGCCAAGGGGGGCTTAGTGAGGCTTCAGCCTCACCTCCCCCCCGGGAGAAGAACCCCCCCTCCCCCGGCGGCGGAAGCTCACGGCCGAAACCCCCGGAAGCCGACGGCGAAACCCTCCCGTGAAGCTCACGGCCAAACAGTGAAACCCATACAGCAGCGAAGAGTAGAAGCTTCCCACTGGCTTTAGCCCAACAAAGCCCAACACAACAGCCCAACTGACAAACCTAGCAAATAGTAAGGTAGATCTCACACAAAGCAATAGAAACGGGGTTGGGGGCGAGCAGGGGCGAAGCCAAGGGGGGGCTTAGTGAGGCTTCAGCCTCACCTCCCCCCCGGTAGAAGAACCCCCCTCCCCCGGTGGCGGAAGCTCACGGCCGAAACCCCCCCGGGAAGCCGACGGCCGAAACCCTCCCGTGAAGCTCACGGCCGAAATGGCGAAACCCATACAGCAGCGAAGAGTAGAAGCTTCCCACTGGCTTTAGCCCAACAAAGCCCAACACAACAGCCCAACTGACAAACCTAGCAAATAGTAAGGTAGATCTCACACAAAGCAACAGAAACGGGGTTGGGGGCGAGAGCGCCGAAGAGTAGAGCTGCTAGTCTGCAGAAGGCCGGATCTGGCAACGGCAGGCATCGGTGAGGGATTGAGGGGGGCCGAGCCGGGGCGGAGGGAGCCGGGCCGGGCCAGATCTGGAGCGCTGGAGGGGGGAGTGGCCGGGCGGAGCGCCGCCGAGGTGGGAGGCGGAGCGCCGGAGGGGGAAGGCGGGGAGCGGGGGGGAGTGGCCGGGCGGAGCGCCGGAGGGGGGAGGTGGGGCGCCGGAGGAAGGCGGGAGGGAGAGGAGGCGGGCGCCGGAGGGGGGAGCCGGGAGCGGAAGGTGGGGGGAGGCACCGAGGTGGGGACTGGGGAGCGACCGAGCGAGCATCGAGTATTCGAGTGGAGTGGGAGTGGATTGTGGGAACTGGGAAGCGGTCGGCCAGTGTAATAGGAGCGGACCAGCGGAGGGAGGGGGGACCGGGGGAGGCCGGTCGACCAGTGAAATAGGGAGCGGAGGGCAGGGGGACCGCCGACTACCCGAGCACAGTAGAGGTCAGTGAAAATGTGAAATAGGTGTTGAGTTGTTAGGACATTATTTTTTTAGTAATAGTATAGTATTTTTAATTCAATGTACATAGATAATTTAGCCTTTATTAATGTAATTTTTATAGCTTCGTATTGATAGAAATTAATACTTTATTTATAGATTTTGCTATAATGGAGAAACGGACTTTGTGTAACTATTTTACAAGCAATTCAAATCCAAATATTTCTCGTCCAATCGATGAAAGTACAACTCAACCAAAGAAGCTTCGACTAGAATTTAATCCAAATGAAATTATTGCTGATCCGGCGCTTCGCATACCAATTGAAGATTATGCTAACGAAATTAGAGATCAAGTGATAAGAGCATATTTATTGAATGGCCCTACTCAAGTAATTGGATATTCATTTCCACGGACATTGGATGGCAAACAGTCACGGTGCTTTCAAGAATCATGGTATAATAAATTTGATTGGTTGGAATATAGTGTGGAAAAGGATGCCGCCTTTTGTTTCTATTGTTTTCTTTTTAAGAAACCGGCACAACCCAATATATTTGGAAATGATGCATTTACAAAGGTTGGGTTCTCTCGTTGGAAAATTGCTTTATGTGCTTTTAATAAACATGCTGGTGGTACAAATAGTTTCCACCATATTGCAAGAGGTCTTTGTGACGACTTCAAGAATCATAGGGCAAGTGTATCTAGCAAAATCAATACTTATAGTAAGGAGGCTGAAATTGCATACAAAATTCGTTTAACTGCATCTTTAGATTGCGCAAGATATCTTATAGCTCAAGGTGAAGCTTTTCAAGGACATGATGAATCATCTACTTCCATTAATAAGGGTAATTTTAAAGAGTTATTATATTGGTACAAAGATAAAAAGGAGGAAGTGAAGGTGGCATTTGATACAGCTCCAGGGCACGCAATTATGATTTCTCCAGATATTCAAAAAGAGCTTTCAAAATGTTGTGCACAACAGGTCACAGAAGTGATTAAAAATGAGATTGGAGATAGAAATTTTGCAATCCTTATTGATGAGTCCAAAGATGTATCAATAAAGGAGCAAATGGCGGTGATTGTGAGGTTAGTTATAGTTCTATATCTAATTTTATCATCCTATCATTTATGCATTATTGTTTTGTTCTACCTTTACATTTTACAATCATATCATTTATGCAGATTTGTAAACAGTCAAGGAAAAGTGATGGAAAGGTTTCTTGCTATTGAGCATATCACAAATTGTACATCTGCGGCATTGAAAGAATCTTTGGTTGGATTGCTTGCTCGACATGGCTTGCCTATTTCAAGGTTGCGTGGGCAAGGCTACGATGGAGCTTCAAATATGAGAGGTGAATTTAATGGATTGCAAAACTTATTCGGATGATAATCCAAATGCTTTCTATGTTCATTGCTTTGCCCACGATTCTGATAGCTTGGTAGTTGTCACTGTGGCAAGTTGTAGTAGAGCTATTGCAGATTTCTTTAACTATATTCCCCTGATAGTGACTGCTGTGAGTTCATCTTGTAAAAAAAGATGCGTTGATTACAAAACATCATAAAGTCTTGTTGGAGAAGCTAGAGAATGGTTTGATTTCAGTGGGACGGACTGCATCAAGAAGTGGACTTGCTAGACTGGAGATACTCGATGGGGCTCACATCTCAAAACCTTGCTTCGCATATACCAAATGTGGGAGGCAGTGGTGGATGTGCTTGAGCTTGTAAGTGAAGATGCTTGTCAAAATTCAAGTCATGGTGGAGCAGCAGGTTTGCTAAAAAAGATGGAATGCTTTGAGTTTATATTCATCATGCATTTCTTAATAACCATGTTGAGCATTACAAATGAGCTATCGATTGCTTTGCAAAGGAAGCGTCAAGATATTGTTGAAGCTATGGGCTTATTACAGGATGTGAAACAACGCTTCCAAGAAATGAGGGACAATGGATGGGAGCCATTATTTAACCAAGTCAAAAGCTTTTGTGAAATATATGATATTGATGTGCCAAATATGGAAGATTCTATTGGAGTTATCAGTAAATCAGTTCGTTGGAAGCATAAAGTAACTCAACATTATTATTACAAAGTTGATATTTTCAATGTTGCTATTGATGCAATTATGAATGAGATGAATCATCGATTCAATGAAGTTTCCTCGGAGTTATTGGTATGCATGTCTTGTCTTGATCCAAGTGACTCATTTTCTAAGTTTGATATTGATAAACTTGTTCGACTTGCTAAAATTTATGCTGACGATTTCACAGATGCTGATCGGTTCTTGTTAAGAAATCAGCTTCAAATCTTCATTCTTAACATTAGAAGAAGTGAAGAATTCAACGGATGTCATGATATATCAAAACTTGCTCAATTGATGGTCCAAACAAGAAAAGATAGAACTTTTCCATTGGTATATCGTATTATTGAGTTGACATTGATACTTCCAGTGGCAACAGCATCTGTTGAGAGAATATTTTCGGCAATGAATATTATCAAAACAGATTTGCGCAATAAGGTAGCGGATGAATGGCTCAATGACTTAATGGTATGCTATAAGGAGCGAGAGATCTTTAAAAGCATTGATGATGATAAAATTCTAAACAGCTTTCACGGCATGAAGTCGCGTAGAATGCATTTGCCTCGTGATTCAAATTAACTTAATTCTGGTATGTTTCATATTATCTAAATTTTTATTGCCATTCACAATTTTCTATTATATCACTAATTTGATATGTTTCATACGTAGGTGACTTATCGCTACTCCGCATTCACGGCAGAATAATTATATATTTTTGGATATGTGCTTTCTATTATCGAGGTACCTATTTTGTATTTCTCTGTTTTTCATTGTTTGTCTCTGTCCAATTGTGTAATTTCTGTGTGCATTTGAAATTTTATACGAGTAAAAGACTAAATTGTGTCAACTTAGTTTAACTTTATAAATAGTTCAGCCCCCCTCCATTTTATTCCTGGCTTCGCCACTGAACATATATGCATATGTAAGAGGAAATCAACAAGCAAGGAATTATGGAAGCCATATGCACGTAGAGATTTCTATCTGCATGCATGCATGTTTACTCGAAAAAAAAGGAGAAGCTAATTCTGATTGATCTCTTGTATGTAAACATCGATGACGATTCTAGAAAAAAAATCAAAGTTGTGAAATACACATTGTTGGTAAGTGTGTATGTAGAATAAATCTTGTCTAAGAATAATAAAATTAACAAATTAAAAAAAGTCCATGTCAAGTATAATCCAAAATAACTAAAATTCGGGGAAGAAAACAAAAACTAGCTATTTGATTTCCATACTAATTCCAAAGTAAATTCCTAAAAAAACAAAATATATCTATTATATACTAAAAAGGAGAAATAAGCTAGAAATAATGTACATCAATTGACCCAATACATGCTCAGCGAGCACTGGTGATTACGATAAGTTGTTTAGATCCAACACACACAGATATCTGAATTGACTTCCAGGTCCTCCCATGGAGCTTCTCTGATGGCTGATGCATCTATGGATAAGCACATCTCCTTTTTAAGAGAGTAAAGAAGCGCATCTTCTATTTTGAAAAAATAACTGTCTGTACATCAATTGACCCGGTATATGCTCAATGAGAATTGGTGAGTTCCTCTCATAAACAACACAAACATCTTAATTGACTTCCAGATCCCCATGGAGCTTCTCTGATGGCTGATGCATATATGGAAGATGGGATGATGCCAAAGTCTTTTTGCAGTGCCTGATTTCAAAAAAATAAATCGATAAAAGTATACAAGTACTAAGTACATAAAGACTAAACGTCAATGCACCGTTGTTACCATTCGATCGACATTCTTTCATTTCACTGACAAGTACTAGGCAAGAACAAACAAAAGCACTGCACACAGATGCATACAGGCTACTGATACATGAGATTAGGGGAACACTATCCCCTTTCAGAAACAAATCTGAGTATGCTGCACAAAAGGCTCTCTCAATCTTATCTGATGCGTGGTTTAAAAAATTAGTCCATCAATTAATACAATATATATATGATAAATAAGTTTCTGGTTTTGGGGAACTCTTTTACATGCAGACTAGAAAATGTCCTATATATGAAATTTACAGCCACGGAAACTTGTGCCTTACATATGTATGTAGAAGAATGGCGTGCATGCTGTTGCTGCCGCCGAATGAGCTACTTGGAAATCATCGCAACGTATGTTATCGATAACTTTGAAGGGGACCTGCACAATCTTTGGCCACTTGGGATTCCCATGCTCTCCATGAACTCTGGGGTCGCAAAAATCGCAAATATATACCCTACAGATTTCCCTGGGTTAGAGATGCCCTGAGGTTCCTGAATCCGTACCAGATGTCTCGTATTATTTTGTATGGGACGTGCGCAATCTTTTGCCAGTTTGGGTTCCTACTGTTTCCACAGCTGTCCATGAAATGTTGATCACACGAATCAAGATGAAACAGCCTAAGAGATTCTAGTAGAGTTGGCAGTGAACGGATCTTCTCGCAGTCAGTGATGACCAACGTTTCAAGCATTTTGAGGTGCATCAAGTTCTCTGGTAAGGTGTCCCAGTTGCAAAAATCAAACTCGAGGTGGTTTAGTGAAGTCAATTGCTGCAGGAATTCAGCCTCCTTCCGTTCCTCTGAACACTTGACTCTAAGATCCGTCAGAGATGAACATCCTTCTGCTGAGAGTAGCTCTGGCACAAGAGATACGCAACCGAAGGTCCCGCACTTTCTCACTGTCTTGTCGGGTCATGGTGAGATTGGCACTGCCTGACAGTAAGCTCGCCGATTTCAGGAAGAGCTTTCAGCTGATTACAGTCCTGGAGCTCAAGACATTGCAGGTTCCTTAGATTATTATGGTATCTCCGACTACTATAGCCCTCTCGGTAGTGCTCAATTTGGCGTTGGCTTATATTTTTTTACTGTAGCTGACTTATTTTTTTACTGTACCTGAGTTAGCTTATTTGGCATAATTAAATTTAAAAAAATGTAAAAATAGAAGAAAAAAACATATTAACCTATTACGGACAATGCAAAGGAATATGGGGGAAAAAAGAAAAGGAAAAAATCCCAAAAAATCTTTTAAAAAAGAAAATGATGAAATTACTGAATAGTAAAAAAAGCAGAAGTCAGAAACAAAAACTGGCTTTAAGTAGTTTTGAGCGGTGCCGTACGTAGTCTTCCAATCTGCAATGGCGGGCAGAGGCCCTCAAGGACGTCTGCTTGGAGGTCTGGAGGGCATATCTGACCCTCGGTCTTCCATTCCTGTGCCAATCAGCAAGGCTAGCTTCTTGAGCTCCTTGACTTCCTTGCTTTTAACATTCTCAAGACCACCGATTCTCATGGTGCCACTGAGGCGCTTTAGCATCTTGAGCTTCCTTGATTTCTCATGGTATTCTTCCTCCCTCACCCTGAAGTGATCTAATGCTCGAATTGACCTCAGCTTCCCGATGCCAGGAAATTCCAAAGGTGAATTAGTCCTTATATGCCGCAAGCTGATAAGGCTACTTATATTTTTGAATCTCTGCTACGAATTTAGCCAAATATATTCAATCTAGATTCTGGACATCTCAGGTAGTTTTCAAGGGCGGTGATATTACAAAAGTTAAATGCATACACAGAGTATTTCTGGTACAGCTTTTTTTGCGAGAGGGTCATGTCAGTTTAATATGAAACACTTCACTATTTCAGTTTTTCTCAGTTTCAGTTTTTTTTCACTATTCAGTAATTCGACTTTTTCTGATTTTTTTAGATATTTTGGGCTTTTTGTATTTTCTTTTTTTTCTTGTATTCCTTTGCATTGTCCGTGATGGGCTAACATGTTTTTTCTATTTTTATTTTTTTAAATTTAATTATGCTCAATAAACTAACTCAGCTACAGTAAAAAAAAAAGTCAGTTACAGTGAAATTTCAGCCAAAAACCAGAAGTCATTGCTATTCCGAACGCCCCCTAAAATTGTTACACCTGCCTTACATGAAACCGTTTTTCACTCCCCCTTTTTATAAATGTATGCCATTTTGGGCTTTTATGCAATCTCCAAGGAATGCCTTCGACCAATATTGTCTAATAACATATTGCAAAAATTTTATGAAACTACAACATTATGTAAATATTTTTTATGGCAGATGGATAGAAAAGGTACCAAAATACCTTAATATAATAGTATAACATACAAGGGATACAAGACTAGCATTCTGTGCACGGATACAATACTAGCATTCTGTGCACCCTCTTTTCCTCATCATTTTAACATCATGAATTGACATGGATGATGAACATCCTCTGGTGTCTTATCTACCCAAGACTCAATTGCGATAGCAATGAGAAGTATTATTCTTCGTACACCCTCCTCCACCCATTTACACTTCATGAATTTTACAATGGCAGTGCGTATTCTCTGCATTTTATCTTCCTTCGCCCTGTTCGTTAGTGAAGGAAGATAGAATTGGGTGGAATAGGATGTGTTGCATTGAGCCTCTCGGGCGGTATATATAGAGGTACAAGACTTGGAGCTGTAATCCCAATGGACTCTAACCTACCAAATATATTGTACTCTAACATCCCCCCGCAGTCACAACGGGAGCATCGCAGACGGTAAGACTAAAGAAGAAGCCGAAGAGCTGAGATCCCCCCGCAGTCATAACTGTCGATGCGTCGCGTATGCTGTGACTGGAGCAGGAACCGACGAGTAGCTTAAGCAAGGCGATAGCCCTTTGTGCCGATGTCGAGGTAGCCGAGCGCGAGGGCGGAGTAGTCGTGGTTGAGGATGCCGTGCTAGAGATGGCCGTGGTCGACGTAGTCGTGGTCGGGTTACCGATGTCGAGGCGGTCGCTCATTAAGTCGCGAGCGCAAAAGAGGCGCCATGGTGATGACGGAGATGCGTCAAGGCAGTCGTTGTGGAAGGGAGCGATGCTAAGGTCGACGCAGTCAAGGCCGTCGAGGATGTAGACGAAAAGCGGCGATGCAATCGAGGCAGACGGGACGGGAACAGGAGGGTCGATGCCGAAGTCGATGCAGTCAAGCCGCTAGAGCCAAGGCGTGTGCTGGGTTTGCCAGACCCAACAACGCGTTGGGGACGAAAGCACGCATCGGTGTTGCCAGTACCGGACGTACAAGGGAGAGGGCCCCAACCAGGCGTGGTTGTGCTGGACGAAGAAGAAGCAGTGCGGGAGCGGACACTCCTACCCGAAGGCGAGCAGTCCGGGCGGACGCTCTAGCTCGAAGTCTAGCAGTCCTGACGCAAGGTGCGGCGGCGGCGGTAGCGCTCGATGTTGGCGATGAAGACCCGATCAGCATGACGAAGATCAGGTGTAGACAGATGGCGCACAAGAGGTTGCGCAGCACAGTCGTCGATGCACAGGGGATGACGATGTAGATGCAACGGCGAGGGGACACACGTGCGGCGGTGCTACGGCCCGAGGAGGCGACACAGCAGTAGTCTTGTTGCTCAGAGAAGACGCGTGTAGTACTCGACGACGGACGTCACGGGAGCTGGGTGGATCGCGCACAATCGGCTGATCAGACCAAGTACGCGCGAGGCGGGACGATGATGGAAGAAGTCGGCGGAGGCGTCCCGATCTGTGGTGGCAATGACAAATCGGTGATGAAGATGTGCGGATGGGATGACCGAGACACGACGTGAGAAGGCGTCCCCTCGGCATCGCGTGCCCGACCTGGCCGCACAGTCGAAGAGGTAGAGGCCGGTGTAGTCGACGCCGATGTCGGAGTAGATATGTGTGAGGTCGACGGGCGGTGGGCGACTCAACCCCGATCAGTGATCAGGAAAAAAGAAAAGATACAACAGCAGCAGTGGGATCCTCCAGGTGCAACTCACTGGGTACACATAGTCTGATCTTCTGTCCTCTTTTCTCGTATATCGCCCTCTTCCCGTTGGATAAGTAGCTCGGAAGGAAGCAGCCTCTGGAGCCTCACCGGCCCACCACTTCCCAGTGGATTCTTGGCGGATTGGTGGGGACTTGAAAGATTATGGCCAGGACGGAGAAGTCACGGGCGTGAGCCACGCGCTGGGGCACGCTGGGCCGAGGATGGAGGAGATCCAAGCGCGGCTGCCGACGATGGAGGCGGCGGTGCAGCCGATCCACGCACCGCGGGACACGCTCAAGGGGGCCAGCGCGAACAACGACTGCGCCGTCCGCTCGAGGGAGCCGACGCCGTGCACGGCTGCGAGGCGCCGCTCCTGGCTGGCGCCGCTGCTGCGGAGAACCTCCCGGGCTACCTCGCGGTGCTCGGTCGGCTCGAGGAGGCTCTCCACTTCCTCTTCGACAACTGCGGGCTCGCCGCATAGTGGCTTACCGACATCGTGGAGGAGCTGCAGGCGGTGGTCAACGACTAGGGACTCGGCGGAGGAGCGGCGCACCTTTCAGCGGCGGGAGTGGACCAGCCGATGCAGTGGTGGGAGGCCGGCGAGAAGGCCGACGGGGTGCCGGCGGCCGGACGGCCGGCCGTGCTTGCAGCGGCGGGAGGGCTGTCGGACCGGTCGAAGCAGGTCCCCCGGAGCGGATCGGCTCGGTAGAGTAGGGCGCGAGCGCGGCGATGGACCGTAGGAGGATGACGGAGCTCGCCCGGCCGGGCGGAGAGAGCTAGCCGAGGGAGGTGCGCACTGCGTCGGAGACGGCGCGCATGGCGGCGATGTTGGCCCAGCGGAAAGCCTGGGGAATGGGGTCCCTGAAGGCGGCGTGGTCCCAGACATGGGCCATCGCCGGAAGAAGCGGCGGCTACGGATCCAGAGGGTGGCTGATCTGCTGCTTGACGACGACGACGACGGCGGCCGGATCAATAGGATCCGCCACCTAAACGGTGGCGCTACCCCCAGCGGAGATAGATCTCCCCAAGGGTGCGCGGTGCGGAAGCGAGTGGCGGCTAGGGTTAGGATCTAAACCTAGAGTTCTGATACCATGAAGGAAGAGAATTGGGTGGAATAGGATGTGTTGCATTGAGCCTCTTGGGCGATATATATAGAGGTACAAGACTTGGAGTTGTAATCCCAATGGACTCTAACCTGCCAAATATATTGTACTCTAACAGTTAGGATACAAAGAGCTGCAAGTCATCTAGGACTGTGAACAAGCATGAACTATGACCAAACTCCAAATAAAGCTCGAATTGGATTGATCTCAATTCAATGGCCTTGAAAATAATTCGAAACACAAGATTACAAGGACAAAACTGATGCTCAAGTGAGCACACGCTCGAGCTCGTACACATGTATATTTGAGCAAAGCTCAGATCAATGCATATTTTCTACAGTACCTGTTGTGAGTCAATATATATTTTCCACAATACCTGTTGCAAGTCATCAGCCCTATCATTCAGTGTGTCAAGAGGGTCTGAAGAGTTTATTTCCAAAAAAAAACTTCTCGGAAGACTCAGTTATGCACTATGGCTCTCACAAGTTCCAGTCAAATATTAGTTGGTACCTGTTACTAGAATTATGATGCAGACAACATTGCCCTCACCGGTCGACAAAATTCAGTCCCAAAGCAACCAGCTCCTATCTGTTACAGTAAGGTCAACCTGCTCCTTACCCCTTACCTATTGCCTCTGTGCCCCATGTGTCAGTAAGTAATAGCCAAAATTGTTGAAATAGCAAGAAGAGAAAAATGCCAGCTTAAAGTCGGCACCATTCTGCTCACAGATCAGAAACCATCACAAACACCAAACCACAAATGAAGCTTCTATAGAGAATCCGTCTATGTAACATAAACGTGCTGTGAATGGGAAACATGAAGTCCGTGGTGTACTCACAGTGTTTACTTCGGCTTATGCTTTTTTTTTGCTACAGTTTATAATTTTTAGGTTGCTCGTGAGAGAGTACAAGCTAATAAAAACTCATGTACGATTTTAGTCAATATAAATAAAGTAGCTACAGTATGTACTACAATAATCTTATAGACCCTGATAAAAAATACTATATTTAAAAGATAATTACTGTGTAAAAACCGAAAAGCAGATACAAGAAGCTGAAAAGAAGACGCTCGAACAAGTGTGGCGGTGGCGTGCGGACCCCTAGGGTGGGTCGCAACAATCACCGCCTCCAGCAGCTACTCCTTTCAACCCCCCATGCCTGAAGCCAACTCGGTCGATGAATTCTTGATTTCGGGAAGCGACATAGCTAGCTCCTTGCACATAGAAAAATGGAGAAGAAAACCGAGAGATTTACAGTGGAACACGCAAAGGCTCCAAGCTTGCTAGGGTGTGCTAACATGCCGGAATCCATGTGGCCGCCATCAGAGGTGGCGCAGCCTCTGAGCAGATTACGGTGGGGCATCGCCGGGACTGAGCAGATTACGGTGGGGAATCGCTGGGATTGTGCCCTTCTGCGCGGAGCCCGAGTGCCACTGGCGGAGAAGCGGTCGGTGGTTTCACTGCTATTGACGATAGCCCAGAACTCGAGATTATGGGCTGAGAGGTTTGAGTGGGCTTGGGCCCGGAGTACGCTTCCCTAGCAATAGGTTTAGGCCTACAAAGGAAAAACTCTGAACAGCGGAGACACTATCGAATTCTTACATGCCCATACTAACTAGCAATCAAACTGGTGATAGCAAAATTACTCAAAAGGGAATTAATATTAGGAAACAAATAAATTTAGTGCTCATTCACATCGTACGTAATGTAATGTATGACAGTCCGAGTATATGTTAGATCATATGGTGGTCATGTATTTGAGTAATAATGAATAATTGATATTTGAGTTTCATTGGAATTTGCGTTTTGGGAAGTCTGGTTGATGTGTTTGTGTATTTGAGTTTTCGGGACAACTTTACGACCTAAACAGGTAATCAGTTAGCTCCGAGTAGGGGTGCAAATGGGTTGGGTTAATCCCGACCAATCCGGTGTCAAATCCAGTCGGTACCGAATTCGGGAAGGGAATTTGGTATCCGGTCGGATGCGGTACCGGATAGTTCATGTCGGATTCAGTAACGAAATTGGGAGAGTTGCTATCCAACCGAATAGTGTTGGTATCCGGATATCGGATAATTATCCGATCGGATATCCGGATCTGCATATCGGATAATTATTTGGTCGGATATTTGGATCCAGATATCGGATAATTATTCGGTCGAATATTCAGATAACAATTATTTTGCATAGAGGCACTCATGTCAAATATTATTTAGTGTAATAGTTATTTTGCATAGATTTTCTTTCTTACAATGTGCTTGTTGAAGGCTGATGGCATTGTAGTTTCTCATGTTTCATTTACTGATATTGGTAAATATTTTTTTATTAATTTATCGCATTTACTACGAGTTCACAGTGAGGAACTAACTTCAATGCCTTATTGGAGGAAATCTGGGAACAGTGAGAAATTTGTTACAAGGGAAAATTCCTAATGTATCCTTTCAATCGCCCTAATTTTTTTCAACAATGGATTATCTAATATTTTGGTCCATTAATCGTTATGTTGAATTTGTGTCGTGTTAGACTATTGGTTAATGAATTATATATCAATTTATCATTTATGTTGAACTTGTATTGTGTTGAGAACTTATGTTGAATGTATCGTTTTGTATGAGCGTGCTATCCGTTTATATTTTCTGTTATCCGATTCGAATCCATTAAGTATCTGCCCCGATGTTACCGTTTCCAAAAATCTGCATATTCTGAATTCGTATTTGTATCCGGGCTAACCGTATTCGATACCGGATCTAGGAAAAAATATGGGTTAGGATATTGTATAAGCAATATCTGTCTGAATCCGACCTGATTGCACCCCTAGCTCTGAGTGGTTTCGATCGGCTTCGAGTGGTTTTGGTCCAGTCCAAGTGGTTTCAATTGCACTCGAGTGGATTCAGTCGGGTCCAAGTGTTTTGATTGCTCCGAGTGGTTTTGGTCTGCTCTGAGTGGTATTGGATGGCATTCGAGTAGCTCTGAAGCATCGGATGGTAATCTAATGGGCCTTGTGATGATGGTCCGATCGAGAAGTCCGAACGATAGATTTCGACCATGGCAGATTTTGACCACAGTTAGTCGAGCACTACAGACTTCGACCACGGTAAGTCGAGCACTACAGGCTTTGACCACGTCCAACTTTGACCACGAACGGCTTCAACCATGGTAGCCTTCGACTGTGGCCTTTTCAATCACAGCAGAACGACCACACATGTAATCGGTAAACTTCGATCTCGACCAGCGAACTGGTCGTAGCTACAGTATTTTTCAATGGTCGTAGCTACAGTATTTTTCAATGGTCGTAGCTACAGTACTGGTCGGTAGTCGAAGACTTTACTAGTCGATACTCGATACTTGTAGACTTCGCAGTCGAAGTCATAGACTTCGTGGACTGTTATCATAGTCTTAGCTTCGCAATCGGTTGTTTTAGGCTTTTTACGATCGGTTACCGTAAGCTTTACGGTCGGTACTCATAGACTTCATGATCGGTATGAGTGCTTTAATTCTTGCCATCTTCGTACTCATGTTACGCTAGCGGTAGGATTGGCTGGTGCATGATAGTCGGTGATTGGTGAACATTACTTGGTAGTCAGAGATTTGGGATTGGTTCTTCGGTTTTCGTGGATGGTAGTCTGTGTTCTACTTGGTGATCAATGATGCAGTGAATGTCTTGGAGATTGGTAGTCGAAAGGACTTGGTACTCGGTAGTCATTGTTTTCGCGATTGTGGTCAGCGGTCGGTTGTCGTCGGTGTAGCGATCGGTACTCGGTGGCTCTGTGGTCAATAACGATGCAGATGTTTTCTGGAGTGTTTTGATCGGGGTGATGGTAATTCCCGAGTACTTGTTGTTTTCGAGTACTCATTGAGCTAGCGGTCGTATTGAGTGGACTAAGGTTGCGTTTTGGGTAGCAATAGAATTGGTGGCCGCATTGAGTGATCTGAAGTTGCTTTCTGCAAAGCGATACGATGTGTGGTCGTAGATGACCTAGTTGATGATCGTGGATGACCTAATTGGTGGTTGTGGAAGGTTTAGTTCCTGTCTATGAGTAGACGTGGCTATGTGGGGCTTTGTGGTGGCTTTGAGGAGGTTTTTTCGTGCTGGGGTTTTTAGGGGTGTTGTGAGGGCGCTTTGTAGCCATGAACATGTTGTAGAAATAATAGATTAAATCTATTCCAAGAAAAGTTAGTCCGCGTCGGCGACATGTTTTCTGTGCATCGTTTTCTTGTGTTCTCAGTGGCGGTGTGATATGAGGACGGTGTTGTCTTTGGCGTGTTCTGGTTTGAGCAATCGAAGTGGTCGAGCGGCTGAAGCGGTAGGAGAGCGGCTAAAGTGGTAGGAGATTTCGACTATGTGCATAGGCGATCGAGTGAGCGTTCGTGGTGAGCGATCAAAGCATTCTAGCGGTCAGAGCGCTAGAGTTGTCGAAGCAGTCGAGCGCATGCAAAAGAGCCAAGAGCGAGCAGTCGAATGACTTGCCTTCAAAATCTAGATCTGTTAATTTAGATTTCTTTTTTCTTCTAGTTTGAAATTTGTTTTCAGGTGTCAAAAAGCGACGATAATCATTTACCCCCTCTAATTACTGTCTTCGATCCTATGGTATAGCATCCGGTTTACTCGCAACTTGGCAGCGACAGTTCAACTGTTCAACGATCCTACGGAATAGCATCCGGTTTACTCGCAACTCGGCAGTGACAGTTCAACAGTTCAACACCCAATAAAAGGCACACGTCCACGCACAAGTCACAATCTGGAAAAGAGAGGCTACATAGTACATTACATAGTACAAACACAAAATGGAAAAAAGAGGCAGAAAAAAGGATTTATAGTTGTACCTTCCAAGCCGTTGCTCTTATTAGGGGAGCGACTTGATTACCACCCTTCAATATCTTTCTTGGGAACGTATTCAATCTTTTGCCAGTTTGGGTCTCCGATTGTTTCGCACAACCTCGTGAACACGTCATTGCAGCCACGAAGTTTAAAGCGCTCGAGAGACTAGGGCAGTGTTGGTAGTGATCGAATATTCATGCAGTATGAGATACTTAATTCCTTGAGCGACGTGAGGTGCTCCATATTATCTGGCAAGGCGTCCCACCTGCAGTCGGCAAGTGTGAGACAACGAAGATGAACGAAAAACCCATTTCCATTAGGAATCGCTCCCATCGGGCTGCACCTCAAGAGTACAAGCCGACGATAACCAGTGTTTCAAGGCCCATCGAAGGGCAGAGGCCCTCAAGTATCTCTGCTTGGAGCTCTACACTGCACCAATTCCAGCCCCACATTAAGTATAGTTCTGTGATGCGTTCCTTGCCAGCTAGATTGGCCTCAAGAGCTTCCTCTTTGCTTCCAACATTCTCAAGACCCAAGATCACTAGCCTTCCCCGAAGCTTGTTTAGGTCCCTCAGCTGCCGTAACTCGTACCCAGGTTCCTTCCTTACTTCGAACATAGGTAACGTTTGGAGTGACGTCAGCCTGTTAATGTTCGGAAGATTTAGATAAGATAAGGCCAATATATGACGCAAGTTGATGAGGTTACTCATCATATCTTGACCAGGGTAAAACGCTCGAGAGACTGGTGCAATGTTGGTAGTGATCGAATATTAATGCAGTAAGATATATTCAATTCCTTGAGAGACGGGGGCAGTGTTGGTAGTGATCGAATATTCTTGCAGCCAAAGATAATTAATTCCTTGAGCGACGTGAGGTGCTCCATATTATCTGGCAAGGCGTCCCACCTGCAGCCCAAAAGTCTGAGTTCACGAAGATGAACGAAAACCCCATTTCTATCAGGAATAGCCCACAACCGGCGGCTGTTGTGGAGTGTAAGATGTTTCAGGTGCTTCGGTACATTCTTGTTACCAACCATCCAATCTGGGTACCTCGACCCTTTGTAGCCGTCAATTCGCAGTGCTTCAAGGTGCAACGGAGGGCAAAGGCCCTCAAGTATCTCTGCTTCAAGGTCTGCACTGCGGCTCCGTAGTCCATCCCACTTAAGTGTTAGATGTGTGAGGTGCTCCTTGGCAGCTAGATTGGCTTCAAGAGCTTCCTCTTTGCTTCCAACATTCTCAAGACCTCCGATCTCTAGCCTTCCTCGAAGTTTGTTGAGGTCCCTCAGCTGCCGTAACTCGTACCCAGGTTCCTTCCTTACTCGGAAGACAGATAACGTTTGGAGTGACGTTAGCCTGGTAATGTTCAGAAGATTAAGATATGATAAGGTCGATATCTGACGCAAGTTGATGAGGTTACTCATCATATCTTGACCAGGGTAAAACACCTGTTCTCTGCAAGCACCAAATTCTAGCACCTGCACATGGTAAAGCTTCGTAAATGTGCTTGGTAAAATTAGCTTCAAAAAGTAGCTCGTCTTAATTGCAAGATAGCGTATATGCTTTAACTGGCCAATAGATGCTGGGACTAACAATTGCCCAGACCGTCTTCGCAGTTGTACGCGCAGTATCCGCAATTTCCTCAGGCTTGTGAACATACTCTCAAAGTCTTCATCTTCAATTTCTTCTTTTGTTATACCACTACGAATGATCAGAGTGCGTAAATTTTCCAATTTGAATATCTTCTCAATGATCAATGCTCTATTACAAGTCGTAACGAGAAGATGGTGAACATCTTGAGGAACTTCTCCTGTCCAGCCATTCTCAATTCTGAAGCAGTCATTTCCTGCTACCTTCTCAACTAAATCACGCAGCAGATCATGAATTGTATAGCAATCTTGGCCACCACCTACTAGTTGCAGGAATGAGGTTGACACTAATTCATCCAAGTAGCCATGACCAACAGCTTCCATTTCCTCCCCTGTATTGGTAGTTCTGATAAACCCTTCCGCAACCCACAAGTTGACTAACTCATCACGTTTCAACTGATATCTTCTGGGAAAAATACTGCAGTAAGCAAAGCATCGCCTAACCTACTCGTCAAGATGATGGTAGCTCCACCACAGAGCACCCATTGTCTCATTCAAAAGATCCCGATCCCGAACACTTCTCCAAAACTCAACCTTTGGTCTTATGCGTTAATGCGTAGCTGTCCTCCCACTGTTCTGGCTGCTAGAGGTGATCTCTTCAGCTTTTTTGCAATGTCAGCCCCAATTATTTCAAATTTTATTTGATTTTGGTCGACTATCCTTGCACCTTCAAGTGTGTAATACATGAACAGTTTAAGGAAGTCATTATCATCCAAGTCAGATATGGGAATACATCTCATAGCACCCAAAACTAACAATGCATCCGATGTTCGACTAGTCACTAGGATCTTGCTTCCTGCCTTCCCAACCTTCAATGGGGAGATTATCTGTTGTAGCTCCTGCTGGCGACTCACATCCTTATTGTACCAGACATCATCTAGTACCATGAGGAACCGTTTTCCACTCAGTGCCTCTTCCACATTCTGTTCTAGGATGTTAAGGCTCTCAAATTTAGTGGACGGGTTCCCTGTAGCCTCCTCAAGCATCTCTCTGAAAATGGTACGAACACTGAAATTTTGAGAAACATGGATCCACATAACAAGGTCAAAATGGCCGTCCTTTTTCTCTTGCTTGTCATTTTTCTCACGGGCACAAACATACTGTGCAAGGGTAGATTTCCCAGAGCCGGGGATGCCATGAATGCCGATTATAGAATAGGATAGAGCACTGTTGGATTCTGGTTGACCATCACCTACTATCTCATGAAGCATATCTATGATCTTATCACGATCTTCATCTCGGCCAATTACTACTGGTGGAGGAGCCGCCGTAGTGACTGCACTACGTGGATTGGCAGCCACAGTTTGTCGCTTGTCAATGTTACTGTGGCATGGCAAGTTCAGAAGATGCAAAATTTTGTGTGCTTCGTTGATAATATTTTCTATCTTCTCTAGGATTTTCTTCAACTCCATTTTTGACATATCAGGGGGTGTGTCATTTGATGTGGTACCACTCGTCTGTAAAACAAAAATAATAGGTTAGGCTTTCGGTGAGGATTTTTAACAAGGATTCACCGGTCACCCCAACGTAAGAGAAACCCTAAGATAACTTAGGGAAATTTGCTAACACAGCTACCTTTTTTTTGTCTTAATACATATCATGCCTTACAAGGTTTCTTTGAAGAAAATGTAACTTTTGCATTTCCCTCCAAGACTGATTGCTAAACTTCATTATGCATCAAGTCTATGGAGTAGATGCAACCTAAGTTGGGAAAGCCACGATGACTGTTGGGGAGAGCCACAAGTGCAAAAGTGATACTACCCCCATTTCAAGATAGATGTTCTATTGCAATATGAGCAATCAAACTTTATATATATTGATCACCAATATACGCAAAAGTCCTTAGATTAGTTAGAAAATAATACAATTTTTATAAAAAAAATGCTTCCAAAATATTATGTTTTGTAGTCTTTATCAACATATTAATAAAAAAGATATTGGTCCAATGTTTATATTGAACACCATGTCAATGCCTAAAATGGCATTTGTTTCAAAACAGAGTCAATAGTCATATGCTGAGTAGTCATATCCAGTGTTCGAAAATTAATAGTAGAGGGAACCATGTGTTTGTTAGTTGGTAGAGACATGGGAGTGCGACTCCATTAACCAGGTCTTGAATCTTACTTTCCCACTTTTATTCATACACAAGCGCACTTCAATAGGAAAGTGTGCACCGTGAGGACGCGGATTTATCCCTAACCTCCTCAATTATAGATGCATGGTAGGGGGCGCACTTGCATGTGTGTATATGTATAGTATAGGTGTGTGTGCTAGTTTAAAGTGAGTTGCATTGGCATCTAATGCCCATTTGCCCCAACATAGCACCTCTAGCCTCTAGGTTACCCTTTTGGCCAAGCGTAGACAAAAGTCCAAACAAGTTACTATGTGTGCGTAGGCTTATCCCATATTCCCATGTAGAGTCTAGGATTTAAGCGAAATTTAGGCTTATTAGAAATAGGCCCACTAAGTGAGGCCTATTTTCTTAATTCCAAATCATAGAAGATTTAGTACCATATTGCTAAGACAAGATGGGAGAGATCAATTTATAAGGTGGAGTCCATACCACTCTTTGAATTATGGATAGGGATGGCATGAGAAAGAAATCTATATGGATCAACCGGATGGTTTGTGATTTCTAGATAGAAAAATAAGGTATGCAGATTATTAAAATCCTTATATGGCTTAAAACAAGTACCTAAATAATGGTATGAGAAGTTTGATAAAACTTTTAAAACTGCTGGCTTTATTGTAAACAAAGCTAATAAATGTGTATATTACCGTTATAGTGGGGGTTAAGGAGTGATCTTATCTCGATGCTTTAATATGAAAGACTTAGGAGAGGCAAAAGTCATTCTGAATATTGAATTGATCAAGAATGAAGAGGTGATCACTTTGAACCAATCCCATTATGTTGAGAAAAATATTGAGCCAGTTTGGCTTTGAAAATTGTAAAGTTTCTTCAATGCCCTATGATGCGAGTAAGTTTCGAAAGAAGTTGGGGTTAAGAAAAGATTAATTGAAATATTCACAAATTATTGGGTCACTCATGTATTTAGCTGGTGGTACAAGACCTAACATTTCATTTGCTGTGAGCAAATTAAGTCGGTTTACTTCTAACCCAGGAGTTGATCACTAGAAGGTACTTGAAATAGTGTTGCGCTACTTGAGAGGCACAACATCTTATAAAATTCATTATACTGAATACCCTTCTGTATTAGAAAGGTATAATGACTCCAATTGGATCTCTGATATGGATGAGATCAAAACTACAAGTGGTTATGTGTTTACTTTAGGTGGTGCTACAGTTTATGGAGATATTGTAAACAGACTATATTGACAACGTCAACCATGGAAGTAGAACTTTTTGCGCTTGACACAGCGACTATTAAAGCTGAATAGCTAAAAGAGCTTCTGATGGACTTGCCATTGGTTGAGAAACCAATACCAGCAATCTTGATGTACTGTGATAATTAAATTGTGTTGGCCAAAAGTCACAAGTACAAAGGATAATATGAAGTCCTCTAGACATGTGAAGCGTAGGCTTAAATCTGTCAGAAAATTAAAAAACTCCGGAATGATAGCTGTGAATTATATTAACACTGAGAAAAATCTGGCAGACCCTTTTACAAAGGGGTTAGCACGGAAAGCGATTTTCATTGCTTCTATGGACATGGGAATGAGGCCTATCTGAGTTACACCACAATGGTAACTCATACCTTCTTGGTCGGAGATCCCGTGACTTAGGTAATGAAAAATAAGTTGATGTTGTAACAAGAGAGTACATATTTATTGTACCCATGTCCTAATAAATAAAGTACTCTCAACTGTATGGAAGGTTAGCATAAAGCTCTAATGTATTCTGCTGTTCAAATGAGGAAAAGGTATTAGCCTGCAGGATACCTAGAAAGAATACACCTACTTGAGCTTAACTGTGTGATCACAGTTCAAGAGAATAGGGTATTCTCTAGAAAGCTTATGAGCAGAGAAGAAAGCATGACCATGTAACGCTCTGTTTAGGTGTGGTTCATTGGCAGCCTGGTATTAGTTGAGATTTCAAGTGAAATCTGATCACAAAAATTGCGAATTCAAGGCATAGTCCATTTATCAGCTATGAGAAGACGAATCTTGTCATTCTAGGTGCAAATTCAACCCATATGGGACTTACACTAAAAGACTGGTATATTAATAGTACTTCAGCACAATATCTTTGATATTTTTTTGTTTGCTGCTTTGGAATTGGTGGGGGATTGCTAAAAATAGACCCATAGAGTGAGATCTATTTTCTTAATTCCAAAGCATACAAGGTTTAGTACCATATTGTTAAGGCAAGGTGGGAGAGACCAATTTTTAAGGTGGAGTCTATGTCACTCCTTGAATTATGGATGAGAATGGCATGAGTAAGGCTTTGGCTAATCACATGCGCGCGCTCATGCGCACGTGTATTCGCATATTTTCACGTGAAAATCCCGTGACTTGTGACTTACAACGCGTGGCCGTACCGTGACATGGCGCGCTACTTGGTAAACCAAGTCCACCTTATTTTTGTTGAACTATGTATCATTTCTCTCCTTTTAACTAGTCATAGGATGCTTAATTATCATTATTTGGTTTTGAATATTATCGGTTAGTAGTGAATAATTGAGCAGTTATCAGTGAATTATTTCAGTTCAATGGGGGCAGTTACTAGAGAGTAATTTGCATGTCTATAAAAGACCTAGAGACGTCGAGACTTGATAGATTGAACTCTTTCATTTTCCTTCTCTTATTGTCTTCTTCATCTCTAGTGATATTGTGCTGCGGCACTGTGCCATCCAAACTTCGCCGGCCTTTCTTCCTGGCGTACACTTGGAAGGAGGGTGAGCGGTATCACCGAGCCGTTGCTGCCATGCAGACCTACACGAGGATGGCAATAAAGTTTCTGGGTAGCGCACATCTGCGTGACTGCTCCAGCTCTGTTTCATCTACGTCCTGCATTGCATCAAGCCTGCACTGCATCAAGCCTGCACTGCATCAAGCCTGCACTGCAACGAGTCTGCGCTGCTTCCTGCTCTTCATCAAGTCCAACAATAAATCATTCGCACGTTTGATCGACTTTGATACAATATTTTCTTTCTATATTTTCTGAAGTACAATAAGTAGCTTGTTGTTAGTTATGTGTTTTGCATCACTAGTTTATTGTATTTGTCTCTGTAGCGCCCGTTCAAAACAAAAAGGGAAACCCTACCTTATAAAAGCCAGGGAGCCCCCTGGCTCCCCTCATCACGCCACCACCCGCCTGTCCCTCACGCCTCCTCTCACCATGTTCCTCCCCTCCCTCTCTCTTTCAATCTCTCTCTATCTCTTCCAATTTCTCTCCCTCTCTCTCCTTTGCTCACGCATGCATCTAGGAAGGGCCAGTTGGCTGGCCGGTAGGTGGCGTAGAGCGGCACGCGCATCTCAGCGTGCGACGCAGGCAGGTAGCGGCTCGGCAAGCAACACGGGGGCGCGCGGCCGGCGGGCGTAGGGCGTGAGGTCGGCGGCGGGCGCAGGGGGCCATTGGCGCGGCACGGGCGGCCAGCGTGCAAGCGCACAAGGCACGGCAAGGCAGCGGCGGCACGGCCAAGGCGCAAGCGCGCCGCAGCGGCATGGCACGGGTGCGACGGCAGCCAAGGTGTAAGCGCGACGCGGCAGCACAGGTGAGCGCAGTGTGGTGGGGCGCACGGCGCGGTATAGGGCGACGGGCGGCCACAAGGCGCGGCATGACCAGGTGCAGGCCGGTACACAGGCGAGGCAGCGGCGCATGGCGCGGTGCGGCGCGGTGGGTGGCTGCAGGGCACGGCGCGGCCAGCACAGGCTAGCGGGGAGCTTAGCGGCGGAGGTGATCGGCGGCCGGTGTCATCATGGCCAAATAACCGTTCGTAGTCACACTACGCGAACATGGATTCGTGCAAGGGCTTCATGTAATGTTTCTTGCAGCATAGCATTTTCATATGGCCGAACGTCACACTCAGTCGAATGCCAATTCGCGCGGCATATTTATGCGAACGCGATCTTGTGTCTGCCTTTAAGTTCATCTTAACTCCCCATCTGATCCTTACCGTTTTACCGTGTAGGCCCTTACACTGTTGTAGAGGGAGCTTCCGGGCAGTGATGTATTTTGGATCCTTCGTGCAGCGAGTTCGCGGGGCGAGCTCAAGACAAGTACCTCGCGGTCGTGACCTTTTCCATTTCGCATACCATGTGTTCCCATATTACCTGTCACCCTTGCCGTTGGTTACAATTATCATATTTCTCATGTTGCTTAGATATTATTATAACATTGAAGGGTACCCGGTTAATGTCATGCCTCTCAGATGGTCTGGTTATTATCACATGATTAATGTTGCCTAATTGTTATCCTACTGGTAATGCTTGCCTAGGTGTAGACTTCTAATATTGCATTTTTACCATGTTGTTCTAAGTTATCCGATTCCATATGCTTTTCGGTTTACTAGCATGTACGGCCAATAATGTTCTAGAATTAATGTGTTTAACTAGTATTTTAGAATGCGCGCTTTAATCATTAATGGGGGGTAGCGGATAATCATGTTGTAGATTAGGTTAAACCACCAGCAATATTTTAATATCATGCTTTTATGTTCATCTTTCGAATATCCTGATGTATTGTCAATATGATTCTTATGTGAGTTAGGATTGAATGATGGATTATTAATAATTGTTAAGTTGACTAATAATCACTTATCACTTAATAAAACTTAGTTGGTTGTCAACCCTTGTGTGAGATTTAATATAATATCTCCTTTAGAATAATACCTTAATCCCTATCACTTTAGTATCATTCCTTACCGTCCTCTTGGTGGAAACTGCTGTCCTTTTCCAGCCGCAGCACGTTCCTTTGCTTATCATCGTCTTACCTTCACCATCTTTTAGTTGCCTTAAAATTCATATTATTATAACCTGCCTTCAATGTAACAATTACCTTACCATCATGTTATCTTTTCTCATCACTCTATCAAGTATTACGCTTATCGTTCCAGCCTTAGCAAACTCTTCAACTTCTCATAATCTTATCTCAGCCTTTCCTTTGTATCATAATCTCTTAACCATTTGATTTACTGATAATACTCTAGTCACCTGGCCTGGGGTTATCCACATATAGGGGAGATTACAACCCACTTGGTAACGTACGGGGGGTCGTACACTCTCGTTACTCAGGATATTATACCCCGTCGCGGTTATACAGTCGAGGACGACGACGTTGTCGAGACCCGAATATGCAAATTCGGTCTCTCTGTGTAAACTGCACTAGTCCAGGATCACGCTAGTGCACACAGTCAAACATAGATGTCATCACAGTCATACACACGACAATAATAAAGGAAAACTCGAATATCGATAAAATATCAAGGGTACGACCTTATGGCCAAGCTTACAATATCTCTAGCCGGAAGGGCTTAACAAAATAGCAGCGGAAAAATCCAAAATAAAGCGTAGGGACCAATCGACAAGCCACAGGCTATCGAGTGGAGAACGAAGCCTAATCCGTGAAGTCGTCGTAGTACTCTCCTTCTGGAACCTCCTGCTGATAGTACTCCTCTCCCTCAACTGAGCAACATAGGCGTAAAGCCGTGAGTACATTGGTACTCAGCAAGTCGTTTGTAACAATAAATGCAATATAATATGCAAGGCTTACCAAAGGAAGGCTGAAAGGTTAGTTTGCATAAAGGCATTTATTGATGAAATATATTAAATAACTTGAAAGCGGAAGTTAACTGAAAACAGTAACAATAGATAATCAAAGGAATAAACATGAACCACTTGTGAACACCAATTCACAAGTTAAACCAACAGTGAACTACCTGTCCACTCCCAACATAAACCACCAAGTTATAAATGAAACACTAACCCTCGTGTGAAATCCCCGAGCATTATCCATGACCGAGGACGCGGCTATTCGAATAGTTTTACACTCTGCAGAGGTTGCACTGGCTGTACCCACACGATGTGATTAGCCTAGGCCTAAGGAAATCACAACAAGGCCTTTACAATGCTCTATCTCTATACAATCCTGCCGCTAGGGTTTCATCACACCCCTTGCGCCACATGGAAATCAGCAACCATGTCCATCACAATGGCGAATTGAATTGAAATATTACAAATTAATCAGCCAGTCCATCCCATAATAGACATGTGGTTTGCGATTAAGCTCGGATCAATGGCGCACAAAGTTAAGTCCTTAACATTACCCGGGCGAGACTACCACATCCCCCAAAGTACAACTGTACTTCCCCCTTTACTGCACGATCACTCGCCCGAGTGCAAAACCAATTTGTATAACCAAACCAACGTCACACCAATGACGTGGCACAAATTTTAATACACGTGGCACCAACCACAGTTCCATATGTCATTAATTCAAATTAATAATTTAACATGTGCGATGAGATCAATCGTAAATATAAAACGGCTAAGCAATCTAATCGTACCAACCCGTGTGATAAATAAACTAGCATCACTAATAAATTTCCCAACCTATGGTGACAATGGCATCATGGTATTCCAAAGTATCAAGGAGGTATAAATTCAATTGGGACGATAACTACCTGTGCAAAGGTTTGAATAAAAATAGCAATGCAATGTATTTTAAAACCAAATAATTAAATAATAGTTTGCCAAATTGGGTTCAACATGATCAAGGGACACGACTTGCCTTCGTTATGCTCGTGAGGTACTCTGGTCTTCTAGCGCGAAACCTGCTCCTCCGGAATCCGAATCTAACGAGAGAGAAAACGACCGAAAACAAAGAAACACATAAAATGATAAGCAAATGAACTCCAAAATTCACAAAACTAGAACCAACAGCTAGAGCTCGATTTTAGATGAATTTAGAAAAAAGAACGGGGTCAATCGGAGCTAGGACGGAGGAGAACGGGCTCCCGGAAAATTAATTCTAAAATTAATTCGGAAAAATCGGAAAAGTTTCTGATCTTGTGAACCCGGTCCACGAAATTCCGAGTCCACCGTGGACTCGGTCCACGCAAACAAATGCACGGGGCGCGGCCGACGCGGCGGGATGCTTGACGTGGCGTGGCGAAGATATGTCGCCACGTGTCACCGGCCGGCGTGGCGGTGGCGTGGTCGCTACGTGGCTCGGGGGCGGCTCGGCGGCGTGGCGCGGCGTGGCATGCCACGTGTCGTGCCACGTGGACTAGGGCTGGCGTGGCATGCGCCGGTGCTGCCACGTGGCTAGGTGAGTGGCGGCTCGGCGCGGCGCGGCAATGGATCCGACGGCGCGGGCAAGCCACGCGGCACGATCTGGACCTTCGGTCCCGATCCGAGCGACAGTGAGATTGCGCGCGGCGCGGCGGCAGGCGGATCGGCGATCGTGGCGGCTCGCCTTGCAAGGCGGCGTCGCGAAGCGCGCGCGGCGCTGCGGGAGGGCGGATCGCGGCGCGGGTGACGCGTGGCAGCGCGATGGGCGGATCGGCGGCGCGTGGCGGGCGCGCGGGCGAGGCGAGGCGCGGCAGCGGGCGCGCGCGGCGCAGACGCACCGAGGTGAGGCGCAGGCGAGGCGGGTCCGGCGACGAGGGCGGCGCGAGGCGACTTCGGCGGGGCGGCGAGGCGACTCACCGCAGCGGGACGGCAGCGGAAGGGCGCGGCGTCTCGGGCGGCGAGACACTCCGGCGGCGTCGGCGGGCTCCAGCGACGACGCGCGGCGCGAGGGCGAGCGAGGCGCGCGCGAGGGTTCGACGGGCGTGCACGCGAACCGAGGCGAGGCGGCGGGTTCTGGCGACGGCCGCAACGCGACAAGTTTGGACGGTCGGGATTCAACGCGAGAGATCGGATGGCTCGGGCGCACGCAAGGGTTAGGGTTAGATTTGCGGCGCGGCGCGAGGCGGACAGCGGAGATCGCGCGGCGCGCGATCGGGCGGCCGAGGGCGCGGCGGCGCGCGGGCGGTGCGGCGCTGGCCAGTGCCGCCGCGTCAGCGGATCGCGACAGCGTGGCGCAGGCGAACGAGGCGCGGGCGGCGAGTGTGCGGAAAGGGTACGGCGGCGGCGGGCGGGATGGGCGACGCGTGGCGGAGAGAGGGAGATCGGGCGGCTGAGGTTTAATTCTTTTCTTTTCTTTTTCCAGAAATTCAAATAAACTTCTAAAAGCTTTAGAAAATAGCAAATAAATCCCAAAAATTCTCCAAAAATACCAGAAAATTCCTTGAGACCTGAGGGACACAAATAAAATATTTCCCACTTATGTTAATATTTATTTTAATCATATTAAATCATTTAAAACTTTAAAAATTCATTTGAAGCTTCAATTAATTTTAGAAAATTCCAGAAAATTCATTTTTAAAATCCAGGCTTTAAAAATCTCAGAAAAACAGGGTGTTACAGACGTGCCTGATTATTCTCGTATAACTGGGTATGTGGGAAGTAATCGCCAATGCTGGTGCCCTAAATTGCTATATCATAGTTACTGATACCATAATTGCCA
This sequence comes from Melocanna baccifera, assembly GCA_036346265.1. Taxonomy (NCBI): domain Eukaryota; kingdom Viridiplantae; phylum Streptophyta; class Magnoliopsida; order Poales; family Poaceae; genus Melocanna; species Melocanna baccifera. The sequence goes on along the minus strand of CM070706.1, from coordinate 33,108,200 downwards.
TAACTTGCTATATCACAATTGCCCCATAACTTACTAAATATCAATTATCTCTGATTCAAATGCAATTACCTCATATGTCATGTTAACTGTCATTCCCAGCTTTACTCGCTATGTCAATGTCTGTGGTAATCCAATACCTTGCCTTAAATTGCATCTATTGCTTGCTTACTTGGTTGCATCGCTTGTTTGTTAATTTACCGTGTTGCGATCGTTGTTGGGTACTTGCTGAGATTTTCAAATATCACGCCTGCTCTTTTTAGTCTCAGGTAGAAGGCCAGTGAAGTGATAGCATCATATATAGGTGGGAGCACTCGAGTTTGCAGCACCGTGGCTTGCCACTATTTTGACTACTTCATTTGTTCTTCATTTGGTTATAAGTGGACCAGTCCCATGTTTCAAACATTTATTTTAGCTTTCGCTGGTTTCTTAATAAAGTACCTGTTAAGTTCTAAATTTTCTTACAATTTCTATTGCTGTTTTTATTGTTATTCTTTATTTTGGCGATGACATTCCATGGTAGCATCTCACACTAATATTTGAGGTGTTACAGTCTCCTAGTAAAACTTGAAATTAAAATATTTCCTATATTTCCAACAAGGCTTAGGATATTTCACAACCAATACTTATCTAAGAGTAAGAGCAGTAATAACAGACAACATATATTTGCATATCATGGCACGACAAAGTTTAGGGTCTGAGGCAGGAAAGCACTGCTTTTTTTGATCGGGAGCCTTTGAGGCGAGGTGGCAGCCTTGAGCTTCTTCGTCAATTCCTCCTACGAGTAGGCATGGCGTCTGATTCCAACTTGTCATCAGTGAGATACGATCCGCCTTTCGAGGCGGTAATACTCAACATCATCCAAGATGTCTTGGCTTCATAGAAAGCAGATCTAAGCTCCTTTAACCATTTCTCCAAGCGATCCTGTGAGGGCTCTCCTCAACTCGCTTCGGCGTCGATTCAGTTGTAAAACTTTGGTCTCAAGTTCTTTCAGCTTCTCTGATCTATCAAACCCGAGGTAGGAGAAGCCTTTGTTGAGGAGCTTACAGATGATGGGCGAGATGACCCACCCTACCGCAGATATGCCCCAGCCCACTGCGGCACCAATGGTCACCGGATCCGGCATTGGAAGCTCGCAGAAAGAGATAGAGGGGAAAGAGGGTTAGGCTGCAGGTTCTTGATTGCTCTTAGCAATTTGCAACTAGTGTTTCATATATTGAGTTGCTAATGAAACAACTCAAAACTCCCTCCGCTCGGCGCCCCCTCCGGACCGGTCGTGCACCGCTACTCTCCCCAGGGTCAGCCCTCCCTGCCAATCCCCTGCGGACAACGACTAGCTAACGGCGTGGCCGTCATGCCCCTAGAGGATTAGCTCCCTCATCTCTCCCATCGAGCGCCATTAATGGCCGTCTACTCCCCTCTGCAGCTCCCCACCTCTCCGGGCTTTAAGAGCTCAATTGCAGCCACGGGCGAGCTCCTGCCACTCCCCTCTTCCTCCCCGAACAACCAATCGAGCCCCGATCGCCTCCAGCCTCGCCGCCGGCCACCCCTGGTCCCGGTAGACCTCACCACTCATCTCCCTCCCCCGCTCGTGTTAGTGCAATTGGTTTCGGCTTGAGCACCACCTAGCAGTCGCATTCACTCCGCCCAATTCAATTTATATAAAGCAATCGCCTACGGGTCCCGCACCGAGCACCTTCCTCCGGCCATCGCCCCCTCTCCGTGGACAGCCTTCTTGAGCTATCCTCGAGCTGAAACCATGCCTCTCCCGTGTTTCCCTCACTCCCTAGATGGTGAAACTGCACCCCTTTTTAGTTGATCATCCTTGCAACTTCCCGAGCCGCCACCACCTCCCCTTTCTTCCTCCCTGCCGGCGACGACCACCTCGAACCTTCTTGGCGATTTGAGTGCACCCGAGTATTCCCCATACTCTCCTGAACATTTGAGTGCCAGTCACGGCCGAAGTGGTCCTTTGTTGTGTCTGGTTGTCAAGGAGGGGCGGCGCTCTGTTCTCCCGCTCCTCGCGTGGCCGGAGGAGGAAGAAGACGACGTCGGTCGTGACGTGGCCTCATCCTCACCGATCGCTCGCCATCCAATGACGGCACGTTTGAGCGAGCCGTACCCGCATACCGGTTCACCAGCACTGCGACGTGGCTCCATCCCCGCCCTCCATTTCTAATCCTTCGGTTCCGAGCCAATCACTTAACTCCATACCGTTTCGATCGTTTTCATTCCCTCCCGCGGCGACGTGGCTCTTTCTTGTGCGTTCGCGGAGGATCGGACGGCCGTCGCTAGCGGGCGCGCGCTCACTGCACCTCTTTGGCCGCGCGCGCGTCGCTGGGCCGAGGCCCGTCGGCCCACCTGCGCGTTTGAACGCGCACGCGCCTTCCCTCGCGTCTTCCCGGGCCGGGCCGATCACTGTTCCCATGAACAGTACTCCCTCCGATTTTTCCAGAGCCGAATTATTTGATTTATACCTCATTTGATTCATTTCGTTGCACCAATTTCATATCCGATGTCCATTAACCCTCATTCCAACTCCAAAAATTCAAGTCCGAGCCATTCTACCACTTTTGTATTTATTTAAAATATTTTATTTATTTTCCTTTCCATTGCTTTGCTTAAAAACAAAAGGGACTTATCGTTATTTTATGTGGTTGTTGTTGCGTTAGTTCGCGAGGAGTCTGAGGCAGCTGTTCAGGATCCCGAGCCAACTTCCACGCACTACGAGATCGTTGAAGTGATCGACACTCAAGGAAAGTTACGGTTTTTGACGCATATTGAACCCAGAAATTTCTGTATTTATTAATTAAGCTATTTGCATTACTATTACTTGCTCAAATAGATTATTTAAATAAAATGAAAATATTTAGAATGACATGTATAATTTGTAGTTATGACCTACCACTTTACAATTGCCCTGATTAACTTTGAAGCCACATTCACCTTGATAGACTTAGTGATATTTAATTAGTATACAATTAAACCTCATTTTTTTCAATCACATAAAATGTCGGGCTATCGAGTAAACTTGATAGTTCGCCAGATTACAAATGATTTAAAATAGTACTAGGGTAAGGCGGAATCTGTGGAGTGTCCGTAGGGGACAGGTCCACAACCTTACCCTAGGGTGGAGGATGCAATAGACGAATTTCGATACAGTGTGTATCGGGTACCGGATGTGGTTGGCATTCTGAGAAGCAAATGTAAGGACGAGACCCTTATGCTGAGATTAGAGCACAGAAACCGCTCAACCACAAGTATTGAACTGTCAATCCTGGTCCGGTAGCTGTTCATTTTAGTTGAACCCCTACAGGAGTTTGGTGAGGTGATACGGGTGTGTAGGCACCGTATACACAACGACAGATCTTTACGAATTTCGATACACTACGGTTGTTTGTACTCAAACTTGCTTAAACACAAATTCAGAGAATGCCTGCCAAGGAGAAGGACAAGATTACGATGAGGATTTGGAAGGGCCCGATGGCGCCGATGAGTAGTGGTCGTAGGTTTTAGCTGCCCTCAGGCTTGATCGCTGGAAATCTTTTGTAATGTAAATTCTTCGGGCTTACCGCCCCGCTACGCTAAACTCGACCAACGCGTCATATGTTGTAAATTAACTTTGGATCTTATGTTGTAAGCTTGTTGGCCGTGATGTATGTTTCTGTACGGCACGCTGCAATTGTACGGATCTCGGACAGTTGCGGACCTCCGTACGTCCCCGGAAACGGGGGCGTTACAGAAGTGGTATCAGAGCATACTTGCTTGACTGTAGGCTAAGACCTAAGGCTGATTATGAGTGCTATTTTATAGCAAAAATCTAATTCAAAATTTTAAAAAGAATCTACACAAAATATAAGTGATATTGCTATCTTTTTCTCTCTTGTGCTACCTCATCTGACTTAGTTTACTTTCTGCATAAGTTTTGCTTTTGCAAATTGTTTATGCTTGATCTCATCTAACTTCAAAATTTTGTCGTTGGAGCAGATGGTGCGATGCTACCACTCCCGACCTGAGCAGTTGACCGGGTGGCCCGCTGAGTTGTGGGCCATGCAGCAGTACCTCGGAGCCACTGAGGCCCAGAAGCCCGTCTTCCACTCGATCAGACACTACATCGACGACGAGGGACACGAGTGGAGGACCACAGTTGTGTTGGAGCCCTTACTTCTCCGACCCGATCGACGCCAGAGATTCCGCGGTGATAGGATCACCCAAGACTATTCCATTCAGGACGCTGCCAGGAAGGCGGTGATGCACCTACGCGAGTACTACGATGAGGAGTTCGAGCAGTCACCTTTCAAGGTGATTCCTGGGATGGATCTTGGGGGGTGATCCACTCCGCCCCGAGACAGACGGAGCGGCACAATCCCCGTTTGAGGGTGACGTCCTGGCATGTCATACACCAGGAGGTGACGTACTCCAGGGCTGTGGAGGAGATCAAGGACCTACACCGCCGTCTATACGTAGCTCAGCAGGACGCCCGCTGGCTCCGACAGGACCTCCAGCACTATCTTGAGGTGGAGCGCGGGAGAGAGGTCGGTCTGTGGAGAGTCCCCGGACGTCCCTGACTCCCCGCCCCCACGCCGTCAGTGGATAACAGCCCCTGAGTACCGCAGTCTATTCCGACCGTCGACCTCCACGGCCCCACCGCTGCCACCACCAGCTACCGTCGACGACGAGGAGGACCCCGAGGAGGATCCCGAGGAGCGGGTCCGATACACGGCAAGCCACCCACTGAGCAGCGGTTGGTGAGCAGCAGCAGGGCCGGCAGAGTCGCAGATAGCGATGCGATGGAGTACGCTAGTATAGCAATACCTTTTGTGTAGCAGTACTTTTGGTTGTAATATAAGTTGTGATGGAAGCCCTATGTGGCGGAACTTCGACTTATGTTTATTGGAATCTATGTTTAATTATCTCTTAATTTGTTTGTTTATGCTATCTGTATTTCGCCATGTTCAAAATTTCTTCTTCCTCAGTTCGCCCTAATTCTTATCTCATGCACTCTACACTTACCCCGAATCCATCAATCTCACTCACCTGTCTGATGTTTGTTAAAACCTCGCTGCAAGACTAACTCCAAGATCATTTGACAGAGTTCAGATGGCAGATCCCAACTCGAGCCAAGGAGGACAACAAGCAGGAGGAAATGCCCCAGCTGACAGCTTCGCCATGATAGCCAATGTATTAGCAACAATGGAACCAATCAGACAAGGTTGATGGAACAGCACACCAGGCTGTTGGAGCAAATTGCCGCCAGGAACCCCATGGCGGGCGGTATTCCAATAGCCGCCGGTCAAAGGGAAGGTGGCCCAATTACCTCCAAGTGGACAGATTTTCAGAAAACAAGACCACCAACATTCTTGGCATCCTCCGATCCAATGGCCGTTAATGATTGGATCCAGGATATCGACAGGAAGCTAAAGACAGTTCAATGCGACGACCAAGAAAAGGTTTTGTATGCTTCACATCAGCTGCAAGGACAGGCAGCAACATGGTGGATTAATTACCAGAAGACGAATGAAGACAGAGAGTTTACATGGGAAGAGTTCGAGGAAGCATTCCGAAAAATTCATATTCCTACAGGGGTAATGGAAGCCAAACAGCGGGAATTCATGGCTTTGAAACAAGGTAGTAATACCATAATGGAATATCTACATCAGTTCAATCACTTGGCTCGCTATGCACCAGACGAAGTGATGACTGAAGCCAGAAAGATGTCCCAATTTCGAAGAGGACTGCAGAAGTCATTAAAGTACCACATTTCTGCAATGGGGTTCAGGGATCTAACAAAAATGGTGGACAGCCTCCTTTCTTCGGAAGAAGCTCGAAGTGAGATGGAAGACTTTAGAAAGAGGAAAGCTACACTCAGACCGTCATCGTCCTCCAGTGGCCAGAAAGGACGAACCATGACATCACCCCAAGGTCAAGGACAGTCAAGTCAACGATTTGTATTGGTGTCAAAGCCTCAACAGACAACAACATACCAGCAAGGTACCCCACAGCCGGTGGCAATCAAATGCAATATTTGTTCAGGGAACCACTACACCAAACAGTGTCCCCAAAGAACCAACGCATGCTACCACTACGACCAGATAGGTCATTTCAAAGATCAGTGCCCTAAAAGAGGATTGCCTTCTGAAGTGGCAAAACTTCAGACTAGAACTCAAAGAGACATCAAGCCAGTCATCAACACCAATGCAGCCCCACAGCCGGGCTACCTATAGCGTTCCACTGCACAGAAGCAGTATATACCAACAGGGATCACCATCAGAGCACCAGCTGGATCTTCTTCAGGAAATCAAGCAGGCAGAGGCAAAGGCGCACCGAAGTCACTCTTTCAAGGAAGGGTGAATCACATTACCGCAGAAGATGCCGTAGGATCAAACGATGTCATTGTTGGTATGTTCTCCATCAACTCAAAGCCTACATTAGTTTTATTTGATCCTGGTGCAACACATTCATTCCTTTCCATGGATTTTTCTAAGAGAAATCAGTTACCCTTGGTTTCGCTGCAAAAGTTTTATGTTGTGCAAACGCCCGGAAGTAGGATGGAATCCCGCTTCGGGTGTAGTGATTTGAGTCTAGAAATTGAAGGGATAAAGTTTAAAGTCAATCTACTAGTATTAGAAATGAAAGGACTAGATGTCATCCTAGGGATGAATTGGCTGACTAAAAATAAAGCCAAGGTAGATTGTGAGGATAAGACCATAACCCTGACAAGTCCAGAAGGTCAGCAAGTCACAGTGAAAATAGACTCCAAGCTGATCGACAGTGTAAAAGGTAGTGTTCATAATATGATGATGGATGAAGGAAGTCAGGTGCCAGTTGTCTGTGAGTACCCAGATGTGTTTCCCGAGGAATTGCCAGGGAAGCCACCAGACAAGCAGATTGAACTTGCCATTGAGTTAATACCAGGCACCAGACCTATTACCAAACATCACTACAGGATGTCAGCTCATGAGCTTAAGGAACTCAAAGTGCAGTTAGATGAATTAAAAGAAAAGGAGTTTATCAGACCAAGTATATCACCATGGTCGGCTCCCGTCTTATTTGTTAAGAAGAAAGACGGAGACCTCAGAATGTGCGTAGATTACAGAGGACTGAATGCAGTCACCATAAAGAATAAATACCCACTGCCAAGAATAGATGACTTATTTGATCAGTTAAAAGGGGCGAAGGTATTTTCAAAGATCGATTTGCGATCAGGTTATCACCAATTGAAAATCCGAGAGCAAGATCGAGAAAAGACCGCATTCACCACAAGATATGGATTATATGAATTTTCAGTGGTACCATTTGGTCTAACCAATGCCCCAGCGTACTTTATGAATTTAATGAACTTGGTATTTATGGATCAGTTGGACCGTTTTGTGGTTGTATTCATTGATGACATATTGATATATTCCAAAAACGAAGAAGAGCATAAACAACACCTACACCTAGCCTTGACCAAGCTCAGAGAACATCAACTGTATGCCAAATTCTCAAAGTGCAGTTTCTGGATGAAAGAAGTTGCATTCTTGGGTCATATCATCACTGAAGAAGGTGTTAAAGTTGATCCAGAAAAAATCAAAGCAGTTATGGAATGGAAACAACCAACAACAGTCACAGAAGTAAGGAGCTTTCTTGGATTGGCGGGTTATTATCGCCGATTCATAGAAGGGTTCTCCAAAATTGCTCGTCCACTCACACAACTGCTTAAGAAAGAGAAGCCCTTTCAGTGGACAGATCAATGTGAAGATAGTTTCCAGCAACTGAAGACCAAGTTGACTACAGCACCTGTATTAATACTCCCCAATGCAGAAAAAGAATTTCAAATTTATTGTGATGCCTCAAGACAAGGTTTAGGTTGTGTTTTAATGCAAGACGGAAAGGTCGTAGCCTATGCTTCGAGGCAATTACGACCACACGAAGAGAATTATCCAACACATGATTTGGAACTGGCAGCTGTAGTTCACTCGTTGAAGATTTGGAGACACTACTTATTGGGCAATCATTGTGAAGTCTTTTTACATCACAAGAGCCTGAAATATTTGTTTACACAACCAGAGTTAAAACTGAGACAGCGAAGATGGCTTGAGTTAATTAAGGATTATGATGTGGATCTTCAGTATCACCCAGGGAAAGCCAATGTAGTAGCAGATGCACTCAGCAGGAAAGTTTATCAAAGTATAGCAAGTGAAGCTCAATGTCCGGAACAGCTTCAGAAAGACTTACAAAGATTGAACCTATCAATAGTGGAACAAGGATTTGTGGCAGCCTTGGAAATTCAGCCATTCCTGACAGATCGTATTAAAGCAGCCCAAGATGAAGATGAAGAAATCCAACGACTGAAAAAGAGCAGTCAGGAAGGAAACTCAACAGACTTCACTATAGATGAACATGGGATTTTGAAGTTCTGAGGACGATACTGCATACCAAATAAGAAGGAATTAAAAGATCTAATCTTAACAAAAGCTCACTCATCTCAATTATCAATACACCCCGGAGGTACAAAAATGTATCAAGACATGAAAAAGAGATTTTGGTGGAAGTCATGAAGAAAGAAATAGCGGAGTACATATCCAAGTGTGATGTCTGCCAGAAGATAAAGATAGATCATCAGAAACCAGCAGGACTATTACAACCTTTGCCAGCGCCTGAATGGAAGTGGGATGATGTTGGTATGGACTTCATTACAGGACTCCCAAGGACACAAGAAGGGTTCGATGCCATATGGGTCATTGTGGATAGACTAACCAAAGTAGCCCATTTCATCCCAATCAAGCAGACATATGGAAAAGACAAGCTAGCAGAGCTGTACTTAACCAAGATTGTAGTATTGCATGGAGTACCTAAAAGAATCGTATCAGACAGAGGAGCCCAGTTTACTTCTAAATTTTGGGGAAAGCTACACGAAGCAATGGGCACAGACTTAGCTTTCAGTACAGCTTATCACCCACAGACAGACGGCCAGACAGAAAGAACCAACTAGATCTTAGAAGATATGTTACGAGCATGTGCACTTGTGTACAGAGCAGCATGGAACACTTGTTTACCATTTGCACAATTCTCGTACAATACTTGATTATCGAGCCCGGCATCAAAATGTCACCTTTTGAAGCTTTGTATGGTAGAGAGTGTAGAACCCCACTGAATTGGACTGAAGCAGGAGAACGCCAATTCCTTGGCCCATAAGTTGCTCAAGACGCAGAGACACATGTAAGGATAATAAGGGACAGAATGAAAATAGCACAAGACCGACAGAATGAAAATAGCACAAGACCGCGCTAGTTATTTCTCCCCGTGGGTTTTATTAGGCCTAGAAGCATGTATTCCAAATTCGAATGTATTTGAAGAACTCTAATAAAAGTTTAACAAATGAAACAATTAAATAATGACAAGCTACAGTGTTGAAAACTCGAGTGCTCCCACCCATGCATGATGCTATCACTTCATTGGCCTTTTTCCTGAGATTGAAAGAGTAAGCGTGAGATTGAAAATCTCAGCAAGTACCTAACAACGGTCGCAATGCGATAATTAAAGGCAGGTGGTGCAACCAAGTAAGCAAGTAATAGATATAAATTAAGGCAACGGTATTGGATTATCAACGACGCTAATATAGAGAATGAAATTGAAAATAACGGTTAACATGACATATATGATAATTGCATTTAAACAAGAGATAATTGTTATCATAGCCATGTTGAACATTCGCGGTTATCATAGCATTGAAGGAAACAACACTTTTGTTGATGATTTTGTGGAATATATTAGCGCTTGACTCTAAATCACCAAGTTTGCATACATTGTGATCAGAGAGTTAGTAACATACTCATCTGATAAGAATCCAGATGCGTTATGTATGCATGCAGGGGCATTCCATAATTATGCAAGTCATTTAAAGATGTGAAAGAACCCAGGATATTTATCATTGTTATATAATTTGATTTTATTCTGGTACCTCTCATCCAAGAAAAATACTCGCATTGCATTTGTACCATCCTCAACCCCTGCATAGCCCCCAATAAGCACATTGCAACTAACAACATCATAAGTCAGCATCGACTGGAATACTCTCTCAGCATCTTGCATGTAGTTGCATCTAGCATACATCGTGAGGAGAGAATTACCAACCAGTAGATCGTTGTGAAGTCTTAATTGCAATATCATGGCATGAACCATTCTGCCGTCCATCAAGGCTCCTGGACTCGAACATGCTCCTAGAGCGCTGGAAAATGTCATGTGATCTGGACCTTCATTCATTCCAAGTAACTGACCTAAGGTCTTTAACACATCAATGCAATAATAATTCTGCACATAGGATCCGATCATGGTGTTCCATGATATTACATCCCTACTGCTCATGTTCCAGAACAGAAACTCAGCATCACTCAATAGCAGCAGCATACATATTCGCCAGGGCATTAATCATGGGACTATAAGAATGCAGACCACTCCTAAGACACAGGGAACGAATTCCGCTTCCGTGCCCGACATGATCTGAGGAGGCACAGACAGAAACCAAGCTGCACAGAGTTGTTGCATCAGGTCTTAATAACACACTATGACGCATATCTGAAAATAACAGAAAACATTTGCTACAGATTCCTTCATGTGAGTACATCGATATAATCGCGTTTCATGATATAGTGTCGCGTTCCTCCATTTGATCAAAGAGCTACTCAGCATCCTGCACCCTTCCCAGGTTACCAAACATGGTGATCAGTGAATTTGCCACGGAGACCTATCTTTGGAGACATGGGAAACTACCTGAAGCCCGGCCACCTTGTTCTCGAGGGATCCACACAAGCTGGCAACTGTTGCGAACCCCTTCCCTTCTCATCTGACGGTAAGCTCCCAACGCTTCTTCCAGGTACCCGTTTCACGACAACGCCACCATCAACGCCGTCCACGACACGACGTTCCGGTCGGGCATCTCCCGAAACAACCTCTTGGCATCAACACAAGGCCACGGAACCGTACAGGTGCAAGAGCGCCGTCCCAATGTAGACGGTACCCATCAGCCCGGACTTGTGGGCGAGCGCGTGGATAGCTGCCCCGCACGCACGGCCCTCCTCCCCCAAGCGTTCGCACGAGGTGACGAGGCTGGCGAGCGCGAACCCGCTGAGCTGGCCCCGTATGCCCCGCAGAAGATCGAACACGTTGGCGTCGAGACCGCAGCGGACGCAGCCGGAGACGGCGGTGTACCAAGAGGAAGGGATCCGGTCGGGCATTGCGTCGAACAGGTGGAGCGCGGCGGCGGGGGAGCGGTGCCGGAAGTAGAAGGCGAGGAGGGTGTTGCGGTGGAAGGCGCTGAGCGGGAGCGCGCGGCGGAGGGAGAGCGTGGATGGCGCGCGCTAGGAGGGCCGGTCGGCGAGGTGGGAGAAGCCGGTGTGCGGGAACTGCGCGTGGCGGCGTTCGTGTGGTCGGCGAACTTTAGGCCCATATTGTGGCCCATCTGTATTCTTAGGCTGGGCTCACAGGTCAAGCCCAAATGAGCAGCTCAGCCCATAATTTCCACTGGTCGACAAAGCTCTCGTCTTCCGCTCCATTCCAGCAGGTTAGCACTCCCGAACGAGGTCCGCAACAATAGTTCGAATTTCCGCTGTGATGCCTGTCTTCTCTGAAAGTTCCCAGATATTTCGTCTCGTTTGTATGCTTGTCTTCTGCGAAGTTTCCACATTTGATAGAAATCTGCGAAGTTTCCACATTTGATAGAGAAATCTGCGAAGTTTCCACATTTGATAGAGAAATCTGCGAAGTTTCCACATTTGATAGAGAAATCTGCACCGAAGTTGTGGCCTGTGGGGTTCAGAAACCGGACCGAAGACAATGTAGTCACAGCCATCCTGCTTGTCTGAATTACTCAAATTAATTGTTCTACTAAACGGAAATTGGTGTTTTCATTTTCATAGGACGGATGGTTGCAAAATACCATCTAGAAACGGATGGAGATTACAAGATGACAATGGTTAGTTGGAACAAGTCCATCCTTACATGCTGACTGTATGACCGAGCTGTTTTCTTTTCTTGACTACAACACCAAGTCCTAAACAGCTAAACAATTTACTCGGACGCGGACGGATGACTTCCTAACATGGCCAGTGCAAAGAGGCTTCCTCTTGAGTCTTAGCTGTAACGCCCCCGTTTCCGGGGACGTACGGAGGTCCGCAACTGTCCAAAAAAAATTATTATTATTTTGCATTACTTTGCATAATTTGTACCCTAAGAAAACTTCGCACTGAATACCAATCATTATGAAAATATAGGGCTTAAGGCCGCATATAAAATTAAGCAATATTTTTAGAAAACAAGTTCTGTCTTTGCTGAGCAACTTGCATGAATTGACTAAAGTGCGCACAAGTAATTAACAACTAAGCATATTTCCTGTCTCAATAAAAAAGAAAAAATGCACCTTTCTGGGCACAAGAATAGCTGGTCAGTAGGCTTGTCCGGTTCTTCTTGTTTTTGGAATCGCCGAAGTAGACATTACCGAAGTAGACATCAACCAATGAATGCAATGACAGGTACTAGGTGCAGACCAAACCATACGCCAAGACTTTTTACGGAAAACTGTCTGCATTGACTTAATTAAGATTTATATATTCATACTTCAGATTCTTGTAATTGACATTTGGCCTCAGTTGCATTATTGTACTTCAGCTTTTTGGAATTTACAATAGCACCTTAGATTGTCGCTCATTTCCATTTATTTTTTATTGTTGGTATTGTAACTAGTTTATTTTATATTGTAATTATTTATGACTTTTTTGATATAATTAAATTTTAAATAAATTAAAAAAAGATTAGCCATCATAGGTAATACAAAGAAATATGAAAAAAGAGAAAAAAATCAGAAAAAAACAAAATTAAGAAACTAGAAACCAAAAACTGAAACTCAAATGAGCGGGGCCTAAATAATCGTGATTGGTGCGCTTTTTTCAACTATGGTTGATGTTTTATGGCTGTGACTAATAGCTTTTAACGCTAGCGTAAGTGTTTATACGAACGAATTGAATGCCGATAAACCACGTCGAAAAGTTGTCTCGATAAACCACTTAAAAAAACAGCGAAGAAGATATTCCATTTATTTATTCGGAAAAACCAGCTTAAATGAACGGGCCGATATCTTTCGATTTTGGGGGAAGGTTCCACATATAGTTCTGATTGTATAAAGTAGAAAGGCTGAAATTGTTTCAAATGGACAATTTTTGCGAGAAAAAATTGGACATCCTTTGAAGAAAAACAGCATGTGTAATTGACAACATTTAGAAATCACATGGTTAAAGCGGGCAAGAAATTCGGGATTCCTTATTGGATAACCATGTTTCTGAATTTATCACTTATCTTGATTTGCAGTGATCATGTGTATCAGTGTATGATGTGTCAGTTACGTAGACATGGTCAAATTGCATTATGGCTAGGCTTCAGCACATTTCCGCGTTGAGCGTTTTTTACTGTTTATTTTTTTTGTTTTTTTGATTTTGTGTTTTGTTTTTTTCGTGGTCAGAGACGTCGTCAGACGCAAAGACGAGGATGTTGCTTGCATTACTTCATATGCAATACATCCTACGTAAACGTATAGTCGTCTACAAAAATCTTTTCAAGCGAGGGGAGATGAGAGAGATGTTGGACTATCACAACCACCAACTATTTTTTGTGGAGATGTGGAGATGAGAGAGATGGATTATCACAACTACCAACAACTTTTTATATACGATACGACTTATAATGGACCGATGGAGATGTTTAAGCTAACAGTTCGTATGGATGGAATCGTTCTCCATGGGTTGATTGAGTAAACGAAGGTATTGGTGATCATCGTGTTCATATTCATTTTTTATTAGTACTCTCTTTGTCCACAAATATAAATTATTTTTAGTTTTTTTATGGTTTTCAATACAAGACTTTAACTCTAATTTATAATCACAATATACTAGCAAAAATAATAAAAATATTATAAAAGTATTCGGAAGACAAATTCAATGGTATTATTTTTATGTAGCTATTCTATATATTTTAACATATATTAATGATCAAAATTTTTAATGGTATTATTTTTATGTAGTCATTCTACATACTTTAATATATATTAATGATTAAAATTTAAACAAACTTAATCACACGGAATCCACGCTAATCTCTCTATATATAGACAGAGGAAGTATGAAAAATTGACTGTGGAGAATAGATCATTTATGCATATGCATAGATTCGATGGCTTTGTGTTATGATTCTATATGGTTTGTTAATTAGATGTGAATTTTGTATGTCATTTTAGATGTAAAGATAATTATGGTAGCTAGTTGATAATATTTGTGCACAATAAATTTCACACAATTTTGTTGATTTAGTACGTTGGTTTAGTGCAAATTTTGAGTTTTAGTTGCAAAACATTAGTGCAATCTACTAACGCGAAATTCTTACGTTTCAAACAGGAACGGGCTTGATATTTCTTTGCTCAAGATTTATATTATCCATGCATAGTGCCATTGACTCTCCAAGTCTTTGTATTTAAGTTTTTTTGATAGGTATTGCCATCACCAGTGACAGTTTCTAGATTCAAAAACATGGATAAGTAGGACTACAAAGTCTTCGGTCCGGTTTCTGAACCCCAAAAGCCACACCGCCACAAACCACTGGGGTGGATGGGATTTTTTAAAAAATCTCTCTCTGCAGAATACAAGCATACAAACAAGACAAAATTTCTGGGAACTTCCAGAAAAGCATCATAGCCACAATTAAAACTTTTGTTGCAAACCTCGCTCGCGAGTGCTAACCTGCTGGAATGTATGCGGCTGTAGCCGGAGTTGGTCAGTGTTTTCGGACGAGATTTCAGCGGGAATCGCCGGCGATCCTCGGGATTCCTGCCCTTCTCCGACGATTGCCATGGGATGGGAGGCATGTTTGTGCGGCGTGCGGAATTAGACTAGATGAAGACGAGAACCTGTTGTGGCCCGACCGGTGGAAATTACGGCTTGAACTCTCCAACTACGTTGGGCCTGAGAGGGGTAAACACTACCGTGGCCCGTGGGACAGATAGCCCAAGCATACAGATAGGTCGCAAGACAGGCCGGAAGTTACATTACCGTGGGAAGTCGGGCTCAGCTAATATCGGCCGCGATATAAATTTAGATGGGTTAAACTGGATTGTGAATCTTATCTTCCCCATGGACCACCAACCAAACTGGCCGCCCTAGTACTACTATACCAAACCAGCAGCACCCCGCCTCGCCGCACCCCCTCCGCCACGCCATGCCCATTCGACCCACCGGCTCCGCCGCACCCCTCGGCCTCCTCGCCGACCACCTAAACCGCGGCGTCACACAGTTCGCTCGCATTGGCTTCTCCCATCTCGCCGACTGACCCCTCGTAACGCGAGCCATCTATTGGAGCATATGGATTTGGCCCAAATAAAATTCTCCATAAAACTTAAAAAATCCCAAAGGCTCACTCTTACATGGTGAAAGATAGGAAACTTAGTACCACATTTCTACTCGTAAAGGGACACCCGTTTATAGGTAAAAGCATGTTCATATCTAATTGAAGTAAAAGAAGAATGCACACGTGCGGTGGCTTGCTTGCCTTGCCATCGCCCGCTCGTGCGCGGCATCCGCATGAATGGTGTACACATGTGCAGAGCTACAGCTTC
Source organism: Melocanna baccifera (assembly GCA_036346265.1). Classification (NCBI taxonomy): domain Eukaryota; kingdom Viridiplantae; phylum Streptophyta; class Magnoliopsida; order Poales; family Poaceae; genus Melocanna; species Melocanna baccifera. The sequence goes on along the minus strand of CM070706.1, from coordinate 33,092,569 downwards.
TTTTTGCACCTTGTAACCCTGCATGATGATGTGGCATCTCTACGCTGGGACGAGAATGGTTCAAACGTTGCACTAATCCTGCAGAGCCGTTTATGGCACAAATTAATTATGTTTAATGCAATTTTCAATTTTTGTCATGTGTTAATGTGGTTTCCTTCCAAACTTTTGAGCGTCTATAAGAGAAGAAGTCCTCTCTGCCCAATACACAGAAGAGAAACGGCGCCATTGCCTTCTTCCTCTGTTGCACCGCGCCACTTCGTCTACTTTCATCCCTGTAGTGGCGTGCACCGTATACGGAGAGAGCAGCATCTCTGGAACCATTCCCTCTTTTGGTCCTGCATGAAAAGAGTCGAATTAGGTTTTTGAGAAGAGCTCCGCGCCATTCTTCATGGGTCTTCCTCGTCTATACATTTCTTGACTCTACTGCAACCTTCGCCGGTGCGCTTTGCTGGAAGGAAAATTATGCAATCTTTACATATAGTAGATTCCGTTATGTTGTTCATCACCATTGCCATGGTAGCACAAATACATGACATAGGTATACATAATATTGTGGTTATGTCTCACATTTCGGATCCTTCGTACAACGGCCTCGTCGAGCATACTCAAGACAAGTACCTCGTGGTCGTAACCTTTCTGTTTCGTATATCACTTGTCCATAGGCCCGGCCCTGGGGGGGCGAGCGGGGCGGCCGCCCCGAGCCCCCAAAATCCAGGGGCCCCGGGCTCGTCGCTCGGCCGGACCCCCCCTCGCTCATTCACTTCGGCTAGGGCGTCCACGCGCACGCCTCTCACAGATCCGCGCGCACGCCCCCCGCCGCCGGCTAGAGAAATCTGCGAAGTTTCCACATTTGATAGAGAAATCTGCGAAGTTTCCACATTTGATAGAGAAATCTGCACCGAAGTTGTGGCCTGTGGGGTTCAGAAACCGGACCGAAGACAATGTAGTCACAGCCATCCTGCTTGTCTGAATTACTCAAATTAATTGTTCTACTAAACGGAAATTGGTGTTTTCATTTTCATAGGACGGATGGTTGCAAAATACCATCTAGAAACGGATGGAGATTACAAGATGACAATGGTTAGTTGGAACAAGTCCATCCTTACATGCTGACTGTATGACCGAGCTGTTTTCTTTTCTTGACTACAACACCAAGTCCTAAACAGCTAAACAATTTACTCGGACGCGGACGGATGACTTCCTAACATGGCCAGTGCAAAGAGGCTTCCTCTTGAGGCTTCCTCAGGCGAGGGTGCCTACGCGAGGCGGAAACAGGGAGGCAAGGGAGGGGGCCAAGAACAAATCTCAAAGCAATCCAAGGGCCAAGACTAAAACCGACAACAGCAAAGAAATGCAATGAAGATCAAATTTTGCTTTTACAGTTTTGTGTTGTTTCAACCTACCCCCTTAAAAGAATCTCGACCTCGAGATTAACTTGGTCCAGGGAATAAGTTGGGAAAGTCTCGCTGCAGATCTGACTCCTTTTCCCATGTAGATTCAGCGGCAGTGTGGTTCTTCCATTGGACTCTGCAGAACCTGATGTTCCGATTTCTGAGTTGTCTTTCTGTGGTTTCAAGTATTTGTAGTGGTTCTTCTGCATATGTCATATCATCCTGTAAGTCAATTTCTTCTATAGGGATGCTTTCTTCGGGTTGACGTAGTCATTTCCTGAATTGCGACACGTGGAATACATCATGTATTCTCGATAATCCTGGTGTCAATTTCAATTTGTACGCCACTTCTCCAATTCTCTTTACAATTTCAAAAGGTCCAATATACCTTGGGGCTAGCTTCCCTTTCACTTGAAATCTTTTAATAATTTTAAAAGGTGTGACCTTGATATACACATAATCTCCAATTTCAAAACTTAAATCCCTTCAACGATTATCTGCATTTTGGAATGTTCTTAGTTCTCGGTCATCAATCATTCGCACCTTCAAGCGCATAATACACGAACAACTAAAGGAACATATTATCATCTAAGTCGGGTATTCCTCTCAGAAAAAGATAACGCAATACATATTGCAGCACCGAGAGGATTTGATTCCATCGTCATTCTGGTCTCTCGGATGATAAAGAAGAAACGCAACAATATATAGGATTTTCTATGATGAAGCAAGACCTTGATCTATTGCCGGGCGAGCCTGTCCGTCGGCAATTAGATCGTCGTCCTTTTGTTTTCAGTTTCCTGGTACAAACACACGCAGCTCTCCTGCATGTTATTGAAAAAACTAACAAAGGAACAAAGATGCCGATCCAAACATAATGAATAGCAAACACAAAAGGTGAAAGTTGATTATGAAATCTCCAAAACAATAGTTGAATGTGTTGTGTTCTAAGTCTTAGAAATCTCAAATTATTACATCACTTCCAATAAAAAAACATTTCAGACGACAATCGATTACAACGCAAGAAAGGACTCTCAGTCCTAACATGCCATACATGACTACTTTATTCTTCAATGTCCAACTTAATTTCCAGGAACAAGTAAACTGAAATGGTAGCAAACACAGTAGCCCTATACATTCGATCAGCACAGAAAGCAATAACAAACACTAGATACCGTCTCGAGATTGTCTTGCCACGCAGACAGATGCATTTCAGCGATGCATTGCTTTTCACAGGTAATTCAATGTTTTGCTTCAGCTGCACAAAAGGGAATGAGTAGGTAAGTAATGTTGTTCTACGGGAAGGTCCTTTTTTTTTCAAAACAACAATGGGAAGGTTCTTTTTTTAACTGATCGGCTAGAGGGAGAAATAATACCTCTGCTTTGGGCACTTAGTTTTCAGTTGTTGTGTGGACTCCACTTACCCCCTCATTATGGCCCTCTTCCTCTTCACCATGCACAGTGATCTCCCTTTCATCCTTCACCATATGCTCTTCTGCCTGTCTTTGGAATTCAAGTCTGGGACGATTAGGATGATCGCTGACTGCTTTCTTGATGGCATCCTCTGCAGCGTCCACCTCCCTAGCCCTTACGTCCCTACATTTAATCTCAACAACCAGATGTTTAAGGGAAGCGAGGTGCTCAATGCCAAAATGAAAACCATTAGGCACACATTCTCCTTGTTCACTGCACAAAAGCCGAAGCTTTTCCAGGTTTTGCATAGCACCTGGTTCAAACACCATCATGGCCCAACCGTTGCAAAATGTTAAGTCAAATTGCTTTAGACATTGGAATCCATTGTTTCTGATGATGAGACCTTGTTTGGAGGCTGTGGATTTCACTGATAGCAAGAGAGCAAGCAGAGCAGGCAATTCCCCAAGGATCTGCAGTGCTTCCTCTCCTGCTATATCGATATTGATGCGCAACAAGGTGAGGCTGACAAGCGAGGCCACCCACTTTGGAATTCTGGGGAAATGGTAATCTGACTTCATCTGTAATTCCCGGAGATGATAACTAGTGGACAAATAATCCAACAAAAAATCCAGTGAGCAGCCATCAGAACTTTCAATATACAGAGACTGAAGGTTTGAACTGCTCAGTTTGTGGAGTGACGAGACCAAATTATCTGCATAACTTTTCTTCTCAGTATTTGTGTCACTAATGCACCATTTTAGCCCGAGAACCCTCAATGCTGTTAAACTGCCCAGGTCCTGCAAAGAACTTGCCGAATTGCTGCTTTCAACATTGACACGTGATAGCTCCTTCAAAGCTTGCAAGTTTCCAATTCCATCCGGTAATTTCACATCGCTAACAAGTAAATATATCAACTTCCTCAGTCGAGGAATCCCTTCAGGTAATTTGCTTATCTGAGCCCTACTCAGATCCAAAGTTTCGAGACATTGCAATTTCTCTATTTGTTCTGGTAGAGCAATGATAGTTGTTGTTTGAAGCCGTAGATACTTCAACAAGTAAAGTCTCCCTATATATTTAAGATAACTGTTTTCTAACTCCCCAAAACAGTCCACATCGAGCACTCGAAGAGCACGAAATTTCGCAGGAGCAGGCATCTGTTCATTAAACCCAATAATGGCAAGTGATCGGACATGAGAAGTAGTTACTACTGATGGTATATAGGTATCTCCTCGATTATGACAATCAAGGGATAGGCGGCGAACCATGTCTTGTAGTCTGAATTTGTGATCATGGCCACCATATACGGTCACAAAATTTTCCTCCGCAGATTTTGATATAATGAGATCCAAAATGGTATCGTGAACTCGGCAAGAATAGACTCTATCATCATGTTGGATCCCCACTGGTTGGATCAGACCCCTATTAATAAGTTCGTTGAAATACAACTCTCCTACTTCCTCTAAATCTTTCCCACGTTCCGCAGTTATAAACCCTTCAGCCATCCATCTTCGTAACAACAGCACCCTATCAATAACATAGTCTTCTGGAAACATACTTAGATATAACAAGCATGTTCTTAAATGAAAAGGAAGATTGACATAGCTAAGATTTAGTATCGTCCACAGTGTTCCTAGATTAGAATTTCTATTGAGTGCTGAACCAATAGAATTTGAGACTCTCTCCCATTCTTCCGTTGCGTCCGGTATGCTAGCCAGCAAGCCAGCTATGGTAATGATTGCCAATGGCAAACCACAACACTTTTTCAAGATATCATCAGAAATTTCAACCAATTGAGGGGGGAAAGTTTCTTCAGGGCGAAATATTCTTCTGAAAAATAATGCTCTAGCTTCAGCGGCACCAAGACATTGCATTCGAAATATATGATCTTTGCCAGGATAGCAACATGACTCAGCAACGGAGAGATCGCATGTTGTCACCAGTATTCTACTTCCACGATCATTTTCAGGCAAAGCATATTTGACTATTCTCCATGGTAATGTATTCCATAGACCATCAAATATAATAAAGTACCTATGATGTGCATTTACAGAGAAAAGGGTCTATCAGTAACAAAAAAAATGTTAGGAAGAGTAACATTTTTGATGGAAGGTGTTATGAATATTGTGTATATATTAAAGAGGTCCAATGGGCAATATATATACGGAGTACAAGGGGATATTACAGGGAAATACGCCATATACGGATAAGGAAACCCAGACATATAAGAAAATAACTGAAACAATCATATATCTCTAATACCCTTAACACCCCTTTCAAATGCAAAGCATATGCAATAGCACTGTATTCGAAAAGAGTTGCCACTAAAATAGTAAAAATTCGAAATCCGAGTGTTGATAATGTCGTCGTAGCATGCAACTTATGAAAAAACTGTCAAATCAAGTCTAAGAGCAATAGATAGAAGCATGGCGGCGCAAATCGAAGCCCAAGACGGCGGCGACGCAATGCACAAGGTGTAGGAGAAGCGCGGTGGCCCTCGGAGCAGCGACTAGAGAAGTGGCGGCGTCATAATGACTTATACGATCTGCACGTGGCTCAGAGAGAAGCGGCGGCGGCTGCTGCTATGCAAAAGAAAATTCCTACACTTCTATGACTGACAATAAATTTGTGGACTCGCATGGCTTACGAAAGACTACGGACTTGAGATGGACGCAAACGGAAGACTCAAAAGGAAAAACTCAAAAAATAGTAGACTCAACAGCAAATACTAATACTAGCAGTAGCTACTAGGTCAGACCCTTCACCATCTCAACACTAATCTATCCATGTGTAGCACTATGCAGCAGACCTCTGTTCTCTTTAATCGACAAGTGAAACACAACACGGCCCTCTTAAAGGCAGTGTCCAGGTGCCTTCCAACTGTTCCCCTCTGCCCCTCTCTCCGTCTCTTCCTATCCCTTCTTCCCCCAAACCTTTTTCCTCCTCTCCTTCTGCACAGGAGCTCAGAGGAAGAAGCAGTCGGAGAGCTCAACGTGAGAGGACGCCGGAGAGCTTGGGGAACGTCTGTGGGGAGCCGACACGTAGCCGGATCCGAGAGAGGTCACCACATGTGGGGGAGCAGGGAAGAGCCTAGTGGGAGGAGGCAGCGCCGAGTGGCCGCGGCTAGGCGGCGGCGCAGGTGTGGATTCATATTGACGACGCCGAGATGGCGATGACGACTAAGAAGGCGGCATCAGGGTATCCGGGGAAGAGCCCAGCGGCAGGATCTGGCGAGGGAAGCCACGGGGCGACGCAGGGCGGCGGGATCCTACAGCAGCTGGGAGGGCGCGACAGGATCCGGCGCGGAGATGCCCAGATCCGAGCATTGCGGCAGCAGAGAGGGCTGGATCGACCCAGAGATGGCCAATGATGTCGAGGCCACCCTCTGAGTCGGCCGGTGGAGAAGTCGTAGAAGCAGCGGCTTGGCAGTGGAGGCTCGGGACGGGTGTCGAAGTGGCGGATATGACCAGATGGTGGCGACCGGGCGAGATCCAGCGGCGGTGGCCAATGAACTCGCTGGCAGTGCGCAGGCACGATGATAGTCGCCGACGAGGATCCAAGGCGGCGATCGAAGAGCCTAGATATGGGCAGGAAGTCGCCACCACCGGCCGGATCTGGAGCCCGCAGCTACGCCTCGTAGTCCCAGGCCCCGAATGGCAGGGGGAGGGGGGTCGTCGCGAGGGAGGCCAGATCCATTGGGGGAAGGCGCTTCAGGATGGTCCTCTCCGGCGGCGGTGCGGAGGGCGCGGCAGCCGCCTTCTTCTCGCGGCGTGAGTGGCTGCCCTGGCGCTCGCGGCGGGATCGGCGTAGGACGGTGAGGACGTAGCAGTCGGAGCCCTCGCGCGCGACGGCGACCATGGAGGTTTGCATTTCCCGACAAGATGGCCACCCCCAGGAGAGGAATCGATCCTCCCAGGGGCAGCAGCAGCGAAAGTAGATCGAGGTTAGGGTTTTAACCAAAATTCTAATACCATGTTATGAATATTATGTGTATATTGAAGAGGTCCAATGGGTAATATATATAGAGAGTAAAAAAGGATATTACCGGAGAATATACTATATACGGATAAGGAAACCTAGACATATAAAAAAAATAACTGAAACAATTCTGTTATATCTCTAATACAAGGATCCTATTGATTGAACAGGAGTACGATCAAGGCTAGCAAGTAACATTTTTGTTGGAAGGATCCAGCGATGCACCAGAACCTTAGCATAGAACCTTATGGTGATTTTTGTTGGAATAATCATGGAATAGTACATGCATACCTCTTACTGTAGAGGAAATCTCTTAGTGTATCGATGAGTCGCGCCTCATCAAACGCTTCTATGCTGGGCCTGCTGGCAAACCTCGTCACACTTAGGAGCATGTCTTGCAAAACCCTCTTCATGTCAGGAAATTGAGACACAGAGACAATGGCCGGGCACTCGAATTGTCCTTTAAGCCTTCGATACACCTCCTTGGCAAGTGTAGTCTTGCCCAGACCGCCAAAGCCAACAATCGACACCACCTTCAGCTGCTGCTGGCCGTCTGCCAGCAGCTCTATGAGCTCCTCCCTCGGGCCGTCGATACCAACAAGCCTGTCTGCCTCGACATTAAGCGCAGGCAGACGATGATACCCAGAAGAATTGTCTGCATCAGCGACCATGTACCTCTTGCGCCGCTCGGATGAAGTGGCCTCATCGAGCTTGTACCTATTGCGCCGCTCGGATGAATCCCAAATACGTATCTTGAGTTCTTTCAGCTGGGTTTCTAACCGATATCGGGATCTTAGCATCTTCATCAGGTGAACTGCCCTGCGGAGTAATGTACTCTTGGCGTCACCCTGACCAGCTGAGAGCACGAACATATCGATGCAGTACTCCAGGTCGTAGGTCAACTCCCGGACCTGCCTCATCCACCCCTTGACCAAGGGATCCAGATCCTCCTCATCAGCAAGCTTCTCCATGAGGCCCTTCATGCTGTGTAGCTCATCTTTTAGGAAAGTGATGTTGGGCTTCAAGCTTCTGAGCAGCATGTATTCGTCGCCCGGCAGGGAGGTGAGCTTGGCGAGGACGGAGTTCATCGCCCCCGTCGACGCGCTAACCATCGGCCGTGCCAAGGAGAACCCCCTCTAGCACGCTCGACTGCTCGAGCTAGCGATCGCTCAAAGAGGAGGAGCGGACGGACCCCAAGCGAGAAATAAATCAGAATGGATGAATCGCTATGGATGGAGTAGAGAGCTGGCTGGGTTATCCTCCTCTTCTTAATCATCCGCTATACAAACCTCGGGGGCTCTCCGTTCTCTCGCGCGGTCCACATCGCCTTCGCTCGCTCCGCGCCCGACGCGTGCGCGCGCTCGCCTCCGTTCCGTTGGACACGTGTATGCGCTCGATAGAGCTACGGCTTCGTTCTTCCGTGGTTAGCGAGCCGCGGCTCGGAATATAGCTCCTTGTTGTATCGACATTTTGCAGACCCATACATGCTCTATCCTTATTTCCGGTAACAACCCCAGTCCGCAATGCCCGGTCATGATTCTTACACAACGACCCATATCTCGTCTAGCAATTATGTACTAGTACATATGACACTCTTCATCCGTAGTTAACTGTTCTTTTTTTTTTCTTTTCTTTTTTCTGAAAGGAGTTAACTGCTACAGAATAGACTAGTCAGCATACGCACACGCGCTTGGTCCCAAGCATTAATGCGTTGGCTACCTCTTATTTCTACTCGACTGAGGGAGAGGAGCGGGGCGGCAGCCGGCGAGTGATCGGCCGGAGCCGGAATTAAGCGGATGGAGGCGGCGCTAATAAACAGCGTCGTCGGACTCGTAGTGACGAAGCTCCACACGATGATCGAAGAAGATAAGAAGCTGCGGGATGATCTCAAGAAAGCCCTCTGTGACATCAAGTTGGAGATGCAGATGATGAATGAGGCCATTGTCAAGTACGGGGAGTCCAAAGACCATAGGCAGTGGATCCTCGAAGTACAAGAGCTAGCCTACGACGTCGAGGACTGCATAGATCTCTTCGAAGAAAGGGTGACCTACGAGCCAAGAGCGTCATGGTTCTGTCGAAAGTTTCATCAGGCCAAGACGGTGGACATCCGTACTCAGTTTGCCGAAGATCTCAAGGGTCTCAAGAAACGGGTGCTCGACGCATTCGATCGGAAGAACAGGTACCTGGGCAACGCTGACCCATCTGCAGCGGAGCGGGAACTGGGCCCCTCAACATCCACCTCTTACACCCCGGAGGCTGAGCTTGTGGGCATCGAGAAACCCAAGGCGGAGCTTCTGGAGTTGCTCCGGGAAGCAGCAGAGGGCGAAGCAGAGCAGCTGAGGGTGGTCTCCATCCTGGGACCCCGCGGCATGGGGAAGACCACCCTCGCCAGGGCAATCTACGATGATGATGATGTCGCCAGGCGATTCCCTCGCCGTGCTTGGGTTGTGGCCTCGGAGCATAGAGATGCCAAGGGCCTTCTGGAGGACATACTCCGGGAAGTGCAACCTGGTGAGGGAGCTGTCGCCAGCACCTCCTCCTGTGATGTGCATCTCTGTCAAAATATCAAAAGGCACCTGCAGGCTAGCAAGAGGTGAACTCAATTCTCCCTCGTGTTTCAAATGCCCATTGTTAGTTCCGCAATTAATCGAACGATCGGACAGCTCGCTTTCTTCTTCACCCTGCTGCCGTTTCTGTTTGTGAATTCTGCCAACGCCGCTCGATGTTTTTTTTTTTTTTTTGCTTTACAGCAGAAATTCTCAATGCCTTTTATCTGTCTGTCTGTCTATCTAATCTATCGATTATCTCATTAAAAGGATAGAAAAAGAAGTCATCATATCCGCTCTTAAAAATTAGAAATTACTATAATACCCAGAAAAAACATGAAATATCTACTCCGCTTATTTTGATAGGTTTGGATTGTTCCAGTGTAGATTAATCAAATATATATTAGAATTGTTACTATAAGAAACTAACGGATTTACCCGTATAATATAATTATCTTTGATATATAACTATACTACTTATAATGTAAATACAAATATATTTACTATACAACTCTATTATACATATATGATTAATATGCACTGTTATAATCTGGCACCATCAAAATAAGTGGTGGAGATGTTTCTCTATTTTCTCAATTAATGTGAGAATTTTTTGGATTTTTTTTCTTTTTAGGATTATTATGAGACTTTCTTGCCCTCAAAACAAATGAGATCCCTTGAATCTCACCATTTGTAACTGTACTATCTAGCCACACAGTTTTAGAAAGAGCTAGAAAAGTTCACTCTCATTTGCTATGATCGTGTAATGCTCAAACAATCTACTAATGTCTGAAACAATCAAATACCAGCTCAACATCATTATACATCCTATTATTATATCTTCACATGTATTTTTTTCCTTTTCTGTGCAATGCCTATTTAGGCTAAGAACCAGGTGCTAAGATAAGAAACATATGAAACTACATTTAAACAAAGGTGTAGTGTGCTGTTTGGTAGACGGCGCATACTGTTTTTGTTGGTACTTTTGTAAATGCATCCAGTCTAACAGTTACAGGGTGTTTGGTCTGAAGTGTGTTTGGTTTGAGGAACCGGATAATGAATAGACCATTTAATCCTAGCTCTGAACCCAACCCGCTTCTTTGGTTTGAGGAATGGAATAGATTGGTCCATCACCATCTCATCCCTTATAAGGCTAGTACAAAATGAAGGATTGGGTCATCTCACCAAATTTTATGGAATGATCTCACGATGGATCAAACCCATCTAGGGTGGGGTGATCCCTCACTAAACACCCCCATTAAAGTATAAATTTGAGAACTATCACAAAAGAACTACAGAAGTAAAAGCATCAACAGTGGGGATCTCCCTATCCTTGTTCTTCCAAAAAAAGAGAGAGAATGCATCAATCACTGTAATTGAAAGAGGAAAATGTGTTTGTAGAATGCACACTGACCTTTCTAAATTTTCAATTTGTTGGTCAGGTACTTGATTGTAATCGATGACATGCAGACTTCTCTGTGGGATATGATAAAATCTTCCTTCCCTGATAAGGATACTAATGGCAGAATAATCGTGACGACAAGTATTCAGCCCATAGCCAATACCTGTAGCACCAGCGGGGCTTATGTATACAGAATGCAAGCTCTTAACAAGGATTGTTCTGAAGCTTTACTTTTCAAAAGAGTTTTTGGCTCTCGGACAAGCTGTTCAGCTGATTTTAAGATAGGTTCCGAAAGCATCGTGAAGAAATGTGATGGTTTACCACTTGGTCTAGTTAATATAGCTCAATTTTTGAGAGACAAAGGATCAGAGCAGCTGAATAGGGTTCACTGCAAAGATGTGTGCAGCAACTTAGGTTCTTATATGCATAGTAATCGTGCTCTTGCAAGCATGAAACAAGTGCTTATCCATAGCTATGACAATCTACCTGGCCATGATCTAAAGACCTGCTTGCTTTCTGTAAGCATATACCCGAAGGGTCAGCCAATCAAGAGGAAAAGCCTAGTCAGACGATGGATAGCTGAAGGATTCGTGGTCAGAGACATCAGACGCAAAGACGAGGATGTTGCTTGTGATCATTTTGAGGAATTGATCAACCGCAGTATCATTCAGCCAGTAGACATTAGCAACAATGCTGGGGTGAAGACATGTCAACTTCATGGTATAATGCTAGATTTCATAGTCCACAAATCAACCTCTGAGAAGTTCATTACTTTAATTCACAATGATGAGGTTATACCAAACACAAGGGCTAATTGTGCTGTCCGTCGACTCTCTGTCCACAAACCTACTGAGGAAGGTGGCAGAGCAGCAATGGAAATCGATATATCTCGGATCAGGTCACTAACAATCTTCGAGCATGTTGGCCAAGCTCTTGTGGATTTTGACAAGTGTAAGTTGCTGCGAGTGTTGGACCTTGAAAAATGCAAGCTTACGGAGCGCGACCTTGACAGCATATGCAAATTGTTGCAACTGAAGTATCTGAGCCTTAGGGGTACTGATATCAGCAAGCTTCCAAGGGAAATCTCAAAGCTGCACCATTTGGAAACACTGGACATACGGGGGACAACAGTGAACATATTGCCTAAGGAAGTCCTCAATCTACCACAGTTAACTCACCTGTTTGGCCAATTTAAGCTACCTTGTGAACTTAGCAGAGCTGGTACAAGGGGTAATCCTCGGACCTTTATTTCGGAGGATAGAAAATTGCAAACTCTAGCAGGATTTGTGATGGATGAGAACCGGAGTTTTCAACAGATTATGCTTAACATGAGCAAACTGAGGAAGGTTAAAATATGGGCCGAGAGTACTCCAAGTAGGGAGATAACTGAGCTTTTGGTCTCTTCCCTCAAAAAGCGATTTACCAGTGTCAATCCTCTTGAGTCTCTATCAATTGATTTCGGTGATCACCCCATAGACTTCCTGGACTCTCTCGATACCTCCTGTGCTCTTACTTCAATCAAACTACGCGGTATACTACGGCCTTTCCCTACCTTTGTTACATCGCTGCATGAACTCTTGGAGCTGCATCTTTTATCAACTGGTTTAGATAGCGACGCTCTATCAGAACTGCAAAATTTACATCTATTGCTTTATCTGAAGTTATTTGAGGATCACCGTGAATTTGGCGACGCCAGCTTCATTGTTCAAAGAGATGGATTCCCAAGCCTTCAACGACTCTGCATTCAGGCCCCAAAGCTTCCACGAATGACTATTGTAGAGGGAGCTCTGCAGCGTCTCTACTCTCTTCAGTTGATTTGTGCAGACATCACTGGTCTTCATGAAAATGCAATCAAATGTCTCGATGGTCTCAAGGAAGTAACTCTTGCTACTTCTGTTGAGGAAAACACAAGAAAATCTTGGGAAGAAGCAGCGAAGCAGCATAAAAACAGGCCAATTATTATGTAGATTAAAACCAGCCATGTGACAAAATACTCAATCGAAAGCATATCAGGAAAGGTTTTAATTCCTTCGTATTCTTAGTCGCCTGGATGATTTGGAAGAAGAGAAACAACAGGATTTTCAACAACAAGCAGGTTTCTATTAATCAGCTTGTCCTGGCGATCCGAGACACCCCGTGCATGGAGGCGCTGCTGAAGGGTTAGCAACGTTTGTAGTCTTGGTCGCTCTAGGTCAAATTGTTTCCCTCGCTTAATAAAATGACACGCAATTCTCATGCGTGTTCTTAAAAAAAGGGGGAGTATCTTGATCGCAAAATATCAGTGGAACAATTGTATTCTTATCTCATCAGTGTTTTATGTGCATTTTTGTAACGCCCAGTTAATGGGCCATTAGCGACCCTAATGGGCCTCTAATCTAGGGTTGGGGTCATTAAAAAGGGGTATATCCTTCCTCCCTTTTGGCGGCCGCAGCGAGTGTGGGCGGCGGCAGGCGCACGGCACAGCGCGCGCAGGCACGGCACGGCGGTGGCGAGTGCAAGCGCGGCACTGCGGTGGCAGGTGCGCGGTCAGCATGGCGGTAGTGGCCGGCCGGCGATGGCAGCGGCTAGCCGGCTGGCGGGGGTGAAGGCCGGCAAGGCTCGGCCGATCAGAGCTCGACCAAGTTTACATATAAGGATTAGAGTTGGATACAGTAATATGAGAAATACAATTTCTAAAAGTGAACTTCATTCCATTAATTGTAATTGTTTTATATTATCACAGATAATTTAGTTTGTTAGGGAAACCATTTTGTTGGACAAAACAGACAACCATTAAATAGCACTGAGATAGCAGGAGAAAATTGATACTTTGCCATCCTATTCGGTGGGCTTCGATAAAATGTCACTCTCTAGAATGACCACTATAAAATGCCACTCTTAACATTGACACTTTGATTATTTGCCATTTTGAGGGGTTTTTAGGATTCTTAATTATTTTTTTAACCATTTTCAGATTATTTGCCATAGAAAAAGACACATTTGCCCTTGGGCCATTTGCTTGTTCTCCAGCCCTCAACCGAGATCTTGAAAATGTGTCTTTTCATCAAGCGGGTTTTGCACACGAGAGAGACGAGGCGAGAGGGAGGAGGCCCTCCGGCCACCGCGACGGCGACGGCGCCGCCCCTCCCTGGCCGCGCCCAAGGGCAAATGTGTCTTTTCCCATGGCAAATAATCTGAAAATGGTTAAAAAATAATTAAGAATCCTAAAAACCCCTCAAAATGGCAAATAATCAAAGTGTCAATCTTAAGAGTGGTATTTTATAGTGGTTATTCTAGAAAGTGGCATTTTGTCGAAGCCCACCGAATAGGATGGCAAAGTATCAATTTTATCGAGATAGCAGGTAGAGGGTAGTGACCTCTCCGCAACAGTTGTCTGTAGCACTGTGAGACCATGTGATATGTCACTGATCAATATGTGATGAGCAATTAGCACATTATTGAGTTGAATTTTGGTTGTGCAAAAGATCATCAATTTTCAGTGTTTTTGTTAGTGTGGCAGTTTGACCGAATTGCAGGGCCGCGCAGACCGTCGTGCATGGGCGATCAGGCCACCTTGCAAGTCCGATTAGACTGGCCGAGTTGGTCTTTATTGAAAATGGGCAGGCCGGTCTGATCGGCATGGGATGAGCGATCAAACCAGCACAGGAAACTTGTGGAATTTTAGGGTTTTTGACAAACTATTGTGAGAGATTATTTGGTGGTGAGTTTGCACTGTTGTGAGGCAAAACTAGATAGAGAAATACCAAAAAGTCTAGAGGGTTTGACCGGCATTGTAGTGGCGGTCAGACTGCAATGGTTTGCTTTTCTGGTATTTGGGTGATTTTGTGAGAGTTTATCTTTGTTCTTTGATCATGGTTATATTGTATTGCATGATGCATTAGTTTGGCTAACGTAAGTCAAGTGTATGGAACTTGTATTCGATATGGTTGCTTGGTCTTTGGATGTACAGGTGGCTTGGAGGATGTAGTGTTTAGTGGCAATGGACCGAGACTAGACGGGGGAGTGGAGGTCTAGAGGGGTTAGGTAAATTCAGGTGAGGCTATATAGCTCAAGTGGGAGCACAGAGAAGACAAGGATCGTGGCAAGGCGAGTTAGTGCATGTAATGCGCCAAGTGACAAGACCGACATATGTAGAAAGGTTCAGGAGAGGTTGAATGCATGAAGACATGACAGCTAATCATTTGACACTACCGACTATGTATCAAAGCATGCGAAGACGCTTTGAGGTGAAGACAATGACGGGGTCAAGGAAAGGAGCCAAAAAAACTTCGTTGGTGGTATTTTGGTAGTTAGCCAAATATCGGGGTTGGTGACTTGATCAAAACCGCGGTGCGGGAAGACGCAAAGGAGATGCAGTTTAGGTCAAGGAGAGCTGAAAATGTAAATGGATCAATCGCTAAGGTATTAGCGATTTGAGTCCTGTAAGCGCTTTGAAAAGCGTACATGAAAGTATAAAACCGCGTTAGTTGGGGTTGACGGGTTTCCCTAGTTTTATTAAGGGGTTAGACCCGTTAGGATTGTGTGATTTAATGGGAGGAGAGGAGGTGGCTAGATTCAAGAATTCTAGAGTTTGGGTTTCATATTACACATTGTCTCTTTCTTTGGTCGCAAGAGTGAAAGTCTAGTGTCGTGACTGCACCTTGTAATCATACATGAGCTTGTAAATATTTTTCTTTACTGAGAATCAATTAAAACTTTATTTCAATTATGTTCTTGTTTGTATTCTTGCTTAGTTTTACTTGTTCTTAAGCTTGATTAATGATTCTGTATTCATGGTTGTTCTAACTCGATCTTTTGCTTGATTTATCTTGCTAAGACATGTGAGAATAGATTTAGAAGTCCCATGCCTTAGATTCTTACAAGCAAGAAGTAATTTAGGATTTAGAAATTTTGGTGTTCTTGTGACCTAGATTCAATTATCCTCAATTCAGTGAACTTGAGCTTAAGAACCTGGTGATTCTTGATTGGTTTGGAATTCCTAATGGCTTGAACAAGTATTATGCAGAATTTGAAAGTGTTTGGATGAAAGTTGAAAAAGTTCTTGAGATTCGAGATTTTGTCTCGAAAGGTTTTCAGATGAGAACAAGGGACCGGTCTGATTGGCCCTGGTCCAGCGGTTAGACCGGCCACATTTCGGTAGTTAGACCAGTTACATGCGGTCAGACCAGTCCATGACCTACGATCTGACCAACCTTGGTTAAGGAGTGTTAATTTTGTTGGCTCGGGTTTCTAGCCTTCTTGCTAAGTTCAAGTGGTGTAATATGAACTTAGTAACTTCGTAGTCATTTAAGTAAAAATTTGAATACCTGAAGGAGAAAAGTTTTGGGACCATTGACCCTCCTCCGATTACCAGCATCGGTCCTACAAGCACTTTGTACAACTATGGCACTATAGTGGCCTGCTCCAAGCCGCTATATTGTATGGTGCATAGCAACGCATCGGTACAAATACATTTAAGTTTTCATATGATTCATTTGTTGCATGATCTGTCCATCTTCCATTTTAAATCATTACTCAAGACTTGAGATATGCACGGAAGCAAATAATTCTAATACAAGATAAGTCAATTTACTTCAAAATTATTTGATTTAACTTTATATTTCTACAAATATAGGCAAGCATGTTACGCTCACTACATCACCGCTATCCACTAACCGCTATAAAAACAATTTGTCGCTCCGCCACCGCTATATGCTATGTAGAATATTGTAAACAAAAGTGAAGCAATATTATCAAACAAATTTCCATCAACAAAATATATCTTTCACGCATGACAGCGAATGTGGCATTCAGTTATAAGTATCTTTACAATGGAAGTTGTATGAAGTTACACAAAAAGCAGAAAAAAAAAAACAGCGGAGGACACTAGAGTTGGATTTTATTATTATTTTTTGAACTACAAATCAGCCTAATGTCACTGTGTTACTCGATCTGTAGAATGGGAGAACAAGGTGGAAAATTGCAGATAAGAAGTTTCTCTCTGCTCATTTATCATATTTACGGTAAACTTGTCTTTCTCGTTTTCCATGCTGATTCAAAGCATGGTTTTCAGTTGATTTTCAGAATGATAAATGTTCTACCAAGTATCTTCTGCCAAAAAAAATTATTATTATTTTGCATTACTTTGCATAATTTGTACCCTAAGAAAACTTCGCAATGAATACCAATCATTATGAAAATATAGGGCTTAAGGCCGCATATAGTAAAGTGAGGATTACCATTGTAACTTGTTGACTACGGTTGTTTATACTCAAACTTGCTTAAACACAAATTCAGAGAATGCCTGCCAAGGAGAAGGACAAGATTACGATGAGGATTTGGAAGGGCCCGATGGCGCCGATGAGTAGTGGTCGTAGGTTTTAGCTGCCCTCAGGCTTGATCGCTGGAAATCTTTTGTAATGTAAATTCTTCGGGCTTACCGCCCCGCTACGCTAAACTCGACCAACGCGACGTATGTTGTAAATTAACTTTGGATCTTATGTTGTAAGCTTGTTGGCTGTGATGTATGTTTCTGTACGGCACGCTGCAACTGTACGGATCTCGGACAGTTGCGGACCTCCGTACGTCCCCGGAAACGGGGGCGTTATAGAAGTGGTATCAGAGCATACTTGCTTGACTGTAGGCTAAGACCTAAGGCTGATTATGAGTGCTATTTTATAGCAAAAATCTAATTCAAAATTTTAAAAAGAATCTACACAAAATATAAGTGATATTGCTATCTTTTTCTCTTTTGTGCTACCTCATCTGACTTAGTTTACTTTCTGCATAATTTTTGCTTTCGCAAATTGTTTATGCTTGATCTCATCTAACTTCAAAATTTTGTCGTTGGAGCAGATGGTGCGATGCTACCACTCCCGACCTGAGCAGTTGACCGGGTGGCCCGCTGAGTTGTGGGCCATGCAGCAGTACCTCGGAGCCACCGAGGCCCAGAAGCCCGTCTTCCACTCGATCAGACACTGCATCGACGACGAGGGACACGAGTGGAGGACCACAGTTGTGTTGGAGCCCTTACTTCTCCGACCCGATCGACGCCAGAGATTCCGCGGTGATAGGATCACCCAAGACGATTCCATTCAGGACGCCGCCAGGAAGGCGGTGATGCACCTACGCCAGTACTACGATGAGGAGTTCGAGCAGTCACCTTTCAAGGTGATTCACAGGATGAATCTTTGGGGTGATCCACTCGCCCGAGACGAGCGGGCGTGACAATCCCGTTTGAGGTGGCGTCTGGCATGTCATACACCGAGGTGGCGTACTCGTGGTGTGGAGAGATCAAGGACCTACACGCCGTGCATGCGTAGCTCGGCGAGACACCCACGGCTCGGCAGGACCTCGGCACTATCTTGAGGTGGAGGCGGGAAAGAGGTCGGTCTGTGGAGAGTCCCGGGCGTCCACGACTCCCGCCCCACGCCGTCGGCGGATGACGACCCACAGTACGCGATCTATTCCGACCGTCGACCTCCACGGCCCCACCGCCGCCACCACCAGCTGCCGTCGACGACGAGGAGGACCCCGAGGAGGATCCCGAGGAGCGGGTCCGGTACACGGCAAGCCACCCACTGAGCAGCGGTTGGTGAGCAGCAGCAGGGCCAGCAGAGTCAGCAGTAGCAGTAGCAGTGGAGTACGCTAGTATAGCAATACCTTTTGTGTAGCAGTACTTTTGGTTGTAATATAAGTTGTGATGGAAGCCCTATGTGGCGGAACTTCGACTTATGTTTATTGGAATCTATGTTTAATTATCTCTTAATTTGTTTGTTTATGCTATCTGTATTTCGCCATGTTCAAAATTTCTTCTTCCTCAGTTCGCCCTAATTCTTATCTCATGCACTCTACACTTACCCCGAATCCATCAATCTCACTCACATGTCTGATGTTTGTTAAAACCTCGCTGCAAGACTAACTCCAAGATCATTTGACAGAGTTCAGATGGCAGATCCCAACTCAAGCCAAGGAGGACAACAAGCGGGAGAAATGCGGTGGCAACCGCCATGATAGCCAATGTATTAGCAACAATGGAACCAATCAGACAAGGTTGATGGAACAGCACACCAGGCTGTTGGAGCAAATTGCCGCCAGGAACCCCATGGCGGGAGGTATTCCAATAGCCGCCGGTCAAAGGGAAGGTGGCCCAATTACCTCCAAGTGGACAGATTTTCAGAAAACAAGACCACCAACATTCTTGGCATCCTCCGATCCAATGGCCGTTGATGATTGGATCCAGGATATCGACAGGAAGCTAAAGACAGTTCAATGCGACGACCAAGAAAAGGTTTTGTATGCTTCACAGCTGCAGGACGAGCGGCAACATGGTGGATTAATTACCAGAAGACGAATGAAGACAGAGAGTTTACATGGGAAGAGTTCGAGGAAGCATTCCGAAAAATTCATATTCCTACAGGGGTAATGGAAGGCAAACAGCGGGAATTCATGGCTTTGAAACAAGGTAGTAATACCATAATGGAATATCTACATCAGTTCAATCACTTGGCTCGATATGCACCAGACGAAGTGAAGACTGAAGCCACAAAGATGTCCCAATTTCGAAGAGGACTGCAGAAGTCATTAAAGTACCACATTTCTGCAATGGGGTTCAGGGATCTAACAAAAATGGTGGACAGCCTCCTTTCTTCGGAAGAAGCTCGAAGTGAGATGGAAGACTTTAGAAAGAGGAAAGCTACACTCAGACCGTCATCGTCCTCCAGTGGCCAGAAAGGACGAACCATGACATCACCCCAAGGTCAAGGACAGTCAATTCAACGATTTGTATTGGTGTCAAAGCCTCAACAGACAACAACATACCAACAAGGTACCCCGCAGCCGGTGGCAATCAAATGCAATATTTGTTCAGGGAACCACTACACCAAACAGTGTCCCCAAAGAACCAACGCATGCTACCACTACGACCAGATAGGTCATTTCAAAGATCGGTGCCTAAAGAGGAGTTGCCTTACAAGTGGCAAAACTTGAGACTAGAACTCAAAGAGACATCAAGCCAGTCATCAACACCAATGCAGCCCCACAGCCAGGCTACCTATAGCGTTCCACTGCACAGAAGCAGTATATACCAACAGGGATCACCATCAGAGCACCAGCTGGATCTTCTTCAGGAAATCAAGCAGGCAGAGGCAAAGGCGCACCGAAGTCACTCTTTCAAGGAAGGGTGAATCACATTACCGCAGAAGATGCCGTAGGATCAAACGATGTCATTGTTGGTATGTTCTCCATCAACTCAAAGCCTACATTAGTTTTATTTGATCCTGGTGCAACACATTCATTCCTTTCCATGGATTTTTCTAAGAGAAATCAGTTACCCTTGGTTTCGCTGCAAAAGTTTTATGTTGTGCAAACGCCCGGAAGTAGGATGGAATCCCGCTTCGGGTGTAGTGATTTGAGTCTAGAAATTGAAGGGATAAAGTTTAAAGTCAATCTACTAGTATTAGAAATGAAAGGACTAGATGTCATCCTAGGGATGAATTGGCTGACTAAAAATAAAGCCAAGGTAGATTGTGAGGATAAGACCATAACCCTGACAAGTCCAGAAGGTCAGCAAGTCACAGTGAAAATAGACTCCAAGCTGATCGACAGTGTAAAAGGTAGTGTTCATAATATGATGATGGATGAAGGAAGTCAGGTGCCAGTTGTCTGTGAGTACCCAGATGTGTTTCCCGAGGAATTGCCAGGGAAGCCACCAGACAAGCAGATTGAACTTGCCATTGAGTTAATACCAGGCACCAGACCTATTACCAAACATCACTACAGGATGTCAGCTCATGAGCTTAAGGAACTCAAAGTGCAGTTAGATGAATTAAAAGAAAAGGAGTTTATCAGACCAAGTATATCACCATGGTCGGCTCCCGTCTTATTTGTTAAGAAGAAAGACGGAGACCTCAGAATGTGCGTAGATTACAGAGGGTGAATGCGATCACCATAAAGAATAAATACCCACTGCCAAGAATAGATGACTTATTTGATCAGTTAAAAGGGGCGAAGGTATTTTCAAAGATCGATTTGCGATCAGGTTATCACCAATTGAAAATCCGAGAGCAAGATCGAGAAAAGACCGCATTCACCACAAGATATGGATTATATGAATTTTCAGTGGTACCATTTGGTCTAACCAATGCCCCAGCGTACTTTATGAATTTAATGAACTTGGTATTTATGGATCAGTTGGACCGTTTTGTGGTTGTATTCATTGATGACATATTGATATATTCCAAAAACGAAGAAGAGCATAAACAACACCTACACCTAGCCTTGACCAAGCTCAGAGAACATCAACTGTATGCCAAATTCTCAAAGTGCAGTTTCTGGATGAAAGAAGTTGCATTCTTGGGTCATATCATCACTGAAGAAGGTGTTAAAGTTGATCCAGAAAAAATCAAAGCAGTTATGGAATGGAAACAACCAACAACAGTCACAGAAGTAAGGAGCTTTCTTGGATTGGCGGGTTATTATCGCCGATTCATAGAAGGGTTCTCCAAAATTGCTCGTCCACTCACACAACTGCTTAAGAAAGAGAAGCCCTTTCGGTGGACAGATCAATGTGAAGATAGTTTCCAGCAACTGAAGACCAAGTTGACTACTGAGACTGTATTAATACTCCCAATGCGAGAAAAAGAATTTCAAATTTATTGTGATGCCTCAAGACAAGGTTTAGGTTGTGTTTTAATGCAAGACGGAAGGTCGTAGCCTATGCTTGAGGCAATTACGACCACACGAAGAGAATTATCAACACATGATTTGGGCTGGCAATTGTAGTTCACTCGTTGAAGATTTGGAGACACTACTTATTGGGCAATCATTGTGAAGTCTTTTACATCACAAGAGCACGAAATATTTGTTTACACAACGAGTTAAAGCGAGACAGCGAAGATGGCTTGAGTTAATTAAGGATTATGATGTGGATCTTGATATCACCGGGGAAAGCCAATGTAGTAGCAGATGCACTCAGCAGGAAAGTTTATCAAAGTATAGCAAGTGAAGCTCAATGTCCGGAATAGCTTCAGAAAGACTTACAAAGATTGAACCTATCAATAGTGGAACAAGGATTTGTGGCAGCCTTGGAAATTCAGCCATTCCTGACAGATCGTATTAAAGCAGCCCAAGATGAAGATGAAGAAATCCAACGACTGAAAAAGAGCAGTCAGGAAGGAAACTCAACAGACTTCACTATAGATGAACATGGGATTTTGAAGTTCTGAGGACGATACTGCATACCAAATAAGAAGGAATTAAAAGATCTAATCTTAACAAAAGCTCACTCATCTCAATTATCAATACACCCCGGAGGTACAAAAATGTATCAAGACATGAAAAAGAGATTTTGGTGGAAGTCATGAAGAAAGAAATAGCGGAGTACATATCCAAGTGTGATGTCTGCCAGAAGATAAAGATAGATCATCAGAAACCAGCAGGACTATTACAACCTTTGCCAGCGCCTGAATGGAAGTGGGATGATGTTGGTATGGACTTCATTACAGGACTCCCAAGGACACAAGAAGGGTTTGATGCCATATGGGTCATTGTGGATAGACTAACCAAAGTAGCCCATTTCATCCCAATCAAGCAGACATATGGAAAAGACAAGCTAGCAGAGCTGTACTTAACCAAGATTGTAGTATTGCATGGAGTACCTAAAAGAATCGTATCAGACAGAGGAGCCCAGTTTACTTCTAAATTTTGGGGAAAGCTACACGAAGCAATGGGCACAGACTTAGCTTTGATCTGACTTATCACCCATGCATGCACGGCGGCGAGACAGAAAGAACCAACTAGATCTTAGAAGATATGTTACGAGCATGTGCACTTGTGTACAGAGCAGCATGGAACACTTGTTTACCATTTACACAATTCTCGTACAATAACAGTTATCAGGCCAGCATCAAAATGTCACCTTTTGAAGCTTTGTATGGTAGAGAGTGTAGAACCCCACTGAATTGGACTGAAGCAGGAGAACGCCAATTCCTTGGCCCATAAGTTGCTCAAGACGCAGAGACACATGTAAGGATAATAAGGGACAGAATGAAAATAGCACAAGACCGACAGAATGAAAATAGCACAAGACCGCGCTAGTTATTTCTCCCCGTGGGTTTTATTAGGCCTAGAAGCATGTATTCCAAATTCGAATGTATTTGAAGAACTCTAATAAAAGTTTAACAAATGAAACAATTAAATAATGACAAGCTACAGTGTTGAAAACTCGAGTGCTCCCACCCATGCATGATGCTATCACTTCATTGGCCTTTTTCCTGAGATTGAAAGAGTAAGCGTGAGATTGAAAATCTCAGCAAGTACCTAACAACGGTCGCAATGCGATAATTAAAGGCCGGTGGTGCAACCAAGTAAGCAAGTAATAGATATAAATTAAGGCAACGGTATTGGATTATCAACGACGCTAATATAGAGAATGAAATTGAAAATAACGGTTAACATGACATATATGATAATTGCATTTAAACAAGAGATAATTGTTATCATAGCCATGTTGAACATTCGCGGTTATCATAGCATTGAAGGAAACAACACTTTTGTTGATGATTTTGTGGAATATATTAGTGCTTGACTCTAAATCACCAAGTTTGCATACATTGTGATCAGAGAGTTAGTAACATACTCATCTGATAAGAATCCAGATGCGTTATGTATGCATGCAGGGGCATTCCATAATTATGCAAGTCATTTAAAGATGTGAAAGAACCCAGGATATTTATCATTGTTATATAATTTGATTTTATTCTGGTACCTCTCATCCAAGAAAAATACTCGCATTGCATTTGTACCATCCTCAACCCCTGCATAGCCCCCAATAAGCACATTGCAACTAACAACATCATAAGTCAGCATCGACTGGAATACTCTCTCAGCATCTTGCATGTAGTTGCATCTAGCATACATCGTGAGGAGAGAATTACCAACCAGTAGATCGTTGTGAAGTCTTAATTGCAATATCATGGCATGAACCATTCTGCCGTCCATCAAGGCTCCTGGACTCGAACATGCTCCTAGAGCGCTGGAAAATGTCATGTGATCTGGACCTTCATTCATTCCAAGTAACTGACCTAAGGTCTTTAACACATCAATGCAATAATAATTCTGCACATAGGATCCGATCATGGTGTTCCATGATATTACATCCCTACTGCTCATGTTCCAGAACAGAAACTCAGCATCACTCAATAGCAGCAGCATACATATTCGCCAGGGCATTAATCATGGGACTATAAGAATGCAGACCACTCCTAAGACACAGGGAACGAATTCCGCTTCCGTGCCCGACATGATCTGAGGAGGCACAGACAGAAACCAAGCTGCACAGAGTTGTTGCATCAGGTCTTAATAACACACTATGACGCATATCTGAAAATAACAGAAAACATTTGCTACAGATTCCTTCATGTGAGTACATCGATATAATCGCGTTTCATGATATAGTGTCGCGTTCCTCCATTTGATCAAAGAGCTACTCAGCATCCTGCACCCTTCCCAGGTTACCAAACATGGTGATCAGTGAATTTGCCACGGAGACCTATCTTTGGAGACATGGGAAACTACCTGAAGCCCGGCCACCTTGTTCTCGAGGGATCCACACAAGCTGGCAACTGTTGCGAACCCCTTCCCTTCTCATCTGACGGTAAGCTCCCAACGCTTCTTCCAGGTACCCGTTTCACGACAACGCCACCATCAACGCCGTCCACGACACGACGTTCCGGTCGGGCATCTCCCGAAACAACCTCTTGGCATCCAACACAAGGCCACGGGAACCGTACAGGTGCAAGAGCGCCGTCCCAATGTAGACGGTACCCATCAGCCCGGACTTGTGGGCGAGCGCGTGGATAGCTGCCCCGCACGCACGGCCCTCCTCCCCCAAGCGTTCGCACGAGGTGACGAGGCTGGCGAGCGCGAACCCGCTGAGCTGGCCCCGTATGCCCCGCAGAAGATCGAACACGTTGGCGTCGAGACCGCAGCGGACGCAGCCGGAGACGGCGGTGTACCAAGAGGAAGGGATCCGGTCGGGCATTGCGTCGAACAGGTGGAGCGCGGCGGCGGGGGAGCGGTGCCGGAAGTAGAAGGCGAGGAGGGTGTTGCGGTGGAAGGCGCTGAGCGGGAGCGCGCGGCGGAGGGAGAGAGCGTGGATGGCGCGCGCTAGGAGGGGCCGGTCGGCGAGGTGGGAGAAGCCGGTGTGCGGGAACTGCGCGTGGCGGCGTTCGTGTGGTCGGCGAACTTTAGGCCCATATTGTGGCCCATCTGTATTCTTAGGCTGGGCTCACAGGTCAAGCCCAAATGAGCAGCTCAGCCCATAATTTCCACTGGTCGACAAAGCTCTCGTCTTCCGCTCCATTCCAGCAGGTTAGCACTCCCGAACGAGGTCCGCAACAATAGTTCGAATTTCCGCTGTGATGCCTGTCTTCTCTGAAAGTTCCCAGATATTTCGTCTCGTTTGTATGCTTGTCTTCTGCGAAGTTTCCACATTTGATAGAGAAATCTGCGAAGTTTCCACATTTGATAGAGAAATCTGCGAAGTTTCCACATTTGATAGAGAAATCTGCGAAGTTTCCACATTTGATAGAGAAATCTGCACCGAAGTTGTGGCCTGTGGGGTTCAGAAACCGGACCGAAGACAATGTAGTCACAGCCATCCTGCTTGTCTGAATTACTCAAATTAATTGTTCTACTAAACGGAAATTGGTGTTTTCATTTTCATAGGACGGATGGTTGCAAAATACCATCTAGAAACGGATGGAGATTACAAGATGACAATGGTTAGTTGGAACAAGTCCATCCTTACATGCTGACTGTATGACCGAGCTGTTTTCTTTTCTTGACTACAACACCAAGTCCTAAACAGCTAAACAATTTACTCGGACGCGGACGGATGACTTCCTAACATGGCCAGTGCAAAGAGGCTTCCTCTTGAGTCTTAGCTGTAACGCCCCGTTTCCGGGACGTACGGAGAGTCATAACTATCCAAAAAAATTATTATTATTTTGCATTACTTTGCATAATTTGTACCCTAAGAAAACTTCGCACTGAATACCAATCATTATGAAAATATAGGGCTTAAGGCCGCATATAAAATTAAGCAATATTTTTAGAAAACAAGTTCTGTCTTTGCTGAGCAACTTGCATGAATTGACTAAAGTGCGCACAAGTAATTAACAACTAAGCATATTTCCTGTCTCAATAAAAAAGAAAAAATGCACCTTTCTGGGCACAAGAATAGCTGGTCAGTAGGCTTGTCCGGTTCTTCTTGTTTTTGGAATCGCCGAAGTAGACATTACCGAAGTAGACATCAACCAATGAATGCAATGACAGGTACTAGGTGCAGATAGGGCTGTAAACGAGCCGAGCTCGAGCGAGCTTACCCTGGCTCGGCTCGGGCTCGGTAGAAACTCGAGCCGAGCTCGAGCGGGCTTGAAATTGCCGTCGAGCTTCAAGCTGGGCTCAAGCTCGGCTCGGACAAGCTCGCGAGGCTCGTGTAGGCTCGGGAGGAGAGGAGGGACGGACCCGGGAGTACCTGGCGGCGGAGCGCGGAGGCCGTGGCCGAGCCGGATCCGGTCGAGAGCGCCGGCGGGTCGGTCGAGAGCGCCGTGGCCGGGTCGAGAGCGCCGGCGCGGAGGAGGCGCCGGGAGGAGGAGGCGGGGCGGCGGGGGAAGGAAGGGGCGGGGTGGGGCCACAGGGCGCGGCAGCGTGGCGGCGAGCGAGAGGGCGAGGCCGCTGGTCGAGAGGCGCCGGAGGCGGGTTGAGAGCGGCGCGGCGGGAAGCGTCTGGCCGGATCCGGGTCGAGAGGCGTCGCGGCGTGGGAGGCGCCGCGGCGAAGGAGGCGGCGGGGGTGGGGGCGAGGTGGAGGGCGGCCGGGGAGAAGAGGCGGCGGGGCGAGAGAGGGGCAGGGTGGAGGGCGGCGGGGAAGAAGAGGCGGCGGGGGGCCGGCGAGAGAGAGGCAGGTGGCCGGGTGGGGCGGCGGGGATTTGGCGTCGGGCGTGGGCGGCTGGGAGCTTGGGTTTGGGGTTTAGGCGTGGGCGCGCGGGGTGGGCGGACGGGTGGGGTAGGTGGGAAATTTGGGGGAGAGAGGCGGGATTGAGAGAGAGAGCGGGAGGAGGTAAAAATATCTAAGTTCGCGAACTATTCGGCTCGGTTCGAAAAAGCTCGCGAGTTTAAGATTAGGCTCGAGTTCGGCTCGTTTGGAGCTCGAGCGAGCTCGAATCGAGTTTAAAGCGAGCGAATTTGAATAGTTCATGAGCTTGAGCTTTTTTGACCCTAGGTGCAGACCAAACCATACGCCAAGACTTTTACGGAAAGCTATGCGCATTGACTTAATTAAGATTTATATATTCATACTTGATTCCTGTAATTGACATTTGGCCTCAGTTGCATTATTGTACTTGACTTTTGGAATTTACAATAGCACCTTAGATTGTCGCTCATTTCCATTTATTTTTTATTGTTGGCATTGTAACTAGTTTATTTTATATTGTAATTATTTATGACTTTTTTGATATAATTAAATTTTAAATAAATTAAAAAAAGATTAGCCATCATAGGTAATACAAAGAAATATGAAAAAAGAGAAAAAAATCAGAAAAAAACAAAATTAAGAAACTAGAAATCAAAAACTGAAACTCAAATGAGCGGGGCCTAAATAATCGTGATTGGTGCGCTTTTTTCAACTATGGTTGATGTTTTATGGCTGTGACTAATAGCTTTTAACGCTAGCGTAAGTGTTTATACGAACGAATTGAATGCCGATAAACCACGTCGAAAAGTTGTCTCGATAAACCACTTAAAAAAACAGCGAAGAAGATATTCCATTTATTTATTCGGAAAAACCAGCTTAAATGAACGGGCCGATATCTTTCGATTTTGGGGGAAGGTTCCACATATAGTTCTGATTGTATAAAGTAGAAAGGCTGAAATTGTTTCAAATGGACAATTTTTTGCGAGAAAAAATTGGACATCCTTTGAAGAAAAAACAGCATGTGTAATTGACAACATTTAGGAAATCACATGGTTAAAGCGGGCAAGAAATTCGGGATTCCTTATTGGATAACCATGTTTCTGAATTTATCACTTATCTTGATTTGCAGTGATCATGTGTATCAGTGTATGATGTGTCAGTTACGTAGACATGGTCAAATTGCATTATGGCTAGGCTTCAGCACATTTCCGCGTTGAGCGTTTTTTACTGTTTATTTTTTTTGTTTTTTTGATTTTGTGTTTTGTTTTTTTCGTGGTCAGAGACGTCGTCAGACGCAAAGACGAGGATGTTGCTTGCATTACTTCATATGCAATACATCCTACGTAAACGTATAGTCGTCTACAAAAATCTTTTCAAGCGAGGGGAGATGAGAGAGATGTTGGACTATCACAACCACCAACTATTTTTTGTGGAGATGTGGAGATGAGAGAGATGGATTATCACAACTACCAACAACTTTTTATATACGATACGACTTATAATGGACCGATGGAGATGTTTAAGCTAACAGTTCGTATGGATGGAATCGTTCTCCATGGGTTGATTGAGTAAACGAAGGTATTGGTGATCATCGTGTTCATATTCATTTTTTATTAGTACTCTCTTTGTCCACAAATATAAATTATTTTTAGTTTTTTTATGGTTTTCAATACAAGACTTTAACTCTAATTTATAATCACAATATACTAGCAAAAATAATAAAAATATTATAAAAGTATTCGGAAGACAAATTCAATGGTATTATTTTTATGTAGCTATTCTATATATTTTAACATATATTAATGATCAAAATTTTTAATGGTATTATTTTTATGTAGTCATTCTACATACTTTAATATATATTAATGATTAAAATTTAAACAAACTTAATCACACGGAATCCACGCTAATCTCTCTATATATAGACAGAGGAAGTATGAAAAATTGACTGTGGAGAATAGATCATTTATGCATATGCATAGATTCGATGGCTTTGTGTTATGATTCTATATGGTTTGTTAATTAGATGTGAATTTTGTATGTCATTTTTAGATGTAAAGATAATTATGGTAGCTAGTTGATAATATTTGTGCACAATAAATTTCACACAATTTTGTTGATTTAGTACGTTGGTTTAGTGCAAATTTTGAGTTTTAGTTGCAAAACATTAGTGCAATCTACTAACGCGAAATTCTTACGTTTCAAACAGGAACGGGCTTGATATTTCTTTGCTCAAGATTTATATTATCCATGCATAGTGCCATTGACTCTCCAAGTCTTTGTATTTAAGTTTTTTTGATAGGTATTGCCATCACCAGTGACAGTTTCTAGATTCAAAAACATGGATAAGTAGGACTACAAAGTCTTCGGTCCGGTTTCTGAACCCCAAAAGCCACACCGCCACAAACCACTGGGGTGGATGGGATTTTTTTTTTAAAAAAATCTCTCTCTGCAGAATACAAGCATACAAACAAGACAAAATTTCTGGGAACTTCCAGAAAAGCATCATAGCCACAATTAAAACTTTTGTTGCAAACCTCGCTCGCGAGTGCTAACCTGCTGGAATGTATGCGGCTGTAGCCGGAGTTGGTCAGTGTTTTCGGACGAGATTTCAGCGGGAATCGCCGGCGATCCTCGGGATTCCTGCCCTTCTCCGACGATTGCCATGGGATGGGAGGCATGTTTGTGCGGCGTGCGGAATTAGACTAGATGAAGACGAGAACCTGTTGTGGCCCGACCGGTGGAAATTACGGCTTGAACTCTCCAACTACGTTGGGCCTGAGAGGGGTAAACACTACCGTGGCCCGTGGGACAGATAGCCCAAGCATACAGATAGGTCGCAAGACAGGCCGGAAGTTACATTACCGTGGGAAGTCGGGCTCAGCTAATATCGGCCGCGATATAAATTTAGATGGGTTAAACTGGATTGTGAATCTTATCTTCCCCATGGACCACCAACCAAACTGGCCGCCCTAGTACTACTATACCAAACCAGCAGCACCCCGCCTCGCCGCACCCCCTCCGCCACGCCATGCCCATTCGACCCACCGGCTCCGCCGCACCCCTCGGCCTCCTCGCCGACCACCTAAACCGCGGCGTCACACAGTTCGCTCGCATTGGCTTCTCCCATCTCGCCGACTGACCCCTCGTAACGCGAGCCATCTATTGGAGCATATGGATTTGGCCCAAATAAAATTCTCCATAAAACTTAAAAAATCCCAAAGGCTCACTCTTACATGGTGAAAGATAGGAAACTTAGTACCACATTTCTACTCGTAAAGGGACACCCGTTTATAGGTAAAAGCATGTTCATATCTAATTGAAGTAAAAGAAGAATGCACACGTGCGGTGGCTTGCTTGCCTTGCCATCGCCCGCTCGTGCGCGGCATCCGCATGAATGGTGTACACATGTGCAGAGCTACAGCTTCTTTTTGCACCTTGTAACCCTGCATGATGATGTGGCATCTCTACGCTGGGACGAGAATGGTTCAAACGTTGCACTAATCCTGCAGAGCCGTTTATGGCACAAATTAATTATGTTTAATGCAATTTTCAATTTTTGTCATGTGTTAATGTGGTTTCCTCCCAAACTTTTGAGCGTCTATAAGAGAAGAAGTCCTCTCTGCCCAATACACAGAAGAGAAACGGCGCCATTGCCTTCTTCCTCTGTTGCACCGCGCCACTTCGTCTACTTTCATCCCTGTAGTGGCGTGCACCGTATACGGAGAGAGCAGCATCTCTGGAACCATTCCCTCTTTTGGTCCTGCATGAAAAGAGTCGAATTAGGTTTTTGAGAAGAGCTCCGTGCCATTCTTCATGGGTCTTCTTCGTCTATACATTTCTTGACTCTACTGCAACCTTCGCCGGTGCGCTTTGCTGGAAGGAAATTTATGCAATCTTTACATATAATTGATTCCGTTATGTTGTTCATCACCATTGCCATGGTAGCACAAATACATGACATAGGTATACATAGTATTGTGGTTATGTCTAATGTATATTTCGCGGACGTCTTGATCACTGTCACATGGATTAAACTAGTCACTAAAGTGCATAATTATCTAATTACACCATCCCCACGTGCTCCCTCTCAGCGCTTTCCACCGCAACACCCTCCTCGCCTTCTACTTTCGATTTGAAACAACGCCGCGCTCACTTCGCATCGAACGGCTTGTCCAAAGCATCTCCGACCCATGTCGGAGGTGACCATCTGAGGCACCAAGTCTAGAAGCTGCCTCATACCATTCTCTCCATGCGATGCATATAATCCTTGCACGGCTTACAAGGGAACCATCTGCTTGCATCAAACAAGTTGAGTGAATTCGTAAATCTCAATTTCAAGTCAGTGCAGGTTGCCTTCTGTAAAAGCCACTAGAGTCTGAAAGGGTTCATGTGGTCTGCACTTGCCTTTTCTTTCCCAAAAGCTGCATGCGTTGTGCTTGTACTTGGTCTCCGCCAGGTCTTTTGATTCGGAATACAAGAACAGCCAACACATATGCACCTGCCACCAGCAACGTATATGAACAGCCAACACATATGAGCTAAACCTCACCCATGCTCACAGCAGGAACCTCGCCCCATGCTCATTGAGGTTTTCCAGGTGTACTTGTACCTGGCCTCCGCCTGGTGCAAGGTGGCCTTGATTTCAATCTATGCTGTTAGACCTTCATGGCATCATCGCGAATGGGTTGCCAAGTCAACTGGATACATCACCAGACTGAAGTCCTTCCACTGCTGGGAGGATAATCTTGGTCAATACACACTACTCAAAAGCTTCGACTACAGACCAACAAACGCTCTGCACTATGCGACGTTCTTCCTAGTTGATAAGACCAGAAAGGGTCGCAGCAAAGGTAAGCCCGTCAGATTGTCCATGGATATAAAAGGAAGCCTGAAACACCTCCAAAAATCCAAATGAATTTTTGATTTCTTTGAATCTTTGATTGAATCCCCAAATCCTTCCCTAATCCCTCTTAATCAACCCTTAATCCTTATGCTAATCTCCTCCCCTTGGTTTCCCACCTCCTCCCCGTGTTGATGCATCTCTTGGACGTTGCCTCTGTGCCCTGCCCACACGTCCGCGCACGCCCATGCGAAATTGCTACGCCGCCGTTCGCCTGGCGTTCACACCCATGCCAACTCTTGTCATAGTGGTCCCCACCTCTCAGTCACTCACCTCTGCCAGCCCTGCCACTCCCTCCCTCGCACCACACGCCGGTTGACCGGAGTTTCTCCTCCTGCCGCTGCTTCACGTCCGTTCGACCGTCCGCACGTCCCTGACCTTACCCGGTGCCATCAGCTCATGCCGAACTTTGCAAGGACCATACGCCACCTCGTCTGCATGCCCACTCCCCTGGCAAAGCCCTCATTCCCTCCCTCCTCCATGCGCCGGTGATCCCCGGTCGGCTCTACTGCTCCCGCCACCTCATCTCACCTTTATAGCCTGATTGCCGTCGCTGAGAGCTTCACGCACTCCCACACTCTCCTCAGAACCATTCAATTGAGCTCCCGTCCACCCTAGCTCCTCAGCCGCTGTCCCCTGAGCCCGATGAGCCCTAAACCCAATCTTCTTCTCCGCTCGATTAGAATCCGATTCCTTCCTGCCAGAGCACCACATTCAAATAGCCGAAGTCAATTCCTTGTAAGCATCTCTCCTCTGGCTTGGCGCCGTGAGCCCTCCTTCGGTCGGAGCACCTCGTCGTGGACAGCTCACTTGAGACCTCCCCGACCCAAACCGGCTCTACCCCTATGAACCCTATTCCCCATAGATGGTTAAATCGTGGTCGATCTCGCTAGAGCATCACCGGAGAAACCACTAGCCACAGAAAAAGCCACCACCTTCTCTCCCACCGCCAGCTGCTGTCGCTTATGCTCACATTCCCCAAAACTCCAAAATGGAACCCTAGCACTCCCACGAACCTTCCAGTCCCGCCTTTGGCCGCGGAGGTCCACCACCGGAGCCTAATTGCGGCGGGGACGCGCCCTCTATTTTTCCCGCCGCCGGATGTCTGGAGGTAGACGATGACCCCAGGAGGGCAACGTGGCTCCATCGCAACCGCCTGCGCGTCATCCAACGGCTGCCGTCGAGCGCGACCGAACTGCTCGGTCGGTTTGCTCAGGCAGTCTGGCACTATAGCGGCCGGGACGGATTTCACTATGCTGTACTATATTAAGTACTATTCACCCAAGCCAAAATTACAAAAAAAATATCCCCATTTGAACAGTTTCGATGCCCTGAAACCATTTCTGGCATCCGTTCCACCATATCAAGCTCCTAAAAATCCAAACCAACTCTATTTGGGTTTTATTGTATTTTATTCCTATTTATTTTTCCTAGCTTGGTTAGACTCAAGTACGGACTTATGTTATTTTATGTGTGTTTGCGCTAGCTCCTGAGTTTCCCGAGGCATCAGTTCAAGGACCAGACCAAAACGCGGAAGTCTTTGAAGTAGTCAAAGTTGTCGATCAGCAAGGCAAGTTACAAGTTTTTTATCATGTTGAGACCCATGAAAATTCATATTATTTAATTACAATATTTGCATTTATGCTATTTGTCCAAATTATTTGATTAAAATAAATATTTAGAATGACATGTTAAATTAGTTCATGTGTCATCATTGGGGTGGCTTAAATTGCAGATAATTGCAAAGAAAAAAGGATGCACCAGCTGGATGTAAGTTCTGTCTTTACGTATTTCTCATCTCTTTCTCTTTTTTATTCTTACTATGAAGGCACATTGGTTTCATGTAGACAGAATCAACGATTGTTCTTCGACAAGAGATTGTACGATTTACACTCAGTTTCTTCAGTACCCACATTTTAGCCAATAATAATGTTATGCTAATTCAAAGTTCCATGTAACTTTATGATAATTTATGAGAGACCATGTGGAGGTAACCCCGGTTGTGTGATGAGTAATTGACTCGTGTCCTATAAAGTCTGAGTTTGTTCCGGGCATTATTATGAAAATTACTGATGCGGATATTTATTTAAATCATCTCGTGCGGTGCTATGAAATATATTTTCTTGTCTATGTATTGCGGGGCGTCGGCGGAGTCGTGGCAAGACACGTAGGGACTGGACTAAGCGCAGTGGCGTTGAGGTCGAAGCGATCGGGATGTGTCGAAGGCAGCGTGGACTCGAAGTGGCTGCGGCGTCGCGCGCAAGAGGCGAGGAAGCTTCGGGAAGGTGTAGGAGGCGTTTTGGAAAATACGCAAAGCTGCACAATCGGAAGCGGATTTTATATGGAATGATCCATTAGTGGAGAGGTGTTGTAACCTAATGGGTATAATTGAGTGTAAACCCATTAGTGGAGAGGAGTTGTAACCTAATGGGTAAAATTGAGTATAAACCCATTAGTGGAGAGTGGTGTGACCTAATGGGTAAAGTAGGCTTTTAGACCCATTAGTGGAGACTATAAATAAAGGTGCTCTCTAGGTGGAGAAGTGCACCTTGAGAGAGAGAGAGAAAAAGAAATGGGTATGAGTATTAGGGTTTCCTAATGCTTGTGCTTTTGGGAGAGAAATATTTTTGCAAGTTCTAGGGTTCTATTCTCTCCTTGTGTGTTTTTGGATGAGACATGGAAGAGTGATGTAAACACTCATGTGTTATATTAATCGTTCATCGCTCTTCGTCTCGATTTGAAGTTCTTGTATTTAGTAGTTGCTTCGTTGTTATTTTTAATTATTGTTCTTGTTCTAGTTTGCTACTAAATATTTATACTTGCTTTGAAAGGGAAATCATCTCAAAGCCACCTTGGCTATCTCATCCCGAAAGCAAAGTATCAATTTCGGTGTTTATTGCTCTATGATGGGAAATTGCCTCAAGGTTCTTTGACCAGTCCAATCCTAAGAGCAAAACCAAAGAAGTCTCTCGGTTTCAATATGTGTATACTTATCTAGAAGTTGATTTCATTTTTTTTTATATAGCAGCAAGTTTTCAAGTGTTTTTGATTAGTTCTTGTAGGCCTTTCTGTAGTTTCTTTTTAGTGTTTTGGGGTCTGCGTAGCTGCTGTTCATTCACTGTGTTCGGCTTAATTTCCAGCAGTCTGCATTAGCTTTTGTGTCCCCTGTTCTTTCGGCAAAGAGAGAGAGGAGCAGGTTGTGATTCCCTGTTCTTTCGGCTGCAGCCAGCAGTGTAAATGAGACAACAGGTTTCGGCAAAAGCAGCAGTGTATGTCGCTTGAGTTTTTACTGCTCTCTGTTGTGGCAGCAGCTGTTCGGCCAGCATTCTGAGAATCATTTGGATCAACAGCTCTTGGATCTTTTCAGTGCTTGCTGCTTGGTTTAGTACTAAAGTGCAGTGTTTGGTCTCCTTCTTTTGCTGTTTTGGGCAGCAGCAAGCAGCATCTTTTGCAGCCTTTTGGTCAGCAGGTTTTTACCTTTTTCAGTCTGCTGTTCGGTCAGCACCTATTCTCCCTGTTCCTTGCTGTTTTCAGCTACTACGTTGCAGTTTTTAGGTTGCATTTGAGTGCAGTTTTCAGCAGCATTTAGTATGTTTTAGGTGCTGTTTTTCTGCAGTTTTTAGATTACATTTGAGTGCAGTTTTCAGCAGCTTTTAGTATGTTTTAGGTGCTGTTTTTCTACAGTTTTTAGGTTACATTTTAGTGCAGTTTTCAGCAGCTTCTAGTATGTTTTTGGTGATGTTTTCTCTACTATTTTAGTTGATTTTTGGCTGCTATTTAGTACTGTTTTTGAGTTGTTCTTGGCTGCATTCTTGTTTTATTCTATAGCCTTTTTCATCTCGGTAAGCTCTTTGTGTCTCGCTTCATAGTTTCCATTCTTTGGTCTGTAT
Source organism: Melocanna baccifera (assembly GCA_036346265.1). Lineage (NCBI taxonomy): Eukaryota > Viridiplantae > Streptophyta > Magnoliopsida > Poales > Poaceae > Melocanna > Melocanna baccifera. Next base: position 33,057,097 of record CM070706.1, on the reverse strand, counting down.
GTTTTCTTTTCTTGCTTCATAGCTTTTATAGCTATCGGAGAAGAAGAATTTTGTGGATAAGTCGGGGCGATTTTAAAGGCATCATTTACCCCCCCTCTGTTGCCATTTCGGTCCTACAATTTAAATGGTGCATATTGTCTTCAGTAACTTATATACAAAGAATGGTCAGATTGCTCTTGTTGTTAAGTTATCCTTACCTTGTTTAATCTTGGTCATAATATTATAGATTGTTTTCAGCAATATATGATGATAATGTTCTCTTTAGGCAGCCTTTTAACCTTCAGTTTTGGCCAGATTGCTTTGCTATTGTCTACAGACAACCCTGAGTGGGCTTATGTTTTGGTACATTTTATGGTATTCTTGGTTCCATCGTATTGCATTATGCTGGGTTGACTCTAAATTACTTAAATGTTACCTTCACTATTTAAGATCTGTGGCAATGTACAAGGGACATGACTATAGTGGGTAAACATATAGTTTGATGCATTAGCACTTTTTTGTTCGATAAGCTCTAGTCTTGACTGTTATCTCACAGTTTGCTACGATTGTAGCTGGAATTTTCTGATGTTTGAGTTGTTTGAACACTCTTCGATCTTTGCCTGGAATTTGTTTATGTGTGATATTTTCTAGCCCTCACCTCCTTGCGCTCACCCTGCCCATGGAGGCGACAACTGTAGTCGGTGAATGCAGCTAACTGCTCACGTTAAACAGAAAGTCTGGAAATGGTGCCTGGTGTCTCTAAAGTAACAAGATAAAATGTAGCACCCGGTCTTTTTGGGCCATGGGCCATTACTCCTAACCCTAATCACAATCCTTAAAAGAAAACCAAGGGGGGCATCTCATCCTGGCACACAGCCGCCACCCATCTCCTCCCTTTGGCTCAAGTATTCTCTCTCTCACCTCCCTTTGGCTCAAGTATTCTCTCTCACGTTCTCTCTCTCACCCCTCCCTCTCTCTCACTGAGTGCATTTTGGGACACGGCAGTGGCAGCGCATGGCGGCGCCGTGAGGCGCTGCATAGCCAGCAGCCTTGGCGCGGCGGTGAAACAACCTATAACTTCAAATGGATTTGATCTTTGTTTTCAATTGCTATTGCCGGTTTTGTTCTTGGCCCTTGGATGGCTTTGAGATTCGTGCTTAGCCCCTCCCTTGCCCTCCCCGTTTCTTCCTTGCGCTGGCGCCGTCGGCCGAAGCCGCCTTCCCCTCTCTGTGCGTTGGCGCAGCGCCTGCACATTCCGCCGTGCCCACGCCGCGCCGTGCCCACTTGCCTCTCCGCTCAAGTCAGCGCCTGCCAGGGACCCCACCTCCTCGTCTGCGCCTCCAATCACCGCCTGCTCTTCCCTCGCGTCCAGCAGGCACAGCGCCTCCCCGCTCGGCGCCCCCTCCGGACCGGTCTGCGCCGCTGCCAACTCCTGGGTCAGCTCTGTCCCCGCCAATCGCTTGCAGACAACGGCCGACTGCCGGAATGGTCGTCATTTCCCTAGGGAGTAGCCCCCTCATCCCTCCCATCGGCGCCATTAATGGCGGAGACTCATGAGCTCCCTTCTCTCCCGAATGTTTAAAGCCAATTGCTTCCGCCTGTGGCCTCGCGCTACCCCACTCTCCCTCCCCGAGCAACCAATCGAGCCCCCGTTGCCTCCAACCTCGCTGCCGGCCACCCCTGGTTCCGGTAGCCCCACCCCCCGATCTCCTTCATCCTCCCGCGAAAATGCAATTACCTCTTGCTAGAGCCTCCCCTCACCATCGCATTCAAGAATTCGGGCTCGATTTTGCATTAATACTCCCCCTTCTCTCTGCCCTCGTACACCTCCCTCCGACCACCACTACCTCACCGTGGACAGCCCAATTGGAACCCTCCCGAGCTAAATCGACGCCTTCCCTGTGTTTCCTTCCCCCACTAGATGGTGAAACCGAAGCCCTTTTCCCAAGAACATTCTTAAACGCTTCCCGAACCACCACCATCTTCACTTTCTCCTTCCTCTCCGGCGACGGCCACCTTGGGATCCCACCTCGGGTTAAGCGCTCAAAAAGGCTCTCCTAGACTCCCTACATCTCTCGGTTTCACCCATGTCCCCGCCGACCCCCTCAACATTCGAATCAAGCGAAGGAGCGGGGCTCTGTTCTTTCCCCTCTTCGCGGGCGGCTGGAGGAAGAAGACGACCCCCCTCCCCGGTTGCGTGGCCTCTTCTCGCCCCTCCGATTCCGATCCAGCGTCCCGCGTTATATCTCAGCGTACCGGTTCGCGCGGAATGTCGCGGCCTCATCCTCGCCCTCCATCCCCGATCCTGTGGCACCGAGCAACGAAGTGCGGTTTAAAACGTACCGATTCGTTCTCGGGGCGACGTGGCGGTACCCTCCCCCTCCGCGCTTCATCCGACGGTCGTTGATGGCGCGTACGTTGTCTCCACGCCGCTTCGGCCGCGCGCGCGCATCACTGGGCCGATGCCGACGGCCCACGACGGCATTTGAACGCGCGTCGCGCGCGTGGGCGATTTCCCGCGCCGCTCGGTGGGCGGGCGGTCTTGTTCAAGTGAGCGATGACCTTGTTGTTTTTCCAGAGCGAGTTTTTGACATTTTATGTCCCGTTTGAATCGTTTCGTCGCTCCGATTCCAATTCCGATGTCCAATAATCCTCAATCCACTCCCAGAAATTCAAGTCCACATCCTCTTGCTGCATTTGTGTCAATTTAATTTAATTTATTTTCCTTTCCATTGCTTTGTTTAAAAACAAAAGGATTTACTCGTTACTCTTTGTGTGTGTTTTGTTTCGCGTTAGCTTCAGGAGTCCGAGTAGCGGTGCAAGGTCGGAGCAAGTTTCCACGCACTACGAAATCTTTGAAGTGATCGACACTCAAGGCAAGTTACAATTTTTGGCGCATATTGAGCCATAAATTCCCAGATTTATTCGTTAAGCTATTTGCATTACTATTATTTGCTCATGTCAATTATTTCATTAAAATAAAAATGTTTAGAATGTCATGTATATGTTATAGCTATGACCTACCACAGTGCAAATGCCATGTTTAATTTGAGGCCATATTCACCTTGACAAACTTAGCAATGTTAAACTAGTATATATCTAAAACTTCACTTATTCATCGCATGAAATGTTGAACTATCATCATAGATTGGATGGCTCGTCGGCTTTCAAATAAATTAAACTTTTGTACTATGGTAAGGTGAGAGTAGTGGAATGCCCAGTAGCGGATGAGTCCACGACCTTACCCTAGGGTGGAGGGTGCAACAGGCAGGTGGCGATATAGTTCGTATCGATTACCGGTTGTGGTTGGCAGTCTCAGGAGTAATTAAAAGAACAAGAACCTTATGCTGAATTTAGAGCACAGACACCGCTCAACCACAAGCATTGAGCTGTCAATCCTAATCCGGTAGCTGCTCATTTTAAGTGAACCCCTACAGGAGTTTGGAGAGGTGATACGGGTAGGTAGACACCGTATACACAACGATGGGTCTTTACCAATTCGGGCGGTCGTGTTCCGCATTGGCCCGTGGATACCCAAATCGGTAAAGGTTGTAACCTGTCGGGTAGGGTCTATATAGTGATTTGAGCAGTGAAAGATTTGGCCTTCTCAATGCAGTCGCACACTAATGGCAGTGTGTATATAGCTTGACATTAGAAATTGAGAAGTCTTGTGGGTAAAGCTGAGCAACTCTGCAGAGTGAAATTAATTGTATTCGAATACACCGTGCTCCCGGGCAATGGAGCTGTGCTTGATGGGTGATACCAGTAGCGGCATAAGTAAGTTTTATGGTATTTTGAACATGTGTAAAGAGAAGAAACCTATATTCAAGACCCCATTTTCTTTAATTATTAGTATGTTGGAGTTCTTTTTAACTCGTTTACAAACAAAAATGCATCCACCCAATTAAATACAACCAATATACATCCTTCATTTGAAATCCCGTGCATGTAGTATGTGAGGCTTACCATTGTAACTTGTTGAGTACGGTGGTACTCAAACTTGCTTAAACATAAATTCAGAAAATGCCCTTCAAGGAGAAGACCAAGTCTACGAAGAGGTTTCAAAAGAGACCGATGGCGCGGATAAGCAGTGGTCGTAGGTTTTAGCCGTACTCGGGCTTGATCGCTGGATTTCTTTTGTAATGTAAACTATTTGGGCTTGCCGCCCCGCTACGCTAAACTCGACCGACGCGTCGTATGTTGTAATAAACTTTGGATCTTATGTTGTAAGCTTGTTGGAAATGATGTACAATTCTGTATGGCACGCCGCAACTGTATGGTCTACGGGCAGTTGCGGGTTTCCGTACGTCCCCGGAAACGGGGGCGTTATAGAAGTGGTATCAGAGCGCACACGCTTGACTGTAGGCTAAGACCTAAGGCTGATTAGGAGTGCTATTTTATAGCAAAAATCTAATTCAAAACTTAAAAAGAATTTACATAAAATATAAGTAATATTGCTATCTTTTTCCTCTCTTGTGCTACCTCATCGACTTAGTTTATACGCATAAGTTTCGCTTTTGCAAATTGTTTATACTTGATCTCATCTAACTTCAAAATTTTGTCGTTTAAGCAGATGGTGCGATGCTATCACTCGCAGCCGGAACAGCTGACCGGGTGGCCCGTTGAGTTGTGGACAATGCAGCAATACTTGGGAGCCACCGAGGCCCAGAAGCCCCTCTTCCACTCTACCAGGTTTCGCCTCAACGGCGAGGATTACGAGTGGAGGACCACAGTCGTGTTGGAGCCCTTAGCTCTCCGACCCGATCGACCCCGGAGTTTCGGCGGCAAGAGGGTCGTCTAGGACGACTCCATTCAGGACGCCGCCAGGAAGGCGGTGATGAACCTACGCGAGTACTACGACGCGGAGTTCGGCGATCACCGCCGAGGTGATTCTGGCATGGGCGCTGAGGATCATCCGCCCGCCCGAGCAGACGGACCGGGGCGATCCCGTTTGAGGTGGCGTCGCACGTGGTACATCGGAGGTGATGTACTCCAGGACTGTGGAGGAGAACCAGGATCTACGCCGCCGTCTGCACGCGGCACAGCAGGAGGCCCTTTTTCTTCGTCAGGACTTGCAGCGCTTCCTCGAGGTGGAGGCAGGGGAGAGATCCGAGTGTGGGGAGTCTCGGGCGCCCCCGACTCCGCGCCGCGTCGTCGAGAGGATGACAGCCCTGCGTGTCGGAGTCTCTTCCGACCGTCGACCTCCCACGCCCCACCACCGCTACCACCAGCCGCCGTCGATCCCGAGGAGGACCCTGAGGAGGAGGATCCCGAGGAGCGGGTCTGGTACACTGCGAGTCGCCCCCCGAGTAGCGAACAGTGAGCGGCGGAGCAGCAGCAGCAAGGCAGCAGCAGCTTTAGTAGTATTAGTAGCGCTAGCAGTAGGGTACGCTAGCATGGCTGCACCTTTTGTATCTAGCAATACTTTTGGACTGTAATATAAGTTGTAATGGAAACCGTATGTGGTGGAACTTCGACTTATGCTTAATGGAATCTATGTTTAATTATCACTTATTTTGTTTGTTTATGTTATCTGTATGTCGCCATTTTCAAAGTTTCTTCTTCCTCTATTCGCCCTAGTTCTTATCTCATTCGTTCTAAACTTACCTTGAATTCATCAATCTTACTTATCTATCTGCAGTTTATTAAAAACCTCGCTGCAAGGCTAACTCCAAGGTTTTTAATTGGCAGAACTCAATGGCAGAATCCAATCCAAACCAAGGAGGTCAACAAGCAGGAGGAAATGACCCAGCTGACAGCTTCGCCATGATAGCCAATGTACTGGCAACAATGGAGCGGAATCAGACAAGATTGATGGAGCAACACACAAGGCTGCTAGAACAGATGGCTACAAGACCCGCAGTGGCAGGTGGCTTTCCAATGGCCACCGGTCACCGCGAGGGAGGCCCAATTACATCAAGATGGACCGATTTCCAAAAGACACGCCCACCTACGCTGCGGCGTCTTGGACCCGTGGCGTCGACGATTGGCTTAAGGATATAGAAAGGAAACTGAAGACAGTGCAGTGCGATGACAAGGAAAAGGTCTTGTATGCGTCGCACCAACTCCAAGGACAAGCGGCAACCTAGTGGATCAACTACCAAGACATGAATGAGGGTAGGGAAATCACTTGGGCAGAATTCGAAGAGTCATTTCGCAAGGTCCATATTCCTACGGGAATGATGGAAGCCAAGCAACGAGAATTCATGGCGTTGAAACAAGGTAGTAATACCATAATGGAATATCTACACGGTTTAACCACTGCCTCAGACGCCTGCAGGCGAAGTGAAGGCGAAGCTAAGAAGATGTCCCGATTCCGGGGCGGGCTACAGAAATCACTAAAGTATCACATTTCTGCAATGAGATTCAGAGATTTAACAGAGATGGTAGATAGTCTCCTCTCATCAGAAGAAGCCAGAGGCGAGATGGAAGACTTCAAGAAAAGAAAGACTATTATGAGGCCGTTGTCGTCCTCTGGTAGTTATAAAGGACGTACCATCATGTCACCCCGAGTCAAAGCCAATCTAATGCACGATTTGTACTAGTATCCGGACCACAGACGAGTGGTCACAACAACAAGGTACCCCTCAACGATGGCGATCAAGTGCGATTTGTTCAGGAAATCATTACCCCCGGCAGTGTCCTCAAAAGACCAATGCATGCTACCACTGCGACCAGGTTGGTCATTTCAAAGACCAGTGTCCCAAGAGGAGATTGCCTTCTGAAGTGGCAAAACTTCAAACTAGAACTCAAAGAGGCGTCAAGCACGTCATCAACACAAATCTGACCCCACAGACGGGCTACTTACAACGTCCCTTGGCGCCAAAGCAATACATTCCAACGGAATCACTGTGGAGCCCCATTGGATCATCCATTGGATATCAAGCAAGCAAAGGCAAAGGAGCGAAGACGACCACCCTATCAAGGAAGGGTGAATAATATAATCGCGGAAGATGCGGCGGATCAAATGACGTTATTATCGGTATGTTTTCATCAACTCCAAGCCGCATTAGTTTTATTTGATCTGGCGCAACTCATTCATTCATTTCCATGGATTTTCTAAGAGAAATCAACTACCATTTACTTCTCTGCAAAAGTTTTATCTTTGTGCAAACACAGGAGTAGGATGGAGTCCCGCTTGGTGTAGTGAACTAAATTTAGATATTGAAGGAGTAAGATTTAAGGTCAATCTACTAATGCTAGAAATGAAAGGACTAGATATCATCCTAGGGATGAATTGGCTGGCTAGAAATAAAGCCAAGGTAGTTTGTGAAAACAAGATAATAGCCACGACCGACCCGGAAGGTCGTAGGTCACGATTAAGACAGATTCAAACCGATAGATGGCGTGAAAGGAAGTGTGCACAATATAATAAGGGATGATGGGAGTCAAGTGCGGTGGTGCGTGAATACCTGGATGTGTTTCGGAAGAATTACGGGAAGGCCACCGGATAGACAAATCGAACTCGCCAGTGAGTTAGTACCAGGCACTAGACCCATTACCAAACACCATTATCGGATGTCAGCACATGAACTGAAAGAGCTTAAGTTACAATTAGATGAACTGGAGGAAAATGAGTTCATCCGACCCAGTGTATCACCGTGGTCAGCCCCCGTCCTATTCGTTAAAAAGAAAGACGGAGCCCTCAGAATGTGTGTGGACTATAGAGGGCTGAATGCAGTTACAATAAAGAATAAGTACCCACTGCCTCGGATAGATGACTTGTTCGATCAATTGAAAGGAGCAAAGGTATTTTCAAAAATCGACTTACGATCGGGTTATCACCAATTGAAAATCCGAAAGCAAGATCGAGAAAAGACCGCATTCACCACAAGATATGGATTATATGAGTTTTCAGTTGTACCCTTTGGATTAACCAATGCCCCAGCGTACTTCATGAATTTAATGAACCAAGTATTCATGGATCAGTTGGACCGTTTTGTAGTTGTGTTCATTGATGACATATTAATATATTCCAAAAATGAAGAAGAGCACAAACAACACCTACACATGGCCTTGACCAAGCTCAGAGAACATCAGTTGTATGCCAAATTCTCAAAGTGCAGTTTCTGGATGAAAGAGGTTGCATTTTTAGGACATATTATTACTGAAGAAGGTGTTAAAGTCGACCCAGAAAAGATCAAAGCAGTTATGGAGTGGAAGCAACCAACGACAGTTACAGAAATAAGAAGCTTTCTTGGATTGGCGGGTTATTATCGCTGATTCATAGAAGGGTTCTCTAAGATTGCTCACCCACTTACACAATTGCTTAAGAAAGAGAAGTCATTTCAATGGACGGATCAGTGTGAGGACAGTTTTCAACAACTGAAGATTAAATTAACAACAGCTCCAGTGTTAATACTTCCGAATGCAGAAAAAGAGTTTCAGATATACTGTGATGCCTCAAGACAGGGTTTAGGTTGTGTATTAATGCAAGGCGGAAAAGTCGTACCCTATGCTTCAAGGCAATTGCGACCACACGAAGAGAATTATCCAACACATGATTTGGAATTAGCAGCCGTAGTGCACTCATTGAAGATTTGGAGACACTACTTATTGGGTAACCATTGTGAGGTTTTCTCAGATCATAAGAGCCTACTGAAGTACTTATTCACACAACCAGAGTTAAACCTGAGACAGCGAAGATGGCTTGAGTTAATTAAAGATTATGATGTGGATCTTCAATATCACCTAGGGAAAGCCAATGTAGTGGCAGATGCACTTAGCAGAAAAGTTTATCAAACTATAGCAAGTGAAGCCCAGTGTCTGGAACAGCTTCAGAAAGACTTACAAAGATTGAATCTATCGATAGTGGAACAAGGATTTGTGGCAGCATTGGAAATTCAGCCACTCCTGACGGATCGTATTAAAGCAGCTCAGAACGAAGATGAAGAAATCCAGCAACTGAAAAAGGACAGTCAGGGAGGAAACTCCACGGACTTCACTATAGATGAACACGGGATTTTGAGGTTCCGAGGACGATACTGCATACCAAATAAGAAGGAATTAAAAGATATAATCTTAACAGAAGCTCACTCATCCCAATTGTCAATACACCCAGGAGGTACAAAAATGTATCAAGACATGAAAAAGAGGTTCTGGTGGAAATCCATGAAGAAAGAAATAGCCGAGTACGTATCTAAATGTGATGTATGTCAGAAGATAAAAATAGATCATCAGAAACCTGCAGGACTATTACAACCTTTGCCAGCGCCCGAATGGAAGTGGGATGACATTGGTATGGATTTCATTACAGGACTCCCAAGGACACAGGAAGGGTATGATGCTATATGGGTCATTGTGGATAGACTAACCAAAGTAGCCCATTTCATACCGATTAAGCAGACCTACGGAAAAGATAAGCTAGCAGAATTATACTTAACCGAAATTGTAGTACTGCATGGAGTACCTAAAAGAATCGTGTCTGACAGAGGAGCCCAATTCATATCCAAATTTTGGGAGAAGCTACATGAAGCAATGGGCACCGATTTAGCTTTCAGTACAGCCTATCACCCGCAAACGGATGGCCAGATAGAAAGAACCAACCAGATTTTAGAGGATATGCTACGAGCTTGTGCACTTGTATACGGAGCAGCATGGAATACATGTCTACCATTCGCACAGTTCTCGTACAATAACAGTTATCAGGCCAGCATTAAAATGACACCTTTTGAAGCTTTATATGGTAGAGAATGTAGAACCCCACTCAACTGGACTGAAACGGGAGAACACCAATTCCTTGGACCGCAAGTTACTCAAGACGCAAAGGCACATGTAAGAATAATAAGGGATAGAATGAAAATAGCACAAGACCGTCAGAAGAGCTATGCGGATAATCGTCGAAGGGATTTAAGTTTTGAAATTGGGGATTATGTATATATCAAGGTCACACCCTTTAAAATTATTAAAAGATTTCAAGTAAAAGGGAAGCTAGCCCCAAGATATATTGGACCTTTTGAAATTGTAAAGAGAATCGGAGAAGTGGCATACAAACTGAAACTGACACCAGGATTATCAAGAATACATGATGTGTTCCATGTCTCGCAACTCAGGAAGTGCCTGCGCCAACCCGAAGAAGGCATCCCGATAGAAGAAATTGACTTACAAGATGATATGACATATGCAGAAGAACCACTACAAATACTTGAAACTACAGAGAGGCAACTCAGAAATCGGAATATCAGGTTCTGCAGAGTCCAATGGAAGAACCACTCTGCCACTGAATCGACATGGGAAAAGGAGTCAGACCTACAGCGAGACTTTCCCAACCTATTCCCTGGTCCAAGTTAATCTCGTGGTCGAGATTCTTTTAAGGGGGGTAGGTTGAAACAACCTATAACTTCAAATGGATTTGATCTTTGTTTTCAATTGCTATTGCCGGTTTTGTTCTTGGCCCTTGGATGGCTTTGAGATTCGTGCTTAGCCCCTCCCTTGCCCTCCCCGTTTCTTCCTCGCGCTGGCGCCGTCGGCCGAAGCCGCCTTCCCCTCTCTGTGCGTTGGCGCAGCGCCCGCACATTCCGCCGTGCCCACGCCGCGCCGTGCCCACTTGCCTCTCCGCTCAAGTCAGCGCCTGCCAGGGACCCCACCTCCTCGTCTACGCCTCCAATCACCGCCCGCTCTTCCCTCGCGTCCAGCAGGCACAACGCCTCCCCGCTCGGCGCCCCCTCCGGACCGGTCTGCGCCGCTGCCAACTCCCGGGTCAGCTCTGTCCCCGCCAATCGCTTGCAGACAACGGCCGACTGCCGGAATGGTCGTCATTTCCCTAGGGGAGTAGCCCCCCTCATCCCTCCCATCGGCGCCATTAATGGCCGGAGACTCGCGAGCTCCCCTTCTCTCCCCCGAATGTTTAAAGCCAATTGCTTCCGCCTGTGGCCTCGCGCTACCCCACTCTCCCTCCCCGAGCAACCAATCGAGCCCCCGTTGCCTCCAACCTCGCCGCCGGCCACCCCTGGTTCCGGTAGCCCCACCCCCCCGATCTCCTTCATCCTCCCGCGAAAATGCAATTACCTCTTGCTAGAGCCTCCCCTCACCATCGCATTCAAGAATCCGGGCTCGATTTTGCATTAATACTCCCCCTTCGCTCTGCCCTCGTACACCTCCTCCGACCACCACCACCTCACCGTGGACAGCCCAATTGGAACCCTCCCGAGCTAAATCGACGCCTTCCCTGTGTTTCCTTCCCCCACTAGATGGTGAAACCGAAGCCCTTTTCCCAAGAACATTCTTAAACGCTTCCCGAACAACCACCATCTTCACTTTCTCCTTCCTCTCCGGCGACGGCCACCTTGGGATCCCACCTCGGGTTAAGCGCTCAAAAAGGCTCTCCTAGACTCCCTACATCTCTCGGTTTCACCCATGTCCCCGCCGACCCCCCTCAACATTCGAATCAAGCGAAGGAGCGGGGCTCTGTTCTTTCCCCTCTTCGCGGGCGGCTGGAGGAAGAAGACGACCCCCCTCCCCGGCTGCGTGGCCTCTTCTCGCCCCTCCGATTCCGATCCAGCGTCCCGCGTTATATCTCAGCGTACCGGTTCACGCGGAATGTCGCGGCCTCATCCTCGCCCTCCATCCCCGATCCTGTGGCACCGAGCAACGACAGCATTTGAACGCGCGTCGCGCGCGTGGGCGATTTCCCGCGCCGCTCGGTGGGCCGGGCCGAGTACTGTTCAAGTGAACAGTGACCTTGTTGTTTTTCCAGAGCGAGTTTTTTTTTTGACATTTTATGTCCCGTTTGAATCGTTTCGTCGCTCCGATTCCAATTCCGATGTCCAATAATCCTCAATCCACTCCCAGAAATTCAAGTCCACATCCTCTTGCTGCATTTGTGTCAATTTAATTTAATTTATTTTCCTTTCCATTGCTTTGTTTAAAAACAAAAGGATTTACTCGTTACTCTTTGTGTGTGTTTTGTTTCGCGTTAGCTTATGAGGAGTCCGAGTAGTAGTGCAAGGTCGAGCAAGTTTCCACGCACTACGAAATCTTTGAAGTGATCGACACTCAAGGCAAGTTACAATTTTTGACGCATATTGAGCCCATAAATTCCCAGATTTATTCGTTAAGCTATTTGCATTACTATTATTTGCTCATGTCAATTATTTCATTAAAATAAAAATGTTTAGAATGTCATGTATATGTTATAGCTATGACCTACCACAGTGCAAATGCCATGTTTAATTTGAGGCCATATTCACCTTGACAAACTTAGCAATGTTAAACTAGTATATATCTAAAACTTCACTTATTCATCGCATGAAATGTTGAACTATCATCATAGATTGGATGGCTCGTCGGCTTTCAAATAAATTAAACTTTTGTACTATGGTAAGGTGAGAGTAGTGGAATGCCCAGTAGCGGATGAGTCCACGACCTTACCCTAGGGTGGAGGGTGCAACAGGCAGGTGGCGATATAGTTCGTATCGATTACCGGTTGTGGTTGGCAGTCTCAGGAGTAATTAAAAGAACAAGAACCTTATGCTGAATTTAGAGCACAGACACTGCTCAACCACAAGCATTGAACTGTCAATCCTAATCCGGTAGCTGCTCATTTTAAGTGAACCCCTACAGGAGTTTGGAGAGGTGATACGGGTAGGTAGACACCGTATACACAACGATGGGTCTTTACCAATTCGGGCGGTCGTGTTCCGCATTGGCCGTGGATACCCAAATCGGTAAAGGTTGTAACCTGTCGGGTAGGGTCTATATAGTGATTTGAGCAGTGAAAGATTTGGCCTTCTCAATGCAGTCGCACACTAATGGCAGTGTGTATATAGCTTGACATTAGAAATTGAGAAGTCTTGTGGGTAAAGCTGAGCAACTCTGCAGAGTGAAATTAATTGTACTCGAATACACCGTGCTCCCGGGCAATGGAGCTGTGCTTGATGGGTGATACCAGTAGCGGCATAAGTAAGTTTTATGGTATTTTGAACATGTGTAAAGAGAAGAAACCTATATTCAAGACCCCATTTTCTTTAATTATTAGTATGTTGGAGTTCTTTTAACTCGTTTACAAACAAAAATGCATCCACCCAATTAAATACAACCAATATACATCCTTCATTTGAAATCCCGTGCATGTAGTATGTGAGGCTTACCATTGTAACTTGTTGAGTACGGTGGTACTCAAACTTGCTTAAACATAAATTCAGAAAATGCCCTTCAAGGAGAAGACCAAGTCTACGAAGAGGTTTCAAAAGAGACCGATGGCGCGGATAAGCAGTGGTCGTAGGTTTTAGCCGTACTCGGGCTTGATCGCTGGATTTCTTTTGTAATGTAAACTATTTGGGCTTGCCGCCCCGCTACGCTAAACTCGACCGACGCGTCGTATGTTGTAATAAACTTTGGATCTTATGTTGTAAGCTTGTTGGCAATGATGTACAATTCTGTATGGCACGCCGCAACTGTATGGTCTCTGAGCGATTGCGGGTTTCAGACGTCCGGAAACAGGCGTTATAGAAGTGGTATCGAGCGCTGCACGCTTGATCAGAGGCTAAGACCTAAGGCTGATTAGGAGTGCTATTTTATAGCAAAAATCTAATTCAAAACTTAAAAAAGAATTTACATAAAATATAAGTAATATTGCTATCTTTTTCCTCTCTTGTGCTACCTCATCTGACTTAGTTTACTTCTGCATAAGTTTCGCTTTTGCAAATTGTTTATACTTGATCTCATCTAACTTCAAAATTTTGTCGTTTAAGCAGATGGTGCGATGCTATCACTCGCAGCCGGAACAGCTGACCGGGTGGCCCGTTGAGTTGTGGACAATGCAGCAATACTTGGGAGCCACCGAGGCCCAGAAGCCCCTCTTCCACTCTACCAGGTTTCGCCTCAACGGCGAGGATTACGAGTGGAGGACCACAGTCGTGTTGGAGCCCTTAGCTCTCCGACCCGATCGACCCCGGAGTTTCGGCGGCAAGAGGGTCGTCTAGGACGACTCCATTCAGGACGCCGCCAGGAAGGCGGTGATGAACCTACGCGAGTACTACGACGCGGAGTTCGAGCAGTCACCCTTCGAGGTGATTCCTGGCATGGACGCCTGGGGGATCATCCGCTCCGCCCCGAGACAGACGGACCGGGACGATCCCCGTTTGAGGGTGACGTCCTGGCACGTGGTACATCAGGAGGTGATGAACCTAAACTATTTGGGCTTGCCGCCCCGCTACGCTAAACTCGACCGACGCGTCGTATGTTGTAATAAACTTTGGATCTTATGTTGTAAGCTTGTTGGCAATGATGTACAATTCTGTATGGCACGCCGCAACTGTATGGTCTACGGGCAGTTGCGGGTTTCCGTACGTCCCCGGAAACAGGGGCGTTACAGGCGGCTAGCGCGCGGACGCACGCGGGGCGAGCGCAGCGCAGCGAGGCGGCCGGAGGTGGTATGATGCGCGCAGGCGGCGTAGCGCGCGCGCGACTGCAGCAGGCGAGCGGCGCGATCGCGCGGCAGCGCGCACACGCGCAGGCGGCGAGCCGAGGCGCAGCATGCGCGAAGCGCACGAGGCGCGCAGGGCGGCGCAAGCGCGCGGTGCAAGGCGGCGCAGCGGCGCGCGCAGGCGGCAGCGTGGGCTCGCCCGACGACAGCAGCGTCGCGGCGCAGGCGCGCGCATGCAGCGCGATAGGCGCCAGGACGCGAGCACGGCGGCTCAAGGCGTGGCGCGGCAAGAGGCCGTAGGGCGCAGCGTGGCCGGGCACAAGCCGGTACGCAGGCGAGGCGGCGGCGCATGGCGTGGGGCGGCTCGTCCCAGCGTAGGCTGGCGGTGAGCATGGCGGCAAAGGTGACCGGCAGCCGATGTCGGTCATGGCCAATTAACTGTTCGAAGTCGCACTGCGCGAACGTGGATTCGCTCGAGGACTTCGTTTGACGTTCTCGCGGCCCTTACACGGTTGTGGAGGGAGCTTCCGGGTAGTGACGTTCCATGGTAGCATCTCACACTGTTATATGAGGTGTTACATAAAAAGAAAAAGGAGTGGACAAAAGGGGTTTCCAAGCTGTTGCTGTAAAGGAGAGTGACTTGGATTAATTAACTTTCAATATCTTTTTAATCTTTTGCCAATTTGGGTCTCCGATTGTTTTGCACGACCCCATGAACACGCCATTGCAGCAAGAGAGTTGAAAGTTCTCGAGAGACTGGGGCAGTGTTTGTAGTGATCGAATATTCTTGCAGCCAAAGATAATCAGTTCCTTGAGCGACGTGAGGTGTGTGAGAACACGAAGATGAACGAAACCCCATTTCTATCAAGAGTTTTTTTTTCTAGAATCGTCATCGATGTGGTGGATCCTAATTAAAGTTGAACTATATCAACCATTGAGTGTTATCTATCATACAATAAAAGTTTAGGATGATTGATTACATTAGTTGAGAAAAAGAAAAATACTGTAGAAATTCTCTCAAAACAAAAAAGAAACATCTATCCATTAATTTGGTGGACCCTGGTTATGTTTAGCAATCCATCACCTATGGGTGTTACCTAATAAATAAGAATAATTGCTAGAAATTCTAAAAAAAGGAAAGTATCTATCTTAATTAGGTGGACCATTCTTATGGTTAACAAATCATAATCATTGATTTTTCTTGATTTATAGAAGTTTGCATGAAATTGATTTGCACTATTATATACATACATACATACACGTGTAGTTGGAGAATGAGTCGTTGCAGGTGCATCGGTCCATTCTTGTTACCATCCATAAGAGAATTGTTGCAGGGGGGCAGTGAATTGGAGTTTCACCATAAGAGATATAAGTACAAGTACAGCAAGAACAAAATACGTGTAAAGAAAATAATAGTACGTTGCTCACATTAAACAAGTCTAGAAATGGTGTCTGGTGGCTCTTAAGTAAAAAGATAAAAAGAAAAAGGAGTGGGCCAACGGGATTTCCAAACTGTTGCTGTAAAGGAGTGACTTGGATTAATTAACTTTAATATCTTTCTTGGGAACGTGTTCAATCTTTTGCCAGTTTGGGTCTCCGATTGTTTTGCACGACCTCATGAACTCGTCACTGCAGTGAGAGATACTCAAGTGCTCGAGAGACTGGGGCAGTGTTGGTAGTGATCGAATATTCTCACAGCCAGAGATGGTCAATTCCTTGAGCGACGTGAGGTGCTCCATATTATCTGGTAAGGCTTCCCAGCTGCAGTCGGTAAGTGTCAGCTGAAGAAGATGAACGAAAAACTCATTTCTATCAGGAATAGCTCCCAACGGGCTGCACCCCCAGAGTTGTAGTCGTTGCAGGTGCTTCGGTCCACTCTTGTTACCAACCACCCAATCTGGGTACCTCGACCCTTTATAGCCGTTGATTTCCAGTGTTTCAAGGCCCATCGGAGGGTAAAGGCCCTCAAGTATCTCTGCTTGGAGGTCTGCGCTGCAGCTATTCCGGCCCCACCATAAGTGAAGTTCTGTGATGCGTTCCTTGCCAGCTAGATTGGCTTCAAGCGTTTCCTCTTTGCTTCCAACATTCCCAAGACCATAGATCCCTAGCCTTCCTCGAAGCTTGTTTAGGTACCTCAGCTGCCGTAACTCGTACCCAGGTTCCTTCCTTACTAGGAACGTAGGTAACGTTTGGAGTGATGTCAGCCTGATAATGTTTGGAAGATTCAGAGGAAATAAGGTCCATATATAAATATGACGCAAGTTGATGAGGTTACTCATCATATCTTGACCAGGGTCAAACACCAGTGCACTGCAATATCCGAAATCTAGCACCTGCATATGGTAAAGCTTCGTAAATGTGCTTGGTAAAATTAGCATCGAACCGTAGCCCATCACAACTGCAAGATAGCGTATATGCTTTAACTGGCCAATAGATGCTGGGACTGAGAATTGGCTGAACTGTCTTCTGACTATTACGCTCAGTATTCGCAATTTCCTCAGCTTCCTGATCATCCTCCCAAAGTCTTCGTCTTCAATATCTTCGTCTTCAATGATCAGAGTGCGTAAATTTTCCAATTTGAGTATCTTCTCAGCCAACAATGCTCTATTACAAGTCTCAACAAAAAGATGGCGAACATCTCGAGGAACTTCTCCTGTCCAGCCTTTCTCAATTCTGAAGCAATCACTTCCTGCTACCTTCTCTGCTAAATCATGCAGCAGATCATGAATTGTATAGTAGTCCCTGCCCAGGATTTTGTCTCTTCGTAGCTGCAGAAATGAAGTTGACACTAATTCATCAAAGTAATCCCCAGCAACATCTTCCATTTTCACTCCCATTTCTGTTGTCTTTATGAACCCTTCTGCCACCCAAAAGTTAACTAATTTATCACGTTCCAAACGATGTCTTCTGGGAAAAATACTGCAGTAAGCAAAGCATCTTCTGGCCTGCTCATCAAGGTGTTGGTAACTCCACCACAGAGCTCCCATGGTATCAGTCAGCACGTCCCGATCCCGAACTCTTATCCAAAACTCAACATTTGGTCTTATACGTAGCTGACCTCCCACTGTTCTGGCTGCTAGAGGTGATCCCTTCAGCTTTTTTGCAATGTCAGCCCCAATGGTTTCAAATATTCCTCGATCTTGGCCATCTATCCTTGCACCTTCAAGTGCATAATGCATGAACAATTCAAGGAAGGTATTCTCATCCAAGTCAGATATGGGAATACATCTTGATCTCACAGCACCCAGAGCCGATAATGCATCTCTAGTTCTACTTGTCGCTAGGATCCTGCTTCCTGCCTTCCCAACCTCCAATGGAGAAAGCTCCTCCTGACTCAAACCCTTGTTGTACCAGACATCATCTAGTACCAAGAGGAACCGTTTTCCTCGCAGTTCCTCCTTCAAATGTTTTTGTAGGGCAGTAAGATTCCTGAATTGAGGGCATTCTTCTCCTGTGGCCTGCTCAATCATCTCGCTGAAAATGGTCTCCACACGAAAATTCTGGGAAACATGAACCCACATAACAAGGTCAAAATAGCCGGCAGTGCCCTCGTGCTTGCAAACATGCTGTGCGAGGGTTGTCTTCCCAGACCCGGGGATGCCATGAATGCCAATTACAGAAAAACATTTACCACCACTTGAGCTTGGGTTATCATCATTTTCTGTATCACGAAGCATCCTTATTATCTGCTCACGGTCCTCGTCTCGGCCAGTTACCTTGCGTGGTGGATCTGCAGCAGTGGGCTTCTGTATATATTCGGCTGTAACTTCTGGTCTATGGTCGCTTGGAAGGTTTGCCAGCCCAATAATCTTCTGTGCTTCGTCAATGTGTTTTTCTATCTTCTTCAGCGTTTTCTTCAAGCGACTTTTCGAAGGCCCGAGCGTAGCCGTAGTCCAACTTGATCTGGAACCAACATCCTGCAAATGCAAAGCAAAAGCTGAGCTGGTTGGAGGAAAGCAAGCAAAAGAAAGGCGAAGGGAGAATCCAAAATTTTCATAATCCATGGTTTATTTAACTCAATCCAAAGCATTCGGCTGGCTTAATATAGCCGCCCCTAACAACTCCAACTGGAAGCAACTAATCAACAAATTAGGTACAAGAAAATAGGGGATTAGGTACCAACTTAACAAACCAAATCTACTGAAACTTTGAGCCTAAGCTAGATTACTCGGCTGGGCCTGCTGTGCTGGACGAGGACGGGTGTAGTGTAGTGTAGGCCCCACATGTACTATCTGAAAGCCACGATTACATGATGTAACTAGTTGGCTGGCATGCGCATTTGTACGACTAGATTTATTATGAAGTTTATAATATCAAATGATATAATTTACATATTTAAGAATATATTTAGATATCTTATAGGCTATTTGGATTTTTAAGGTATCATAAATATTGAAAACAATAATAGAAGTTTGAAGGAAAACATAACTTCGGAAATATAATTGAAGTATGAGCTTCGATGGAAGAAAATTATTGAGCATAATAGATTGTTGGGGTTATTAAAAATATAACCACTCTCCATCATACATAAATCATGTAGCTGTATGCCCACATTCTTCCTCCATTAATTACTCTTTGTCAAAATATAATGCACATACACCTCTATTAATCTTAAGCAATACGTTATTTATGTGTACGATAAATTATCTTATTAGTTTATATTGTATTAAAGTACTTTACTCATGCGTACACCAATAATCTTCTGTACGTCAAAGTGTTTTTCTATCTTCTTCAGTGTTTCCTTCAAGCGACTTTTCGAAGGCCCCGGCGTAGTCCAACTTGATCTGCAACCAACATCCTGCAAATGCAAGCAAAAGCTGAGTTGGTTGGAGAAAATCAAGCAAAAGAAAGGCGAAGGTAGAATCCAAAATTTTCATAATCCATGGTTTAACTCAATCCAAAGCATTCGGCTGGCTTAATATAGCCACCCTTAACAACTCCAACTAGTGTTGAAGTATAAGTGAATTGCCTACATTTTCTCATCAACTTAAGCTTTTGAGTGAATTGGTTGGTGTATGAAACTCAATATGGTATCAGAGTCAAGAGGTCTTGAGTTCGAGACCCGGTTGGCATAATTAAAAAAATAATAATTACAGCCCACTTCTATTCCACGTTTTAAGCCTGAGGGAGCCTACACGTAAGGGGGAGTGTTGAAGTATAAGTAAATTGCCAGTTTTTCCTTATCAGCTTAAGCTTTTGAGTAAATTGGTTGATTCAGAAAACTCAATAACTAGAACCAACTAATCTACGAATTGGGTACGTCCCAGAAAATAGGGGATTAGGTACCAACTTAACAAACCAGATCTACTCAAACTAAGCTAGATTACTCGGCTGGGCCCGAGTTGGCTGCGCCTGGGGATGCCGACGCCTGCTGTGCTGGCCGACGACGGGTGTAGTGTCGGCCCCACATGACATACCAGCTGAAAGCCTTGCACATTTACATGATATAATTTCGGAAATAATTTTTACCTAAAATATATAGAAATGCAAAACCACTTATACGTTGGAATATGTACTATTTTAGTCATCCAAAGTGTCTTATGATTTGTGCAACGACATTACAATGATTAAAAGACGAGGGGGTCTCTCCCAATTTCATTTTTTTAAAAAAAGAGAAGATGAGCTGGTGGTTTGAATTTTTGAAAGTTTACACCAGTCTTTTAGACAACTTGGTGGCCATCCGCACCACACGCGCTACAGTGCCATACATGGCTTGCCGAGTATACGATCCGCACCATACGCGCTACAGTGCCATGCATGGCTTGCCAAGTATACTTGTAGCGCATGCATGGCTTGCCAAGTATACGAGATAGCTTCGGCTAGTTACGGCAATCAGTCTTGGCTTTCTATCTCTAAGCATGCATGTAATCTCTCCAGGATTAGTTGCTTAGTAGCTTTCTTTTCGTACGATCAGTTGCCTCTTTGGCTATATATGTACCGAACCTATCTCTTGAATATTCATAGCGTGATTAATCCCCAAACCTCACGCTTTCACAGTCTTAAGGAACATGTGATAGTGCATGTATCAGCATACACAAGTGGGAAAACCATTTTCAAAATATATACCTCGATATTATTTGCATGGGAATGAAATAGACATTTTCTTATGTACAAAAAAGAACATCCTTCAACCTATTACGTCCATTTCTACCTCAATAAGATACCCTGTGATCAGATTACGTGGTGATGAGTAATGAAGTATGCGATTAAAACAAATGGAAATTGACGGTGGCAAGAAATGACCTGGTTTGACGGGCCAGCATCATCACCCGAAGCATTTTTGCGCTTCTTCGAACTGTTCGAGAGTTGCTTTTCGAGACGACAGTACTCCACATCATCCAGGATGTCTTCCAGTTCATAGAAATCAGATTTGAGCTCCCTCACCAATTTCTCAAATTGACTCCTACGCTCACTGCTCTCCACTGCTTCCAGAGTAAGCGCCAGTCGAGGGAGAATGTTAGTCTCCAGGTGACGAAGCTTCTGTGATACATCGAAGTTGATGTAGGAGGAGGCTTTGTTCAGAAGCCTGGTGATGATGGGAGAGATAATCCACCCTGCGGTGGATATGCCCCACCCAACTGCCGATAGGGTCAGAGGATCCACCATTGAGGCTTTTCAGAGGTAGAAAGAACGAGAGATGTAGGAGAGTTAGACCATGCAGCAGGTTCTTGATTAGATCTTGCAACTGGCACGGAGTGAGAACCAACTCAATGTTATCAGAATTTAAGGGGAAGCTTAGGCCAAAATACAAAGAGTCATCAACACAGCCACGAAAGCATCTTTACCTAAAACCATAATTTAATTGTCATAACAAGCCTACGCACACCTCATCTAGGAGAAGAAAATAAATTTTGACTACAATATTCCTGTTGACCGGTTTAAAATTTTGAATACTGGCTATTCTCGAGAGGCAGTATGCAAAGAAAAATAGTCGTATACGATTTTAGCTGGTACAACTAAACTCAATACACTTTTTACTACAATCTTATTATTAACCCTGCCTTGAAAAAACGTACTGTTTGAAAATTAGTTCTTATAGCATAGGTCACAAGTCATAAGTAAAAAAGAAAGTAGTCTAAGTAGTTTAGGATTTGGTGTGTTCTAGTCAAGAAAGGAAAACAACTCGTCCATACAGTGCATATAAGGATGGAGTTGTTTCAACTAACCATTGCCATCTTGTAAACCTCCAACCATATGTCAAAGATATATAGTTCATTTAGAGAAATGGTGTTGTATTTTCTTTTGCAACCATCCGTCCTATAAAAATGCAAACATCAATTTGCATGATGTCCTGTGACAGGGAAATTATTGCGATTTAAAATCCCTATAGCGTGTTTTCCATCCAACCGCCCCTAACAGTGAATATACTCGCCCCTCGGTTCCTTGCAAGACTTCCTTTCTGTTCTTTGCGAATTGCGATGCGTCGAAGCCGAGGTAGAAAAGGAATTTGTTCAGGAGCAAGCCGATGATGGGCGAGAGGAACCAACCTAATACGGTTACGCCCCAGCCCATCCCTGCAACACGCCAGGCGCTCGCCATGGAATGCTTTTCAGGTAAGGAGAGCAGGGGAGAGAGCAGAGGGAAGAGGGACCTATAGTTTTGGTAGCTCTTAGCAATATGCAAACACGCTGCCGTTTGAGGACTCAACAATGCCGTGTAAGACTTAAACAGGCAGCTTCAACGCAATTTCTGACGAATCATTACCTATCAATGCGTGTTTCAGATAAATGACAAAACTACATTTAACTAGCACGGAGAGACTTAGTCAAATTATTGATTCCTCATATATGACGCAAGTTGATGAGGTTACTCATATCTTGACCGGGGCACCAGTTCTCCACAAGCACCAAATTCTAGCACCTGCATATGGTTAAGCTTCGTAAACATTCTTGGTAAAATTAGCTTGAAAAAGTCGTACATCTTAATTGCAAGATAGCGTATCTGCTTTAACTGGACAATTGATGCTGGGACTGAGAATTGCAAGATAGCGTAAATGTTCTCGACCTCAGTATCCACAACTTCCTTAGCCTCGTGAACATAATCTCAAACTACCGTCTTCAATTGATTTTTTTCATTACATCACTATCAATGATCAGAGTGCGTAAATTTTCCAATTTGAATATCTTCTCAGCGCTCAATGCTCTTTTACAAGTGGTAACGAAAAGATGGCGCAGTTATTCTCAATTCTGAAGCAATCACTTCTTGCTACCTTCTCTGCTAAATCATGCAGCAGATCATGAATTCTGACTCCAACTTGGCATCAGGCTGAGATACGATCTGCCTTTCGAGACGGTAATACACAACATCACCCAAGATGTCTTCGGCTTCATAGAAAGCAGACTTCAGGTTCTTCAACAATGGCTCCAAACGATCCCTGTGAGAACTCTCGTCTGCTGCTTCCAGCATCAGTTCCAGATGTAAAACTTTAGTCTCAAGCTCTTTCAGCTTCTCTGATCCATCAAAGACGAGGTAGGAGAAGCCTTTGTTGAGGAGCTTAGAGATGATGGGCGAGGCGACCCACCCTACGGCAGATACGCCACAGATACCTGGGCCGGGGGGGCGTAATTGCTAAGACACAAGAGGAGGCATCCTTCCATTGGCTAAATTAAGAAGTCATTAGACCGTGTCTGGGTCGCACAAATGGCAAGTATAGTAAATAGTTTAGGACTTGGGTGAGTTGGAGTCAAGAAAAGAAAACAACTCGTCCATACAGTCTGCATATAAGGATGGGGTTGTTTCAACTAACCACTGTCATCTTGTAAATCTCCAACAATTTATCAATGATATATTGTTCATTCAGAGAAATGGTATTGTATTTTCTTTTGCAACCATCCGTCCTATAAAAATGCAAACATCAATTTGCATGATGTCCTGTGACAGGGAAATTGTCGCGATTTAAAATCCCTATAGCGTGTTTTCCATCCAACCGCCCCTAACAGTGAATATAGTCAATATACTCGCCCCTCGGTTCCTTGCAAGACTTCCTTTGTGTTCCTTTGTCCGTATATGATTAATTTGACTAATTCATACAAGATAAAATATAGTTATTTATTAACCATAGGGGGCGATCATCTTCCATTGATCTGGCGGAGATACAGTTTGGCATAACAGGGCCAATTTCTCGAGTAGAAGAATTAATCTGACCGTTTGTGATATCTCGTCCGTGTGAAATTAGGCTCACAATGATCCATGTGTATATCCACATGAGGGTGTGTATTAGTTCCATATTGCTAGTTTAGCATGAGAAACACCAATATATAAACTCATAGACGTCATTGGTAATAACCTCTGGTTAACCGTTTACGCAAGACGATTATGAAAGCGCAAACAGGTTGTTACGTGTGTGTGGCTTATACATAATGGGGTTAGGTATAAACCGGTTTGGACCCTAAGGCGTTACACTACTTCATACAAGCAGGATTACTATGACTCTAAAGTCTTAATTTTGTCCGGTTTCTCTATCAAATGTGGAAATTTTGCAGAAATCAAGCGGACAAACAAGACGGAATATCTAGGAACTTAGGCCCCACTCAGGAGAGCTGCCAGTGACGGCTTCCAACGTTCGTTTGGTTTTTGAAACACTGTAGCATTTTTTCTTCTCTTTTTGGTATTTTTGTGTTTTTTTCTTGTATTTATTTGTATTATCCGTGATGGACTAACATATCGTTTCTATTTTTAATTTTTTTAAATTTAATTATGTCCAATAAGTCAACTCAGTTACAGTAAAAAAATCAGTCAGCTACAGTAAAATTTCAACCAAAAATTATAAGCCAACACTATTCCAAACGCCCGCGTAGAGAAGCCAAGCATGTAGCGAAAATTCACTGTTGCGAGCCTCGTTGGCGAGTGCTAGCCTGCTGGAATGTATGCGGCTTTCGCCGGTGTTGGTCGGCCTTTTCGGACGAGATTGCGGCGGGAATCGCCTGCGATCCTCAGGATTACTACCCTCTGACGAGCATGATCTTGTCCTGAATTGGATCGCGAATCTTATCTGCGATCCAATTTCTAATAGTCCGAATTCTGATGGGTTTAATTGGGCCGAGAGCAGAGACGTTTTCTCTTTCTCCTTTGGTCGCAGCCGGCCGCCTCTACCACGTACGCCCTTCTCCGGCCGACCCCTCGCCCGCCGCCGCGTGCCTCCGCCCAGCACATTCCACCGCAACGCCCTCCTCGCCTTCTACTTGCGCCACCGCTCCCCCGCCGCCGCGCTCCACCTGTTCGACGCAATGCCCGACCGGATCCCTTCCTCCTGATACACCGCCGTCTCCGTAGTCCGGATGCGTACGCTGCGGCCGCGACGGCGCCACGTTCGATCTGCTGCGGACCATGCTTTGCCGCACGCACTGCCATCTATTCTACGGCTCACCCACAAGCCCGGGCGTATGACGTATACATCGGGACAGCGCAGAGATTATTTTGGGAGATGCCGGAGCGACATGTCGTGTCGTGGACAGTTGATGATGGTATTGTGGACAGCTGTAGAGAAAACCGACATTCTTAGAAATGGGTCGTTACACTAACATTGTAGGTTGCCTAGGTGCATTACCATCTACCTGTTCTATGATCCGTCAATCAACCAACATATGGTATACAGATATATACTACTGGCAACGTGAACTGTTTTTGCGGATCGCACTGATCACGTAAATATCATGCATCTCAGTTTATGTCGGGTGTTTCCTTTTTTTTGGCGTCTCTAAGTGTGGAGTTGCACTGCTCAGATACTGCTCTCCGTTCCCATCGCGAGTGGCGAACAAACCACGTACGACAGCCCTTGAATTCTTGCAAGCCCACACTAACTAACTAGCAATCGAACAGTGTTGGTAAAATTACTCAAAGAGTACTAATATTTTCACAATATCACAAATATTGGGAGACAAATAAATTTAGTGTTCATTTACGTCGTACGTAATATAATGTATGACAGTACGAGTACAGCATCAGTTCACTAGCAAATCAGCAGCAACAGGTCAACCGTTCACTAGCACACGTCCACGCACAAGTCGCAATCCGGCCAAGCTTGTGTAGATCGGCGCGAAGGCTCACGGATTTCAACTTCTTTTCCTCTCCATGCGTCTGGATGTCTGAAGCTCCATCGATGGACAGCCATCTCCTTCAGCTCCCGTTACTTCTTTTAGTTATTACTATTTATTTTCAGTTAAAACCATAAACTAAAGCTAAAACATATCAGTAAAAACCAATACCAACATCCCCTGGAAGACGTAGGCAGGTTCTCTGCGTGAAGCCCGGTTTCTGACAGATTAGCAGATGGATTAAGAAACAGAAGTCGCCTTTGCAACAGTTCTTAATTACAGAGGCTACATAGTAACGTTTTGCAAACACAAAATGGAAAAGGAGGCAGCAAAAGGGATTCACAGTTGTACCTTCCAAGGGAGTGCGACTTCGGTGCCATCCAATATCTTTCTTGAGAACGTGTTCAATCTTTTGCCAGTTTGGGTCTCCGATTGTTTTGCACGACACCGTGAACTCGCCATTGCAGCGAGAGATCCTCAAGTAATGGAGAGACTGGGGCAGTGTTGGTAGTGATCGAATATACATGCAGTGTGTGATAATCAATTCCTTGAGCGACGTGAGGTGCTCCATATTACATGCAGTGTTGGTACATGTTACGCGATTTTCACGTGAATACACGCGCATGCGTGTGCGTATTTAGCCAAAGTCATCCTCATGCCATCCACTTTTATATTTCAAAGAGTGGCATTGACTCCACCTTATAAATTGATCTCCCTCACTTTGCCTTAACAATATGGTACTAAACCTTGGATAGGAAGTTGGGCCTTAGGCTATTTCTAACAGTTTGTATGCTTAGTACTTCGGAATGAATCCACTTAAATTAGATAGATGCATATTGTCTTCAGTAACTTATATACAAAGAATGGTCAGATTGCTCTTGTTGTTAAGTTATCCTTGCCTTGTTTAATCTTGGTCATAATATTATAGATTGTTTTCAGTAATATATGTTGATAATGTTCTCTTTAAGCAGCCTTTTAACCTTCAGTTTTGGCCACATTGCTTTGCTATTGTCTACAGACAACCCTGAGTGGGCTTATGTTTTGGTACATTTTATGGTATTCTTGGTTCCATCGGATTGCATTATGCTGGGTTGACTCTAAATTACTTAAATGTTACCTTCACTATTTAAGATCTGTGGCAATGTACAAGGGACATGACTATAGTAGCTGGAATTTTCTGATGTTTGAGTTGTTTGAACACTCTTCGATCTTTGCCTGGAATTTGTTTATGTGTGATATTTTCTAGCCCTCACCTCCTTGCGCTCACCTCTGCCCGTGGAGGCGACAACTGTAGGCGGTGAATGCAGCTAACTGCTCACATTAAACAAGTCTGGAAATGGTGCCTGGTGGTTCTTAAGTAACAAGATAAAAAGAAAAAGGAGTGGACAAAAGGGACTTCCAAGCTGTTGCTGTAAAGGAGTGGACAAAAGGGACTTGGATTAATTTACTTTCAATATCTTTTTTGGGAACGTGTTTAATCTTTTCCCAGTTTGGGTCGTCGATTGTTTTGCACGACTTCATGAACACGTAAATTGTAGCCAGAGAGTTGAAGGTACTCGGGAGACTGGGGCAGTGTTGGTAGTAATCGAATATTCTTGCAGCTAAAGATATTTAATTCCTTGAGCGACGTGAGGTGCTCCATATTATCTGGCAAGGCGTCCCAGCTAAAGCACCGAAGTGTGAGAACACGAAGATGAACGAAAACCCCATTTCTATCAGGAATTTTTTTTATAGAATCGTCATGGATGTGGTGGATCCTAATTAAAGTTGAACTATATTAACTATTGAGTGTTATCTATCATACAATAAAAGTTTAGGATGATTGATTACATTAGTTGAGAAAAAAGAAAAATACTATAGAAATTCTCTCAAAACAAAAAAGAAACATCTGTCCATTAATTTGGTGGACCCTAATTATATTTAGCAATCCATCGCCTATGGGTGTTACCTAATAAATAAGAATAATTGCTAGAAATTCTAAAAAAGGAAAGTATCTATCTTAATTAGGTGGACCATTCTTATTATCAACAAATCATAACCATTGATTTTTCTTGATCGATAGAAGTGTGCATGAAATTGATTTACACCATGATATACATACATACACACGTGTAGTTGGAGAACGAGTCATTGCAGGTGCTTCGGTCCATTCTGGTTACCAACCATCCAATCTGGAATACCTCTCGCTCTCTTTTTTTGGCGGGCTCGGAGTTCAACCTCATCAGGAGTCAAAGCTCTGTTTTCCTGAGCGATGTCGAGGTGCAGGATGATCTCTTTGGCCATGTGCAACTGTAGCTTGACATTCGGGAGCAACTTGTTGCTCCAGTTCCTTAGCCTGGTTGCCGTGGTTTTCAATTTCCTGTTGAAAGTGAAGATCGGATCACGGCCGGGCGTGGACTCCAAGCCTCCTGGGTCCAGAAGTTTTCGAAGCAGAAGACTTTGGGTGGCCACGGTTCATCACTATTTGAGAGGAGGAGGGGGCAGTGAATTCGAATTTCACCATAAGAGATATAAGTACAGGTACAGAAAGAGCAAAATACGTGTAAAAGAAAATAATACAACGTTGTAGCTAACTGCTCACATTAAACAAGTCTGGAAATGGTGTCTGGTGGCTCTCAAGTAAAAAGATAAAAAGAAAAAGGAGTGGACCAACGGGATTTCCAAGTTGTTGATGTAAAGGAGTGACTTGGATTAATTACCATTAAATATATTTATTGGGAACGTGTTCACTCTTTTGCCAGTTTGGATCTCCGATTGCTTTGCACGACCTCGTGAACACGTCATTGCAGTCAGTGATATACAAGTACTCGAGAGACTGGGGCAGTGTTGGTAGGGATCGAATATTCTTGCAGCTATAGATATTCAATACCTTGAGCGACGTGAGGTGCTCCATATTATCTGGCAAGGCATCCCAGCTGCACCACCAAAGTACGAGACTACGAAGATGAACGAAAACCCCATTTCTATCAGGAATAGCTCCCAATGGTCTGCAATTATCGAGTTGTAGTCGTTGCAGGTGCTTCGGTCCACTCTTGTTACCAACCACCCAATCTGGGTACCTCGACCCTTTATAGCCGTTGATTTCCAGTGTTTCAAGGCCCATCGGAGGGCAAAGGCCCTCAAGTATCTCTGCTTCAAGGTCTGCACTGCAGCTATTCCGTTCCCACCTCAAGTATAGTTCTGTGATGCGTTCCTTGGCAGCTAGATTGGCTTCAAGAGCTTCCTCTTTGCTTCCAACATTCTCAAGACCTTTGATCCATAGCCTTCCTCGAAGCTTGTTTAGGTCCCTCAACTGCCGTAACTCGTACCCAGGTTCCTTCCTTACTCCAAAGAAAGGTAACGTTTGGAGTGACGTCAGCCTGATAATGTTCGGAAGATCCAGACATGATAAGCCCAATATATGACGCAAGTTGATGAGGTTACTCACCATATCTTGACCAGGGTCAAACTCTAATTCACTGCAAGAACCGAAATCTAGCACCTGCATTTGGTAAAGCTTTGTAAATGTGCTTGGTAAAATTAGCTTGACAAAATAGCCCGTCTTAATTGCAAGATAGCGTATATGCTTTAACTGGCCAATAGATGCTGGGACTGACAATTGCCCGGACTGTCTCCAGACTTCTACGCTCAGTATCCGCAATTTCCTCAGCCCCGTGAACATACTCTCAAAGTCTTCAATTTGTTCTGTCATTGCACCACTATCAATGATCAGAGTGCGTAAATTTTCCAATTTGAGTATCTTCTCAGCCAACAATGCTCTATTACAAGTCTCAACAAAAAGATGGCGAACATCTCGAGGAACTTCTCCTGTCCAGCCATTCTCAATTCTGAAGCAATCACTTCCTGCTACCTTCTCTGCTAAATCATGCACAGATCATGAATTGTATAGTAGTCCTGGCCATCACCTACTAGTTGTAGAAATGAGGTTGACACTAATACATCAAAGTAATCCCGAGCAACATCCTCCATTCCCTCTCCTATTTCTGTTGTCTTAATGAACCCTTCTGCCACCCAAAAGTTAACTAACTTATCGCGTTTGAGGACAACATGTCCGGGCAGTGTACTAGCAGCGCACAAATGGCCAACCTCCTCATAGGACATGCTGCCGTTTGAGGACTCAACAATGCCGTGTAAGACTTAAAACAATGCCGTGTAAGACTCGATGGCCTCCACTCATTTTTCTCCAATGCCATGTAAGACTTAACGATGAGGAGTACTATTCTTCGACACCCTCCTCCACTCATTTCCACTTCATGATTTCACACCGGCAGTGCGTATTCTCTGCGTTCTATTTTTTTCACCCTGTTCGTTTGGATACGAACAGTTGCAAGTCATCTAGGGCTGTGAACAAGCGTGAAAATAATTTATCAGCTCCAAATAAAGCTTGAATTGGATTTATCTCAACTCAATGGCCTTGAAAATAATTTGAAACACAATATTACAAGGACAAAAGTAATGCTCAAGTGAGCACAAGCTCGAGCTCGTACACATCTATATTCAAGCAAAGCTAAAATCAAGTTAATCCTATTTGCTATTAGATACACATCCCAAGACATAACAATGATAGCGATATGGAGAGTCAAGTGCCAGTCCCCCACAACGCCATTTTCCACGGGTTTGCTTTTCTTAGAAGCTGCAATTATTCCCACGCGTATTGTTGAAAAAAAAAGGACGCGATAGCGCGTTAGTCGCGCGGCACTAACCTCGCAGCAGAGTCGTCGTCTCCCTCACGCAGCCAAGCCCCCGAGTTCTTCCTCACGCAGCCGAGGTCGCTCCGGCGTCCCGTCCCACCGTCGCCCCGCCGGCCAGCCTCCCCCGCGGCTCCCAGGGCCGCCACCGGCGCCTTCGCCGCCCGCTGCCTCCCCGTCCCTCTAAACCCGGTGAACCCTAACCTTAACCCCTCGCCGCCGGTGGTCGCCGTCGCCGGAGAAGGAAGAGGCGCGGGCGTGGTTCCCTCGGAAGGAGGCAGGAAGGGAAGCAGATGGGAGGCGTGGTTCCCTGCGAGCCTTTGGAAAGTGGAAAACCCAGCAAAAACAGGCCGCCCATCGGCATCCCATGGTTATACGAGTTGTTTAAAACCCATTATGTTATATGGGCCTAACTGGATCTATCAAAATCGGGTGGGCCGCATTGGATTTCCGGTCCAAATTCCCATTGTTTGAACTGGGCCGAGAGCAAATCTTCATTTGGGGAAGCAGCATAGCTAGCTCCTTGCACATAGAAAAATGGAGAAGAAAAACGAGAGATTTACAGTGGAACATGCAAAGGCTCCAAGCTTGCTAGGGTGTGCTAACATGCCGGAATCCATGTGGCCGCCGTCGGAGGTGGCGCAGCCTCTGCGCAGATTACGGTGGGGAATCGCCGGGATTGTGCCCTTCATTACGGTTTCACTGTTGTCGGCTCAGGTACCGGCCCAGAACTCGAGATTATGGGCTGCGTGGGCTTGGCCCCGGAATACGCTTGGGCCAACAAAGGAAAGACAACAGCGGAAACGAATACAATATTCTTGCATCCCCACACTTACTAGCAATCAAACAGTGTTAGCAAAATTACTCGAAGGGTACTAATATTTCCACAATATCACCAATACTGGGAAACAGTGTTAACAAATAAAAGGCACACGTCCACGCAAAGTCACAATCCGGCCAAGCCTGTCCACGCTCAAGTCGCAATCCGACCAAAGCTCTGCATGTTTGAAATCGTGATAGCCACCTGCATAAGCAGATGGATTAAGAAACAGAAGTCGCCTTTGCAACAGTTCTTAATTATGGAGGCTACATAGTAACGTTTTGCAAACACAAAATGGAAAAAGGAGGCAGCAAAAGGGATTTACAGTTGTACCTTCCAAAGACGTGCACTCATTGGGAGATGGACATGATCGCCCCCTTCAATATCTTTATTGTGAACGTGTTCAATCTGTTGCCAGTTTGGGTCTCCGATTGTTTCGCACGACCTCGTGAACACGTCATTCGTTGAGCGAATATACAAGTACTCGAGAGACTGGGGCAATGTTGGTAGTGATTGAATATTCTCGCAGCAAACGATCAACAATTCCTTGAGCGACGTGAGGTGCTCCATATTATCTGGCAAGGCGCCCCAACTGCACTCGAGAAGTAGGAGACTACGAAGATGAACGAAGAACTCATTTCTATCAGGAATAGCTCCCAACGGGCTGCACCCCCAGAGTTCTAGTCGTTGCAGGTGCTTCGGCCCATTCTTGTTACCAACCATCCAGTCTGGGTACCTCGACCCTTTGTAGCCTTCGATTCGCAGTATTTCAAGGCCCATCGGAGGGCAAAGGCCCTCAAGTATCTCTGCTTCAAAGTCTGCACTGCAGCTCCGTACTCGATCCCACGCTAACTGATGTAGTCCATCATCACTGTCCCACCTAAGTGTTAGATCTGTGACACGTTCCTTGCCAGCTAGATTGGCTTCAAGAGCTTCCTCTTTGCTTCCAACATTCTCAAGACCGCTGATCCTAGCCTTCCTCGAAGCTTGTTGAGGTCCCTCAGCTGCCGTAACCCGTACCCCTGTTCCTCCCTTACTCGCAAGACAGGTAACGTTTGGAGTGACGTCAGCCTGATAATGTTTGGAAGATTCAGATCATGATAGGTCAATATATGACGCAAGTTGATGAGGTTACTCATCATATCTTGACCAGGGTAAAACACCAATTCTCTGCAATAACGGAAATCTAGCACCTGCATATGGTAAAGCTTCGTAAATGTGCTTGGTAAAATTAGTTGCTCGAAAGAGTAGCCCGTCTTAATTGCAAGATAGCGTATATGCTTTAACTGGCCAATAGAAGTTGGGACTGAGAATTGCCTGGACTGTCTCCAGATTTTTATGCTTAGTATCCGCAATTTCCTTAGACTCGTGAACATACTCTCAAAGTCTTCGTCTTCAATTTCTTCTGTCATTGCACCGCTACCAATGATCAGAGTACGTAAATTTTCCAATTTGAGTATCTTCTCAGCCAACAATGCTCTATTACAAGTCGTAACGAAAAGATGCCGAACATCTCGAGGAACTTTTCCTGTCCAGCCATTCTCAATTCTGAAGCAGTCACTTCCTGCTACCTTCTCTACTAAATCATGCAGCAGATCATGAATTGTATAGCAGTCCTGGCCACCACCTACATCACGTTGCAGAAATGAGGTTGACACTAATTCATCCAAGTAGCCATGACCAACAGCTTCCATTTCCTCCCCTGTATTGGTAGTTCTGATAAACCCTTCCGCAACCCACAAGTTGACTAATTCATCACGCTTCAGCAGATATCTTCTGGGAAAAATACTGCAGTAAGCAAAGCATCGCCTGACCTGCTCATCAAGATGATGGTAGCTCCACCACAGAGCGCCCATTGTCTCATTCAAAAGATCCCGATCCCGAACACTTCTCCAAAACTCAACATTTGGTCTTATGCGTAGCTGTCCTCCCACTGTTCTGGCTGCTAGAGGTGATCTCTTCAGCTTTTTTGCAATGTCAGCCCCAATCATTTCAAATATTCTTCGATTTTGGTCGTCTATCCTTGCTCCTTCAAGTGCATAATTCATGAACAATTCAAGGAAGACATTATCGTCCAAGTCAGATATGGGAATACATCTCACATCACCCAAAGCTAACAATGCATCTGATGTTCGACTAGTCACTAGGATCTTGCTTCCTGCCTCCCCAACCTTCAATGGGGAGACTATCTGCTGTAGCTCCTGCTGGCGACTCACATCCTTATTGTACCAGACATCATCTAGTACCACGAGGAACCGTTTTCCACTCAGTACCTCTTCCACCTTCTGTTCTAGGATGTTAATGCTCTTGAATTTAGGGGATGGGTTCCCTGTAGCCCCCTCAAGCATCTCTCTGAAAATGGTACGAACACTGAAATTCTGAGAAACATGGATCCACATAACAAGGTCGAAATGGCCGTCCTTTTTCTCTTGCTTGGCATTTTTCTCACGGGCACAAACATATTGTGCAAGGGTAGATTTCCCAGAGCCGGGGATGCCATGAATGCCAATTATAGAATAGGATAGAGAACTGTTGGATTCTAGTTGACCATCACCTACTGTCTCATGAAGCATAGCTATGATCTTATCACGATCTTCATCTCGGCCAATTACTACTGGTGGAGGAGCCGCCGTAGTGACTGCCCCACGTGGATTGGCAGCCACAGTTTGTCTCTTGTCAACGTTACTGTGGCATGGCAAGTTCAGAAGTTGCAAAATTTTGTGTGCTTCGTTGATAATATTTTCTATCTTCTCTAGGATTTTCTTCAACTCCATTTTTGACATATCAGGGGGTGCGTCATCTGACGTGGTACCACTCGCCTGTAAAACAAAAATAACAGGTTAGATGCAACCTGAGTTGGGAAAATAACTTTTGCATTTCCCTCCAAGACTGATTGCTAAACTTCATTATGCATCAAGTCTATGGAGTAGATGCAACCTGAGTTGGGAAAGCCACTATGACTGTCGGGGAGAGCCACGAGTGCAAAAGTGATACTACCCCCATTTCAAGATAGATATTCTGTTGCAATATGAGCAATCAAACTTTATATATATTGATCACCAATATACGCAAAAGTACTTAGATTAATTAGAAAATAATACAATTTTTGTAAAAAAAATGCTTCCAAAATATTATGTTTTGTAGTTTTTATCAACATATTAATAAAAAAGCTATTGGTCCAATGTTTATGTTGAACAACATGTCAATGCCTAAAATGACATTTGTTTCAAAACAGAGGCAATAGTCATATGCTGAGTAGTCAATAGATGTATGCTAGGGGGCGCACTTGCGTGTGTGTATATGTGTAGTATAGGGGTGTGTGCTAGTTTAAAGTGAGTTACATTGGCATCTAATGCCCATTTGCCCAAACGTAGCACCTCTAGCCTCTAGGTTACCCCCTTTTGGCTAAGCGTAGACAAAAGTCCAAACAAGTTGCTGCGTGTGCGAAGGCTCATCCCATATTCCCATGTAGAGTCTAGGATTTAAGCGAAATTTTGGCTTAGGATGTTTCACAACCAATAGTTATCTAAGAGTAAGAGCAGTAATAATAGGCAACATATATTTGCATATCATGGCACAACAAAGTTTAGAGGGTCTGAGGCAGGAAAGTACAGTACCTGTTTTTTCGGTCGGGAGCACTGGGGCAGGGCAGCCTTGAGCTTCTTCATCCAATTCCTCCCACGAGGAGGCATGACGTCTGATTCCAACTTGTCATCAGGCTGAGATACGATCTGCCTTTCGAGACGGTAATACTCAACATCATCCAAGATGTCTTCGGCTTCATAGAAAGCAGATCTAAGCTCCTTTAACCATTTCTCCAAACGATCCCTGTGAGGACTTTCCTCAACTGCTTCCAGCGTCAGTTCCAGCTGTAAAACTTTGGTCTCAAGTTCTTTCAGCTTCTCTGATCTATCAAACCCGAGGTAGGAGAAGCCTTTGTTGAGGAGCTTAGAGATGATGGGCGAGACGACCCACCCTACCGCTTTCATGCCCCAGCCCACTGCGGCACCAATGGTCACCGGATCCGGCATTGGAAGCTCTCAGAAAGAGATAGAGGGGAAAGAGGGCTAGGCTGCAGGTTCTTGATTGCTCTTAGCAAATTGCAACTAGTGTTGCATATATTGAGTTGCTAAGACTGATCAAGAGGAAGCCTCTTCGCACTGGCCATGTTAGGAAGTCATCAGTCCGCGTCCGAGTAAATTGTTTAGCTGTTTAGGACTTGGTGTTGTAGTCAAGAAAAGAAAACAGCTCGGTCATAAAGTCTGCATATAAGGATGGACTTGTTCCAACTAACCATTATCTAGATGGTATTTTGCAACCATCCGTCCTATGAAAATGAAAACACCAATTTCCGTTTAGTAGAACAATTAATTCGAGTAATTCAGACAAGCAGGATGACTGTGACTACAGTGTCTTCGGTCCGGTTTCTGAACCCCACAGGCCACAACCCCGCACTGCGTGGATGAGATGTTTGCACCTGTACGCTGGGGGGAGGATTGCCGTGCGTGCGGGGAAGCTATGCACGCGGTAACCCACAAGTCCGGGCTGATGGGACGGCGCTCTTGCACCTGTACGGTTCCCGTGGCCTTGTGTTGGATGCCAAGAGGTTGTTTTGGGAGATGCCCGAGCGGCATGTCGTGTCGTGGACGGCGTTGATGGTGGCATTGTCGTCAAACGGGTACCTGGAAGAAGCTTACCGTCAGATGAGGTGGCCGGGCTTCAGGTTGCTTCCCACGTCGTGGTTTCTGGCCTCCAAAGACAGGTCTCCGTGGCAAATTCACTGATCAATGTTTGGTAACCTGGGAAGGGTGCAGGATGCTGAGAAGCTCTTTGATCAAATGGAGGAACGCTACACCATACATGGAACACGATTATATCCATGTACTCATACGAAGGAATCTGTAGCAAATGTTTTCTGTTATTTTTCAGATATGCGTCATGGTGGGTTATTAAGACCTGATGCAACAACTCTGTGCAGCTTGATTTCTGTCTGTGCCTCCTCAGATCATGTCGGGCACGGAAGCAGAATTCATTGTCTTAGGAGTGGTCTGCATTCTTAGGAGTGATCATGTCGGGCACGCTGCTGCTATTGAGTGATGCTGAGTTTCTGTTCTGGAACATGAGCAGTAGGGATCTAATATCATGGAACACCATGATCGGATCGTATGTGCAGAATGATTATTGCATTGATGAGTTGAAGACATTAGATCAGTTACTTCGAATGAATGAAGGTCCTAATCACAGGACATTTTTCCAGCGCTCTAGGAGCATGTTCAAGTCCAGGAGCCTTGATGGATGGTAGAATGGTTCATGCCATGGTATTGCAATTAAGAGCCTATTTATATTAACTTTTGATTTTAGTTTATGAATAGTAACAACTTACAGAGAAGTTTGCAGAGAAAGAGATACTTATGTGTGATTTTGGTCGATATAAATAAAATCACTATAGTGTGTACTACAATCAGCTAGTAGATCATGTCTTAAAAAGATATTTTATTTAAAAATTAAGTACTTAAAAAACTATTTACTATATTAAAATAGCTTTTAAAAACCAATTCAAAAAAACACTCCCTACTCTATGGATTGGAAACGAACGGACCCCAACCCGAGATTATCCACGTTGGCCTGGCCCTCACAGACAGCGGCAGGCACAGAGATAAGAGTAGAGAGCACCATGACATCCACGACCAGACCAGACGACTGGTGCTATTGCGAAAAATGAAATAGAGAGTAAGAAAGGAAGAGGATGGAAAGGATAACAATGTGGCCCATCTTAATACCCACTACAGCCTTACACATTGCAGAAGATTGTAACAAGGAAATTGATATGAACCGTCTTGTCCGATACATGGGGTAAAAAATCATACGCTACGCTAGCTATCCTGCATTATTCCAGTTCTTGGTCAAAGGCTTATCTCATTAACCTATGCCATATCTCTCTCTCACACACCCCACACAACCAAAGCTACACGGTGAAGATCTCCTCTCCCTGGAGGTCGCTGCCTTTTGTACTCGAGTGTGGCTGTCCATCGAATGGAAAAGCCAGGTCTCTCTCGGAGATGGCCGTCCTTTGCACTCGAGTGAGGCCATCCACCGAAAGACGGGGCCCAACCACAAGGGCAATGCCGTCCTTTGCACTCGAGTCAGCGACGAGGCTTGCCATCCGGCGTGCTTTGGGGTGGCGCTTAGTGAATATCTCCTCCTTTGAGCTTGGCCCTTCTGTAGCGTCCTGAAAATTAGAAGGGGCTGCAAAAGCGGCAACCAATCTAAAAATGCCAACTCGATGTGAATATAGGCAGAGCAATTATTTTCAACGTGAGCCCAGCTGCTTGCCTGTACGTCCACCGAATCTTTTAATTAACAGTAAATAATAAATTATTTTTCACAATGTACAATCAGTAGTAAAACGTATATACATTTAGTCGTAAATGTATGACTGCACTCCTTGAAGCCTTGAAGCTTTGCAAAATTTCTAGCGTGCGTTATGGACGTACACACTATATATGCGTGTGGCGCAAGTGTAGTATACGGAGTACACGTATAGTGTACGGACTCCTCATACTTAAATAGTATAAAAATTTATGTCTTTTATATCTATTTTTTTGTGTATTATTTGTAAAATCTACTGTACCTGTTGTAAGTCATCAGCCCTATCATTCAGTGTGTCAAGAGGGATGAATATTGCAAAGGAAACTTCTCCGAAGAGTTTATGTACTATGCCTCTGATCTCACAAGTTCGAGTTGTAGTCAAATATTAGTTGGAACTGGCCGACAAAATTCAGTCCCAAAGCAACCAGCTCCTATCTGTTAACAGTAAGCTCAACCTGCCCCTTACCGGTTACCTACTGCCTCTATCTGTGCCCCATGCGTCCATTAGTAAGGAATAGCCAAAATCGTTGAAATAGCAAGAAGTGAAAAATGCCAACTTAAAGTCAGCACCATTCTGCTCAGAGATCAGAAACCATCACAAACACCAAACCACAAATGAAGCTTACTTTAGAATACCTGTGTGTGTAACATAAACGTGTTGTGAATGCGAAACAAGAAGCCCCGTGGAGGTAGTAGTGAGTGCGGCGGCGGCGTGCGGCCCCCTAGGGTCGGTCACAACGATCACCGCCTCCAGCAGCTACTCCTTTCAAACCCCCATGCCTGAAGCCAACTCGGTGGGTTAGCAAATCAATCGATGTATTCTTGATTTGGGGAAGCGACATGGCTAGCTCCTTGCACATAGAAAAATGGAGAAGAAGACGAGAGATTTACAGTGGAACACGCAAAGGCTCCGAGCTAGGGTGTGCTAACATGCCGGAATCCATGTGGCCGCCGTCGGAGGTGGCGCAGCCTCTGAGCAGATTACGGTGGGGAATCGCCGGGATTGTGCCCTTCATTACGGTTTCACTGTTGTCGGCTCGGGTACCGGGATTCTGAGCAGATAGAGGGGAAAGAGGGCTAGGCTGCAGGTTCTTGATTGCTCTTAGCAATTTGTAACTAGTGTTGCATATATTGAGTTGCTAAGACTGATCAAGAGGAAGCCTCTTTGCACTGGCCATGTTAGGAAGTCATCAGTCCGCGTCCGAGTAAATTGTTTAGCTGTTTAGGACTTGGTGTTGTAGTCAAGAAAAGAAAACAGCTCGGTCATACAGTCTGCATATAAGGATGGACTTGTTCCAACTAACCATTGTCATCTTGTAATCTCCAACCGTATATCTAGATGCAACCATCCGTCCTATGAAAATGAAAACACCAATTTCCGTTTAGTAGAACAATTAATTC
This sequence comes from Melocanna baccifera, assembly GCA_036346265.1. Lineage (NCBI taxonomy): Eukaryota > Viridiplantae > Streptophyta > Magnoliopsida > Poales > Poaceae > Melocanna > Melocanna baccifera. The sequence continues at coordinate 33,018,442 of CM070706.1, read as the reverse complement.
GAGTAATTCAGACAAGCAGGATGACTGTGACTACATTGTCTTCGGTCCGGTTTCTGAACCCCACAGGCCACAACCCCGCACTGGGTGGATGAGATGTTTGCACCTGTACGCTGGGGGGAGGATTGCCGTGCGTGCGGGGAAGCTATGCACCTGTACGGTGCCCGTGGCTGATGGGTAACGTCTACATCGGGACGGCGCTCTTGCACCTGAACGGTTCCCGTGGCCTTGTGTTGGATGCCAAGAGGTTGTTTTGGGAGATGCCCGAGCGGCATGTCGCGTCGTGGACGGCGTTGATGGTGGCATTGTCGTCAAACGTGTACCTGGAGGAAGCTTACCGTCAGATGACGTGGCCGGGCTTCAGGTAGCTTCCCATGTCGTGGTTTCCGTGGCAGTTCACTGGTAACGTGGGAAGGGTGCAGGATGCTGAGAAGCTCTTTGATCAAATGGAGGAACGCTACACCATATCATGAAGCACGATTATATCCATGTACTCATACGAAGCACGATTATAGCAAATGTTTTCTGTTATTTTCAGATATGCGTCATGGTGCTTTATTAAGACCTGATGCAACAACTCTGTGCACTCAGATCATGTCGGGCACGGAAGCGGAATTCGTTCCCTGTGTCTTAGGAGTGGTATGCATTCTTATATTCCCATGATTAATTCCCTCGTGAATATGTATGTTGCTGCTGGGAAATTGAGTGATGCTGAGTTTCTGTTCTGGAACATGAGCAGTAGGGATCTAATATCATGGAACACCATGATCGGATCCAATGTGCAGAATGATTATTGCATTGATGAGTTGAAGACATTAGGTCAGTTACTTCGAATGAATGAAGGTCCTAATCACAGGGCATTTTTCCAGCGCTCTAGGAGCATGTTAAGTCCAGGAGCCTTGATGGATGGTAGAATGGTTCATGCCATGGTATTGCAATTAAGATTCTGTTCATATTAACTTTTGGTTTTAGTTTATGAATAGCAACAAGTTATAAAGAAGTTTGTAGAGTAAGATACACTTGCGTACGATTTTTGTCGATATAAACAAAGCCACTATAGTGTATACTACAATCGATTAATAGACTATATCTTAAAAAACACTTTGTTTGAAAGTTATGTACTATAAAAAAACCATTTACTATATTAAAATAGCTTTTAGAAACTAATTCGAAAAAACACTCTCTACTCTATGGATTGGAAACTAACGGACCCCAACCCGAGATGATCCACGTTGGCATGGCCCTCACAGACAGCGGCACAAGCAGCTGCAGGCACAGAGATAAGAGTAGAGAGCACCATGACATCCACGACCAGATCAGACGACTGGTGCTATTGCAAAAAATGAGACAGAGAGTAAGAAAGAAAGAGGATGTAAAGGATGTTTAATGAATTTTTTTATAACAATGTGGCCCATCTTAATACCCACTACAGCCTTACATATTGCAGAAGATTGTAACAAGGAAATTGATATGAACCTTTTGTCCGATACAACTATACAAGGGGTAAAAATCATATGCTACGCTAGCTATCCTGCATTATCCCAGTTTATCACCATCACTCGTTCTTGGTCAAAGCCTTATCTCATTAACCTATGCCATATCTCTCTCTCTCTCTCTCTCTCTCTCTCTCTGCTTCTCTCACACCATGCAACCAAAGCTACACGGTGAAGGTCTCCTCTTCCTAGAGGTCGCTGTCCTTCGTACTCGAGTGAAGCTGTCCATCGAATGGAAAGCCAGGTCTCTCTCGGAGGTGGCCGCCCTTTGCACTCGAGTGAGGCCATCCACCGAAGGGCCCAACCACAAGGGCGATGATGTCGGTCAGCGACAAGGCTTGCCATCCGTTGTGCTTTGCGGCGGGGCGCTAGACACTAGGGTAGCACGTAGTGAATGCCTCCTCCGAGCTTGGCTCTTCTGTAGCGTCCTGAAAATTAGAAGGGGCCAACTGGATGATGTGAATCTAGGAAGAGAAATTATTTTCAACGTGAGCCCGGCTGCTTGCCTGTACGTCCACCGAATCTTTTAATTAACAGTAAATAATAAATTATTTTTCACAATGTACTATAAGTAGTAAAACGTATACATTTAGTAGTAAAATGTATGACTGCACTCCTTGAAGCCTTGAAGCTTTGCAAAATTTCTAGCGTGCGTGATGGACGTACACACTATATATGCGTGTGGCGTAAGTGTAGTATACGGAGTACACGTATAGTGTACGGACTCCTTATACTTAAATAGTATAAAAATTCATGTCTTTTATATCTATTTTTCTGTGTATTATTTGTAAAATCTGCGGTACCTGTTGTAAGTCATCAGCCCTATCATTCAGTGTGTCAAGAGGGATGAATATTGCAAAGGAAACTTCTCCGAAGAGTTTATGTACTATGCCTCTCATCTCACAAGTTCGAGTTGTAGTCAAATATTAGTTGGAACTGGCCGACAAAATTCAGTCCCAAAGCAACCAGCTCCTATCTGTTAACAGTAAGCTCAACCTGCCCCTTACCCGTTACCTACTGCCTCTATCTGTGCCCCATGCGTCCATTAGTAAGGAATAGCCAAAATCATTGAAATAGCAAAAAGTGAAAAATGCCAACTTAAAGTCAGCACCATTCTGCTCAGAGATCAGAAACCATCACAAACACCAAACCACAAATGAAGCTTACTTTAGAATACCTGTGTGTGTAACATAAACGTGCTGTGAATGCGAAACATGAAGCCCCGTCGAGGTAGTAGTGAGTGCGGCGGCGGCGTGCGGCCCCCTAGGGTCGGTCACAACGATCACCGCCTCCAGCAGCTACTCCTTTCAAACCCCCATGCCTGAAGCCAACTCGGTGGGTTAGCAAATCAATCGATGTATTCTTGATTTGGGGAAGCGACATAGCTAGCTCCTTGCACATAGAAAAATGGAGAAGAAGACGAGAGATTTACAGTGGAACATGCAAAGGCTCCAAGCTTGCTAGGGTGTGCTAACATGCCGGAATCCATGTGGCCGCCGTCATAGGTGGCGCAGCCTCTGAGCAGATTACGGTGGGGAATCGCCGGGATTGTGCCCTTCATTACGGTTTCACTGTTGACGGCTCGGGTACCGGCCCAGAACTCGAGATTATGGGCTGGGTGGGCTTGGCCCTGGAATACGCTTGAGCCAACAAAGGAAAGACTCTGAACAGCGGAAACGAAAACACTAACGAATTCTTGCATGCCCACACTAACTAGCAATCAAACAGTGTTAGCAAAATTACTCGAAGGGTACTAATATTTTCACAATATCACCAATACTGGGAAACAAATAAATTTAGTGCTCATTTACGTCGTCCGTAACGCAATGCACGACGGTGCGAGTACAGCATCCAGTTCGATCACTCGCAAATCAGCAACAACAGATCAAGTGTTCAACACCAAACAAAAGGCGCAAGTCGCAATCCGGCCAAGCCAGTGTAGATCGGCAGGAAGGCTCACGGATTTCAACTTCATTTCCCCTCCATGCGTCTGGATGTCTCAAGTCGCAATCCATTGCGTGTAGATCCGCATGTTTGAAAGCGCGATAGATATCTGCATAAGCAGATGGTTAAGAAACATAAGCAGCCTTTGCAACAGTTCTTGATTACGGAGGCTACGTAGTAACGTTTTGCAAACACAAAATGGAAAAAGGAGGCAGCAAAAGGGATTTACAGTTGTACCTTCCTTGGGCCCCTTTTAATATCTTTATAGGGAACGTGTTTAATCTGTTGCCAGTTTGGGTCTCCGATTGTTTTGCACGACCTCGTGAACACGTCATTCGTTGAGCGAATATACAAGTACTCGAGAGACTGGGGCAATGTTGGTAGTGATTGAATATTCTCGCAGCAAACGATCAACAATTCCTTGAGCGACGTGAGGTGCTCCATATTATCTGGCAAGGCGTCCCACCTGCAGTCCCAAAGTGCGAGACCACGGAGATGAACGAAGAACTCACTTCTATCAGGAATAGCTCCCAACAGGCTGCACTTGTGGAGTTCTAGTCGTTGCAGGTGCTTCGGTCCATTCATCCAATCTGGGTACCTCGACCCTTTGTAGCTCCAGAGTCGCAGTATTTCAAGGCCCATCGGAGGGCAAAGGCCCTCAAGTATCTCTGCTTCAAGGTCTGCACTGCAGCTATTCCGGTCCCACTTTAAGTGAAGTTCTGTGACGAGTTCCTTGGCAGCTAGATTGGCTTCAAGCGCTTCCTCTTTGCTTCCGACATTCTCAAGACCTCTGATCGCTAGCCTTCCTCGAAGCTTGTTTAGGTCCCTCAGCTGCCGTAACTCGTACCCAGGTTCCTTCCTTACTCGGAAGATACCTAACGTTTGGAGTGATGTCAAACTGATAATGTTCGGAAGATGCGAAGCTGAAAATAACATATGACGCAAGTTGATGAGGTTACTCATCATATCTTGACCGGGTAAAACACCATTTCTCTGCAATAACGGAAATATAGCAGCTGCATATGGTAAAGCTTCGTAAATGTGCTTGGTAAAATTAGCTTCGAACGGTAGCCCCCCATCACAACTGCAAGATAGCGTATATGCTTTAACTGGCCAATAGATTCTGGGACTGAGAGTTGCCAGGACTGTCTACGGATTTCTACGCTCAGTATCCGCAATTTCCTCAGCCCCGTGAACATACTCTCAAAGTCTTCGTCTTCAATTTTTTCTTTCATTGTGCCACTACCGATGATCAGAGTGCGTAAATTTTCCAATTTGAGTATCTTCTCAGACAACAATGCTCTATCACAAGTCGTAACGAAAAGATGGCGAACACCTCGAGGAACTTGTCCTGTCCAGCCATTCTCAATTCTGAAGCAATCACTTCCTGCTACCTTCTCTACTAAATCACGCAGCAGATCATGAATTGTAAAGCACTTAGTTGCAGCAGATCTTAGTTGCAGAAATGAGCATGACAGTAACTCGTCACAGTACCTGTGACCTACATCTTCCATGTCATCTGTTGCGTTATTGGTCTTTACAAACCCTTGCGCTATCCACATGCGAACTAACTCATCTCGTCCCAGCTCATACCTTCTGGGGAAAATACTACAGTATTCAAAGCATCGCCTGACGTCCTCGTCAAGTTGCTGATAGCTCCACCACAGAGCTCCCATGGTTTCATTCAACTGGTCAAGCTCTGCGGTGTTCCGCCACTTGTTGATATTTGTAATTCCCCGAAGTCGTCCTGCCACTGTTACTGCTGCAATAGGTGACCTGCGTAGCTTTTCGGCAATCTTCCTCCCAACATGCTCATATTCTCGATCATTCTTGTCAGCGTAATGCATGAACATTTTGAAGTATTGATCCTCGCCCAAATCAGGTATTGCAATAGGTTTCTTAGCACCTAGAGCTCTAACTGCATTTTCTCTTCGAGCTGTCACCAGGATTTTGCTTCCTGTCTCCCCAACACTGAGTGGAGAAAGTAGCTCCTCCAGTTCCTGGCGATTCTCATTCCAGAGATCATCCAGTACCAAGAAGAAACGCATGTCCTTCAATTTTCTTGCAACTTGTCTTGTAGTTTTTACGATCTGTAATATCGGGATGCCGGTCATTTGTAATCTCTTTGAGCATATCACGAAATATATCATCCACTCTGAAAGTCTCAGACACATGAATGCACATGATAGGGTCGAAATATTTGGCCTCCTTTTCATAGTCACGAACATATTCTGCCAGTGTAGTCTTCCCGGACCCCGCAATGCCATATATGCCAATCACAGAATAACATGGACTGGTACTGCAGTCACCTGTCGTACTGCTATCATCTGTTCCCGTACGAAGCATCTTTGTTATCTCGTCGCGCTCGTTGTCTCGACCGAATACCTTCCGTGGACTAGTTGCTGTAATGCTTCTCCTGTTCACGTTGGCAATATTATTTGATGCCGGTGCACTGCTGCTTTCCTGGCTCAACAGATGTGATTCCTGCAGCCTAATAACGTTATTTTTTAGCTTCTCTGTCCTTTTCCTCAAGCTCCTTCTAGCAATAGTAGGCAGGCAAGAATCTTCCGCAATGACTTCCTCCTGCGAGAGACAAAGTCTCAAATGATTATAATATGTGAGCTACGTAATTCTTAGTAACTTAGTAGTGGAGTTCTATGCCACAAAATAGCCGTTAGAGCTTGTTTTCTGCATAATTTTCTCCCCAACCAATTGATAGAAACATCTTACGGCTTTTAATTGTTATCGTACAAATTAATAATATTGGTATTAAGATTTGGATCATATGATTAACAACTAAGATGGCTGTATTTGGTCATCCACTTTATGAATGGAAAAGAATTTTATTACAAAGCAAAGGATCCTCGATGTTACAGTTTTGTTGTAGATGAACATGGAAGATTTTGGGGAGCCACCTCTTGATGGAGTGGTAGAGTTGCAGGTATACGACTTCGCCCACTAGAGATTCAAATCCTAGTGCTCACCTTTATGCATTTATAAGTGAGCTTCAATAGGAATTTTGTAAGATCGTGGATTTATCTTTGACCTCTTTGTCTTTTCTAGATGTGTGTTAAGAGGGTGTATTGGCGTGTGCGTGCACATGGTATGTCTTGCGTCTGCGTCTTTCTTGTAATCATGAAAAAAAAGAACGTGTAAGGTTTCTTGTTTTTATTGCGTCCTGGCCTTTTACAATCCTTCGCCTAGCCAATCTATATGATAGCCTTATGTATAGATGTGTTGATTTTTATCGTTGCATATGGTGTTACATGGCCTGGCCCAATGTCAACTTGATGATGGGGTACACCAAAAGCCTAACTAATCTAGTTGATTTGATTGAAACAATTGGATGGTTGAAAAAATAGAATTTACTATAAAGTGCTCATAAATAGACTGTAGGAACAGATGGCAACACGGGGGCATGGTGTCTTGTTGAAATTTCCTCAAATATTTAAGATTCTATATTCACACAACTACAGAGTTAGAGAAAATAAAATTTTCATCCAAAACTCAAGACAAATAGCTCAAAAACACTAAACCTTAAGGCAACCACTTCTGACGATCTAACTGGTCCCGAGCAGTCTAACCAGATACTTCAAGGACCCACTAGTGATTCGAGTGGTTCTATTCCTACCCCCACAGCCCATGAGGTAGAGGCCACGTCTGCACCTGATTCCTCTTGGATCAATGCCATACATGAAGAGCTTGAAAATTTTAAAAGAAATCAAGTCTAAACCTTAGTAGAATCTTTACCTAATAATAATATAATTGGAACAAAATGGATTTTCAAAAATAAGCAAAGTGAGACTTTACTAAATCGTGCATCTTTCTCTATTTGAATGAGAAACGTCTGAATTTGAGGCTTTACTGGGTTTGATGACAGGCAGTTGCTAATAGGTAAATAGTTGGTTAATTATGTTAGTTACCAATGGGTAAATGACTGTCTAATCATATCAGTTATCAGTCTGTTTATATATATGCCTGGAGACGTCCAGAGTATATGGTCAAGAAACTAACTGCCTCCTTTTCTTCCTCCTGCGAACTTGTGCTATTGTGCTGTTGTGCTGTGCCGTCTGAACCTCATCGACTCTTCTTCCTGGTGTGCACCGTAAAGAAGGGGAGCAATATCTCAGTATTCGCTGCGTGAAGACCTGCATGGGCGGCAATAAGGTTTCGGGCCTTTGCATATCTATCGATCGCTCAACGTGACCGTGTCATCTATGTTCTTCACTGCATCACGCCTGTGCTGCTTTCTATTATTCATCAAGTCTAACAGTAAGTTGTTTGCGTGTTCGATCGATTTTGATGAATATTTTTCTTGCGTATTCTCTGAAATATAATGAGTAGGTGCTGTTTGTTGTGGGTTTTATATCATTAATATTTTATGATATTTATCTTCTAATAAAACTTAAAATTAAAATATTTCCAATAATATACATGCTCTCTATTCGACATCTACTCAGCGTCGTCATCTCACGCTGCCCCTCTCCAGCCACGCATTGAGACGAGCCACCATGCCACCGACGACCACTGCACCAATAAATCTAGTATTCATTTCGATCGAGCTGATTTCTTTTTTATTTGTTGGATCAAGTTGTTTATTTATATCGAGTTGAATTTTTTTTATCATTTTTTTTGTCGAGCTGAAATTCTTTGGATCTTTGTTCATTGAGTTTTTTCATCCAATTTTTTTTATCGAGTTTTCTTGGTTTTTTGTTGCCGGCGAGGGGCTGAAGGGCGTCCACAGACGCCCGTGAAGTAGATGCAACCAGGAGTGGACACCACACCAAAATTTTACTGATTTGAAAAAAGAAATATTCGACAGAAATATAGCAAATTTTGTTAATTCTATTACGTACGTGTTGGTGCTATGTATATCTCGCAAGCAGATAAGATCCAATTGTGCTGCTTGTACTGTTGGACTTCACTAAGATGACAGCACATGCATTTCTGCTAGCTAGTATTTCCTCTGTTTTGTTTGTTTTCGTTTACTTGGCACGGTTGAGCAAAATTTTTCCCATAAATACTTGGCACTTCACGGTTCCCTAGATAAACTTTTCAAACTATCCCTGTCATCCCTAACTATGTCTACCACTTTGCTACCTCTTTTGATATACTTGAGATATTATTGGAGTGTATTTTTGTCATATCTTATCACACGTATAATATCCTTAATGTGTGCACTAGTAAAAAATAGTAAGTAAACGAAAACATAGTTAGTGGCTGGAATTCGACAAGGATCACGTAGTACGTTTCTCTCTCTAAAAAAGGATTAGAAGATAGTACGTACCTGAAAAGTTACGAAGCCAACCTTCTCATGGAACCAGCTCCGAACAGAACGGGCATCCTTAAGCGCCTTGGTTGACCAGTTGGATATGGATCTACAGCGGTTCTTGAAGATCCTGGAGCGGCAACGGATCCTCTGTACCGAGGAATCTGAGCGTGGACGAGAAATCGGTAGCATGGCAGTTGATGTGCGTAGGGTAACACGCATAGATCGCCCCAGCCAGCTCCTGCTCCTGCTGGGGTAGCATTCGGCGATGCGCGTGGCCGTTGCAGCGTACAACCTCTGTGTCCATCGCAGCAGTGCAGCTAACCGGCATCGGGCGGTACGTACGTATCGCCCGAAACAGCTCCTGTTGCAACGGGCGATGCAGCTGCCTGCAGCATCGTTGAGGTGCTGCAACGACCGCCGCAGCCAGCTGCTGTCACCGCGGACCCAATGGGCGATGCAGCTGCCTGCAGCATCGTTGAGGTGCTGCAACGACCGCCGCAGCCAGCTGCTGTCACCGCGGACCTCCTTTTCGAGGCGGTGATAATCGACGAGATCCAGGATGTCTTCTGCTTCGTACAAAGCTGACCTTAATTCCTTCGCCAGTTCATCAAGCGCGACCACATCAGAGTTTTTATTCTCCGCTGCTTTCATCATCTTCTGCCCCACTGCTTCACGAAGCATCGACTTCAGTTTTGGGATAGTGTGAATCTTCAGGTCTCGGAGCTTTCCCGATGCTTCAAAGCCGAGGTAGGAAAGGGCGTTCTTCACCAGTATGCCGATGATGGGCGACAGAAACCATGTTAAAAAGGTCATGCCCCAGCCCATCGCTGCAATTCTCCAAGCATTTGCCATGGATGCTTTCAAAATGAGAGGAGGGAGGGAGCATAGGAAAGAGGGAACCCTCTAGCTCTAGCTCTTAACTATACGGAGACGCTTTCTTAAGCCTGGGTGGCTGGGTCCTTCATATTCTACCGCTATTGACCATTTTGCCCTTCATCTTCTTCCTCCCCTGTCGTCGCAATGCAATTTAACCCTGCTCCAAAAGACTTCAGTTTATAGTTTTTTTTGTTTTCAATTTATTTAAATCAGAAATCATTTGGAATACATTGATTTCTAATTTCGTCTTATTTTGTTTTTTTTTGTCTTTATTATTTTGCATTGTCTGTAACGATATAATGATTTTTTAAATTTTTTCTCAAAACAAGCTAATAGCCGCTACAGTTCAATTTCAGCCAAAAGCAAAAAACTATAACTATAAGCTTAAGCAAAAAATTAGTTAGAGCACCACCAAAATATGTCTATGCAGTTCACCAACTGCAATCTAAGAAGCTGCAGTTAACTCGCATACCTCAATATTCCCACGTTCATCGAAATTAAATTGGGTAGATTGTCATTTTCTTTGCAAAACAAATAACACATGCTATCAAATGCTATTCCCCACACGCTCTTTCGTTTTACTAATCTTGACATCATAAAGGGCGATTAATGAATATTTTTTAGTGTCCCTGTCTACTTTCGCCCTGTTCGTCTTCTGAACGCGAAGACTTGCAAGTCATCAGCCCTATCATTCGGGGGTGCCAGGAGAGATTAATATTGCAAAGGAAACTTCTCGGAAGACTCAGTCATGTTCGTAGGATCTCTTCATATTAGCTTTTATGGTTTTTGAGTATAGCTGATAAATAGTAATAATTGATAAAAGTAGAAACTAAAGTGTTCGTATTGGTTTCAGCTTCTAAGAATAAAAGCAACTTATATAGAGAGCCAATATGAGCAGACCATGCCTCTCATCTCACTAGTTCCGAGTGCTTGTTCTTGTCAAATATTAGATGGTATATTACCTATTACTAGAATTAAGATGAAGGATACGTCGCCCCCACCGGTCTACAAAATTAAGGTCCAAAGCAACCAGTTCCTGTCTGTTACAGATAGTAAGCACAACTTACTCTCTACTAGGGCTGTAAAAAAAGCTTGAGACTCACGAACTACTCGAGCTCGGTTTGCTCTGCGCTCGATTCGAGTTCGGCTCGAACTCTAAGCAAACTGAGCTTGAGCTTAATCCTGAGCTCACGAACTTCAATGAACCGAGCTCGAATAGCTCATTAGCATTCGGTTCGAGCTAGAGTATTGATGCATAGTAACTCTTACCGAGCATGCTCGAGCCGAGTTTGAGCTTGAGCTTTTTTATTGTTGAAAATTAGTGCATGTTGAATTATTTTTTTACTATTATCGAGCTTACTTTAGCTGAGCTTAAGCTCACGTTTTTCTTATTGTTGAAAATTAGTGCATGTTAAATTATTTTTAATTGTTATTGAGCTTATTCGAACCGAACTCGACCCTAGATATAGGCTTGGACTCTAATTTAGGCGAGCCGAGAGCTCGAGCTTCTACCAAACTCGAGCTTGAAAGATCAGGCTTACTCGAGCTCGGCTCATTTACAACCCTACCCCCTACCCCTTGCCTACTCCCGTCCACGCCATCAATTCGTTAGGCATTCGACACCTTTAGCTTCTGCAAATTCACTACCCCGTTTTAGATGGCTTCAATTTTTGCTTTTTGGCTTTTAAATTTTGTCATTTTAGCTTTTTGGCTTGTTTTGGGTTTTTTTGCCTTTTCCCCCTTATTCCCTTGTATTGTCCATGATGATATAACGTTTTTTAAATTTAATTGCTCAGAAAAAACTAACAGTCACTACAATGCATTTTTCAATTACTACAGTGAAAAAAGCCATAAGCTATGGCTTATAAACCAGTTGGAGCACGACCAGTTTGTTTCACTTCAACCTTCTTGGTGTAAGTTCAAGCTCCATTAAGTTGATTTAGATGATAATGACAAATACAAATATGAGACTAGTTCATTTGTTAAATTTATGATATTATCTTGTCTCATTTGGATGCAATTAATGATAAATAGTTTTAGATATAATGACAAATGCAATTGTGAGACTAACATATTTATTGATTATGATAATTGCTTAAGTCTCAATTGGATAAAGAGGTGAAATTCATGAAGATATGCATTCTACATCATACTCTTATATCTTAATGCATTCCTCGGATCCAAAATATAGGTTGAACTTCATAAGTTGTCTAATTTGAATATGTGCATATGTCTCTAACATACATTCTTGTATGTACACATTTAGAGAGAGTTTACTCTAAGTTTTGAGATTTCATTAGTATTAATCCACTTTCATCTTTCCATATATTAAGGATCTTTACTTTGAAACATATCGCTCGAATATATATAGCGTGTGTAGTTTATATATACTTATAATCGGATTGTAATCTAATTCTTCCATTATGTGTTAATGGTTGGATGATTAATGACATTCAAATGAGTAAACTTTGCTTAAAAAGTTTATCTTAGAGTATACAAGTGTTGTGTATATGTTGTATACTCGCAAAACAATCTTTTATCTCATTATTTGTTGAGATTGTCATGAGTCACCAAAAAAGAAAGATTGTTGAATCTAGTCATTCCATTATGAGTTAATGGTGAAGTTTTGTTAATTGATGACACAATTGATTTGTAGACTAACATTTTCTATGAGTTGGGTGAATAGGTTAGATTTCACAAATAAGGATGACTTGGAACGACTTCATGTATTTCAGATCATCAAGTTAAGTGAAAGATGCATCATAAGTTGATACATATCCAAGAGAAGATGATTATGAGTTGATCATTAAATCAAGAGAAGGATGCATCATGGGTTGATGCATATCAAGACGATGACCCAGATTTGAAGTAAAGATGTGCGTCATCAAGTTTTAAGAAGATGTTAAGGGTATGACTAGTTAGGACTAACAATGTGTTTCTAGTGTTTTACCGGTCTTGGTGTTTGGTTGGAAGATCGGATTGGTAGTATAGGTTGCCAAACTATTAAGAAGGATCACGTCTAGTAGCTTGAGTCTTGAGTCACATCATGTATTGATTGCTCAACCTCACTTGTTCTAGCTTTCCGTAGCATGATACCTATATTTGTGAATGTGTTTTGCAAATAGTTATGGCTCATGTGTTGAATCCTTGTAACATGTGACTATACATTACAAATATATTTTGCAAGTGTTTGAATTCCTTATTTCCTATTCCTTGTGGTATGAGATTTATATTTGCAATTTGTTGAATCTCATATTTAATCATTGTGTCATGATTCTAAAAGTGTGCAAATTGTTTTGTAACTTGTTGGGAATTATACTTGATCCTTGTGTGCACGATACTATAATTTACAAATGTGTTTTGCAAAATATGTTGAATTATATGCAATTCTCAGGACAATCGGAACTACCGTAGGGCTGTGTGCGGTATTACCACTAAACGGAATTACCGACATTGTAATCATGGAACTATCACGTTCTTTGGTGGTCGAAAGACCTGTGTAGTCGAGAACCAACATGGTCGGGACTAGAGTGGTCGAACCAAAATGGTCAAAGACTAGAGTGGTCGAGCCAAAGTGGTTGAGACCAGAGTAGTCGAACCAAGGTGGTCGAACCAAGGTGATCGAAGACCTGTGTGGTTGAAGACAGAGTGGTCGAGCCAAGGTGGTTGAAGACCTGCGTGATCAAGGACCAGAGTGGTCGAATCAAATTGGTCAAACCAACATGGTTAGAACCGACGTGGTCGAGATTTGTGTGATCGAAACCAGCGTGGTCGAACTAGCATGGTTGGAACCAACGTAGTCGAGATCTATATGATCGAACCAACGTGGTTGAACCGACGTAGTCGGAACTGACGTGGTCGAGACCTGTGTGGTAGAAAATGACATGATTGAAACAACGTAGTTGGACATTAACATTGTCGACGTGGTTGAGATCTAAATGGTCGAAACTAACGTGGTTAGAGACTAGCGTAGTCGTAGACCTATGTGGTTGAACCGGACAACGTGGTTGGAGACTAGCGTTGTCAGAGATCAGCGTAGTCGGAGACCTATGTGGTCGAACCAGACAATGTGGTCAGAGACCAGCGTGGTCGAAGATCAGCGTAGTCGAAGACCTATGTGGTCGAACCGCACTGCGTGGTCGGAGACCTAAGTGGTTGAATCATCCGAAGTGGTCGTGGACCGGTGTAGTCGATCGGCGGTACTTCGACTCTGTGTGAGCATCGACCCGTGAGTGGTACTACCGGCTCTGTGTGAGCGATGCTTTCAAGTTGTGGAACAACCAACTTATGTAGCGATGCATTTTTTCTGAGAGACACCTTCATGGAAGTCTTCTCATCCTGGTGAATCAGTAGATCTACACGAGTACGACGGTACTTTCGATGATCGATAGTACTGGACTTTGGCTGTCGGAACTACCGGATTCACTGATAATGACTAGTTTTCTGATCGTTACTGAGGAGAGTGGAACTACCGGTGGTATAATGGCGGTACTTTCGGATATCCTATTTTTCTATCCAACGGCTAGTTTCGAGGTGTGGGGTATAAATACCCCCTTATGGCCGATTGGAGAAAGGGTTGCTTGACTCCATTTTATTCCTTTGAGCTAGTGTGAGGTCATCCTCTTAATTGTGCATATGTTGCACCTTGTGAGCAAGAAGAAAGGTTCTAGATTGCATGTCTTGTATTTAGAGGTGGATTTCGTATCCACTTGAGCTTGCACATTTGTTGCATGTGGTGAGGGTCAAGCAAGGGTCTTGACTTATTACTCTTGGAGGTTCCCAACTCCTAGACGGCGTTGGAAGCGTCGTGCATGATGATCTTCTCAAATAAGGTTGTGAGAAGTATGGTGTGCATTTGGTTTTTCGGTTTATACGGTTCGGTTTATCTGTATATACGGTGTTAGTAATTTGGTTATATACGGTATTTTTAGAAGTACGATTCAGTTTTGGTAAATCCCAATTTATTTCGGTGCGGTATCGGTAAATACTGTATTTACCAAAGTTAACACGAATTGCTTGGTCTCTTGAGGAAACGGAGTGCGCCGTTACTTACCGATGACGCACCCGTCACAGATTTGATCGATGTGCTTCACGTGAGGAAGTTCGCTCACCATGCCCGTGGCCGACATCTTCTGGAGTACGTCAAAATTGAGGCCCAAGGCGAGCATGCCAGCGCCACACCTCGTCGTCGACCTACAAGCTCAAACAGATTGGCTGTACTATGCTCAGAGCGATCTTGTACAACCGATTTGGTGATCTCTACACCTTGGCGATGAGCTTGCATTGTTGATCCTGGAGGCGCAGGATGCCATTTTCAATCAGCATGCTGCAGCCGCCCTCATCGAGCTGGTTGACGCTGATGATGTTGCTCCGTAGTCATGGGATGAAGTGCATATTGGTGAGGATGTGATGTCAATTTCCTTTTCCCAAAAACAGCACGGTGCCACGCCCGTGGATATCGACCACCAAGCCATCCCCAAATTTGACCAAGTCGGAGATCCCACAATCGAGTTCAGAAAACACTGTGTCAGATCCCATCATGTGATTCGATGCTCTGGTGTCGAGAAACCAGGAGGTCTCCTCATATTCTTTGTTAACGAGGACCGATCTGGCAAGTTCCTCGTTGAGGAAGACTTGCTCACCGACTTCCTCTTGCTTGGCGGGTGCCTGGGCGATGTCTTCTTCCACTACCGTTACTTGGGCCATTAGGAGAGATGACTTGTCATCGGTATTCTGCACCAGATGCGCCTCCTTCCTTTTCTTCTTACGGCAATCACGAGCCCAATGCCCCAATTTGCCGCAATACTTGCATTGGTCCCTCTTGGGGTTGTCGGTGCCGCCATGAGTACGGGTCTCTTTCCCACTATTGGAGGAGTCTCGTCCACGCCCGCCACACAGCTTGCCATGGTGTGTGGAGGAGTTGCTGATCGTCGATCCCTCTCGTTCGCGTGCCTGTGCCCGTGCCCGCCACTCCTCTGTGAGAAGCAAACGAGTCCCCTTGTCATCAGTGCTACGGTTGGCGTAGCACTGTTTCACCACTCGGAGTCATCCGGTCACCTCTTCGATCGAGAGAGTGCTGATGTCGAGGAGCGTCTTTATGGAAATGACCACCTGAAGGTAGCGATCTGGAACCACCTACAGGAGTTTCTTGACTACCTCTTCCTCTCGAATGGGATTGCCGAGTAGGTGGAGGTAGTTGGCAAGCCCAGAGATCCTCATCGAGAAATCGTCGATGGACTCACCGTCTTTGAAGGAGATATTGCCAAACTCCTTGCGCAGTTGTTGGGCATTCGCTTCGCGTACGCGGTCGACACCCATACGCATGGTCTTTACAGCCTCCCAGGCAGCCTTCACCGTGTTCTTGACGGCGAGAGTTGACAGCATCTCGGCCGACACGGCACAGAGAATGCTGACAACGCGAGCCAATCACAACGCGAGCCGATCATCACAGTAGTCTGCGTCATCTGTCTCGATGACCTCTCAGAGACCTTGTGCCTAAAGGTTGACTCGCATGACTAACGCCCAGTCGTTGTAGTTTGTTCGCGTGAGCATGGGGTAGACGATGGAGCCTGTAGCCTCCCGGATGATGCGCTGGATAACAGGGTGTGACCACCATCATCATGGTGCCGCGGTCAACATGGAGGTGGCAAAGATGAGCGAAGACGGATCTACTGTGGAGGAGTCCTTGATTTCCTTGCTGTCGGAGCCCACGACGAAAACATGTCTTCCAGATAATTAACAAACCTGGAGCTCTAATACCAATTGTAGAAAAACCAAAGGTACTCGGAGTCGGTTATAACCGACCACCGAGTACTCTTACAACTACTCATTCTTTGAAAGCGAAGGTACTCGAGTCGATTCGACTTCGCGATCGATGCGACTACCGAAGTTGTTTACAACCTCGACAACTACAACGAGGACTCAATTACGACTAGGAAGTCGTAGTCGAAATCAACACTCAGGGAATGGTAGTCTAAAACACTTCTCAGCGCCGCTCTGTTTTTCTTCGCCGCCAACCTTGCAGTTTTTCTTTAATGCTATTCAAGTATTTAAAAGACAAAAGATATAAGGACGACCACTCGAATCGTAGGTTATTAATGCACACATTACGACTATTAACCGTGCCATCCCACGATCGGTTGTGGCGGCTACTAATAACTTGTTATTGTCCTACGACCAGTAACTAACTGATTATGTTATTACTGCTAGAGTAGCTGATTATTACTAACAATCTTGAACATTAAGACTACTAACTGGCAACTCGATCAAACTTCTAACAGCCGCCCCTCCCCTCCTCCACCTGGTGATCGCTCAGATCTAGACGAGGTCTTCCTCTAGCATTGGCGTCACTTGTCGCCGTCCACTACCCACCGCTCGCCTATAGGCATCAAGGAGATGCCACCTCTTTTCCATTTTTCTGCCCACCTTTTGGACACTACAACATCTGAATTTTTGCCATCAGCTATACTAAATCCCAACGGCCCTAACACATTAAATAAAACTAGTAGGGTGTTTGTGCATTGCAACGGGATCCCAAAAGAGGATGATATGTAAATATAAGACATGATCATAAATTGTACAATAAATATTAATTTCTGTCACACACATATCAAGTGAAACATCTTTGCAAGCGAATAAATAAATCAAATTATAAACAAATGTTTTTGTTACACTAAATTAGAGGGTGGTATATAATCCACGAGTATCACATTTGGGTATCACGATAGAACAAGTGCTCGATGCGATAATTATGTAGATGAACAAGTAACAAACAACATTTTCATAGTTTACTCCAATACATAAATACTGACATACTATCTTGTAAACAGCATCAAATCAATTGATAAAGTTGACATCATGCATTAAACGGATTGCATATATTCGAAGAAATAATAAATTTGAATTGCATATATACTATTTGCCTAAATTTTGCACCACGCCTGACAAATCGATTACTTTTTATTTAATTTGGTGGCGATTCTTATTCCATTCAACTTTATCAAGCATTCAATTATTGCTATGATTAACCATGTTGCATGTGAGAATATGACGTTATTACCATATACCTTTTGTAAAAAAAAAGAAGTATTCTCATCTAGACTGTGCATAAATTACAAGGATGACTGCATGTCGATTCCCCCACACGGAGAAATATGAGCTTGGAATGGTAAAATGGTGTTGCACTCTCCTGCTACCTTAAACTTCATACTGTGAAAAGGCACTGATCCGGAGAAAATGTAATGCACACTCGTTGTACCTGACATAATAAACTATGTAGTCGGCTTGCTGGAATGGATGCGTCGTTTTGCAAGGAAAAAGAGAACCTTTAGTTCTTCAGATCCAACTTTGCATACATCAGAGTTGATTTCCAGCGAGAACTTCTCGGTGTGTCCATCTAGCTTCGATGCAGTTCAATCATTCATTGCGTAAAGCGCCATCATTTCGAGCACCGAAAGTCGGAAAGAAAAACAAACAGGATTGGGTGGAACTCTGACGCGGACGAGGGTCCCCTGACGCGGACTCGCCATACTCCTCCCGTCGCGTGGAAGTGGATGGGTGAGGTGGTGGGCGGCGTGCAGGGTCAAATTGATCGAGAAAATTGATACTTTGCCATTCTATTCGGTGGGTTTCGATAAAATATCACTCTCTAGAATGATCACTATAAAATACCACTCTTAACATTGATACTTTGATTATTTACCTTTTGAGAGGTTTTTAGGATTCTTAATTATTTTTTAACCATTTTCAGATTATTTACCATGGGAAAAGACACATTTACCCTTAGGCCATTTGCTTGTTCTCCAACCCTCTTAACCGAGATCTTGCATTTGCACACGAGAGAGGAGATCTCTATGAGAGAGACCGAGGCGAGAGGGAGGAGACCCTCCGGCCACCGCGACGGCGACGGCGCCGCCCCTCCTCGGCCGCGCCGAGCAGTCCGCCGCGCAGCAACCCGACGCGGCGCCCCTCCCCGGCAACGGCGCCGCCCAGAAAATACTGTTTAATGCAACCTTGAAGGATTTGTCTGAAGTGTGAGAATTGAAATTGGTCAAATTAAACAGTATGATTCCTGTAAATTGTGGGGTTGTTGGCATCCTTGTACTAGTCGATTAAAATTTTCAGAAATTGTAGGGTTATTGGCCATCCGTGTGGTTCTAGGTTATAGTCAAATGGAAGTTCCACTATAAAAAAAAGGAAGTTGTACTCTATTTCACAGTGCTGTAAGTAACAATGTTTGGTATTGCTAGAAATTTGGAAATTTGGCACAATACAAATCTTGCTTTAAATTTTATCTTAGTGGGATATGACCCAGAAAATTGAAGGTTGGATTATATTGGGAAATGGGTATCTGAGCTTTCAATTCTAGATGGGCATGCAGATGTGTGTTGTACATGTTTGGATATGTTTCTTTCTGTTGTGTAATTTGTAGTTGATCTTTGCCATTGCTTTAAACTTTTACTTCCTTTCAGCCTGTGAGAAGTCCTGTTACAATATGTGGTGATATTCATGGCCAGTTTCATGATCTTGCAGAACTATTTTGAATTGGTGGAAAGGTGTTATCTATCTTCTATATTCCTTGCCCCCTCATGATTCATGCTATATTTTGTTGTACCGAACCCTGAGTCAGCCAATTCTTATCTCAACTTTTTTTCCATTGTTCTCTTTACCAGTGTCCTGATACAAACTACCTATTTATGGGGGATTATGTGGACCGTGGTTACTATTCTGTTGAAACTGTAACGGTAGAACTACTAACCAGCTCCTTATGTTGAGAGGGTTGGAGAACTAGCAAATAGCCCAAGGGCAAATATGTCTTTTTCCATGGCAAATAATTTGAAAATGGTTAAAAAATAATTAAGAATCCTAAAAACCCCTTAAAATGGCAAATAATCAAAGTATCAATGTTAAGAGTGGCATTTTATAGTGGTCATTCTAGAGAGTGGTATTTTGTCAAAGCCCATCGAATAGATGACAAAGTATCAATTTTCTCCAAACTGATCACCGCTCCACTGCCTAAAGCCGGTCCGGTGGTACATCAGATGAAAATGGTTAAAAAATAATTAAGAATCCTAAAAACCCCTCAAAATGGCAAATAATTAAAGTGTCAATGTTAAGAGTGACATTTTATAGTGGTCATTCTAGATATTGGCATTTTGTCGAAGTCCACCGAATAGATGGCAAAGTATCAATTTTCTCCAAACTGATCACCGCTCCACTGCCTAAAGCCGGTCCGGTGGTACATCAGATTTTTCTGAAATAAGATTCAGCAGATTTTAGTCCATGTATTCTTGATTTGGGAAGCCAAATACTGTTTTCTTGCACATGGACAGAAAATGGAAAAGCATGCACCTCACACGGAAAAGTTCCAAATTTGCTTGCAGTTTCGCTAGGCTGTGCTAACCTGCCGGAATCCATGCGGATTCCATCGGAGACGGTCGAGTTTTGAGCGGGTTATGGTGGGGAAATCGCCGGTGACCGCCGGCGGTCTGCTCTGCCCTTCCCCGCCGAGCGCCACTGGAGACGGCGGTGAGCCGGATTACAGTGAACGAAAAGCCTGTGGACTCTGGAGTGCAGAATCCTGTGGTCTGTGGGCCGGCGGAGACTCGACTGTTTTGGGCCGAAGACTAGTAAGCCGGAGATTTTTTTTCCCCCTTCAATATGTTGTAGCAAAATTATAATACATTAATAGTATTTTTTAGGTAAATCTACTCGTATTGTTTTCATGCATCAAATTTAAATGTTTACAAATTTAACAAATGTACTTCAACACTGCTATGTTAGTGTTTGAGCAGTGTTTAATTACTGAAAGCAACTTGTAATAACCCCAAGCTTTATTGGACTGAATCGGTAAGATGACTAAGCTAAATATCTGACGAACACATAAATATCTGACGAAACTAGTTTATGTAGACTCCATTAAACAGCAGAGCATGGTACAATATTGCTGCATTACATGACTCCAGAAGAAAAATTAAGAGTAGTATTTGATAACCATGGCAACCAGCACAACAACTATCACCAATGCATTGATGCCACTAAGAATCATTAATTTCTTTTCCGCCGTCTTTACTTTGCCAATGCCACCTGCCATGTCAACCATACATTTCTTCAAGCTAGCCTTGCTAGTCAAAACTTAAGTATTCATAACTGTTGTATCACTCTCCACCTTAACTTTTTCCAAATCATGAAGGAATGACTCATAATCAGCCTCTCCCTTGCAGAACTTGCCGTGAGAAAATTTCTACAAAATTGGAAGCCAAATTATTGGTAGCTGTTGCGATATCTAAAACCATACCTAGTGGAGGTGGTTGTTCTCCTAGCCCACCAGGGTTCAAACGTCAAGTTTAACCTTGCGTGTCTCATTTAGACAGGTTCAACCACCACAAGTTTTTGCGATCTCCACGAGGAAGCACAGTACAGTTCTGACGCCCTCAACAACAACTGAATAAGAAACATCCGACTCGAGATAACTCCGGCTATGCTCAGTGAATTATATGTTGACTTATGATGTAGGCTCTCTGCGATAATACTACACGAAGAGTGACTTAGCATTTTTCTCAGGATGGGCAATACTCTAGCTATAAGCTCAACTTACAGAATATAGTGCCATTTGAGAGTTCTTTCCCCTCTAAAATCACTCATTTGGCAGCCTCGGGCTCGGGCTCTGTCTAAGTACATGTTCCTCGCATGGTTATCAACCCAAGGGAAGTCTTAACAGTCAATATCCTCCTTGCTCACTCGTGGTCGAACAACTATTTCTACTCTTTATGCTACTGAAACTTAGAGACAACCAACCACCTATTGCTCCAATATTACTATGGCCAATGCATATGATAAGAGATAGCTGATTGGCTATGAATCGATGGCCTCAAGCCAATCGCCTCGACACAGACTGACTTACTATAGTGTTTGGATGAAAGGCTTATCGCACAGATGCCACGACAGTAACAAATCGGATATTAGCTCTGTCATAATGGCCATCATCTGAGGATTATGGAAAGAAAGAAACATAAGAATCTCCCAGCAAGGTTGAACGCCCCCATAGCATACTTCTTCGATTAATCAAATATGAAATTCACTCTTGCTCTTTTAAATTAGGCCTCTTGTTCTTTCACAACTAAATGGAACTATTTCAACCGCTACTATGGATGTAGATATGACGATAACTTTGTCGTCCTATCCAACCCCGGATGGATTCGAGTAAGGATCAAAAGTTGGGCGGGGAGGTCTGGTGGGCTGTGGGCTCCCCTTGGTGGCTACATTTCATATGCGTCGCGTCGTACTCGCGTGTGTGGTACATTCGCGCCATCAGGGGGCTAACACGTTGGTGAGAGGAACATTCGCGCTACCGGAGAGTGCAAGAAACCCGTGCTTACGCACGGACTAATGTACAACACGAATACAATACGTGTAAAGAAAATAATACTACGTTGTAAGCTGTTGAATGGTGCCCGGTGGCTCTTAAGTAGACAAGATAAAAAGAAAAAGGAGTGGACTTCGTCACCATAAGTTGATTTCCAAGCTGTTGAATTAACTTACAATATCTTTATTAGGAACGTGTTCAATCTTTTGCCAATTTGGGTCTCCGATTGTTATGCACGACCTCGTGAACTCGTCATTGCAGCGGTAGAGTTTAAAGCGCTCGAGAGACTGGGGCAGTGTTGGTAGTGATCGAATATTATTGCAGTAGAGAGATTCAAGCGCTCGAGAGACTGGGGCAGTGTTGGTAGTGATCGAATATTCATGCAGCCAATGATACTTAATTCCTTGAGCGATGTGAGGTGCTCCTCCATATTATCTGGTAAGGCGTCCCAGCTGCACCACCAAAGTGCGAGACCACGGAGATGAACGAAGAACTCATTTCTACCAGGAATAGCTCCCACCGGGCTGCAGCCAAAGAGTACAAGTATTTGCAGGTGCTTCGGTCCATTCTTGTTACCAACCATCCAATCTGGGTACCTCGACCCTTTGTAGTATTGGATTCGCAGCGTTTCAAGGCCCATCGGAGGGCAAAGGCCCTCAAGGATCTCTGCTTCAAGGTCTGCATTGCTGCTGTGTAGTCGATCCCGGTCCCACGCTAACTGAAGTTCTGTGATGCGTTCCTTTATCATATAATTTTTGGCAAAAAAAAGAAGTATTCTCATCTAGATTGTGCATAAATTACAAGGATGACTGCATGTCGATTCCCCCACACGGAGAAAGCTGAGCTTGTAATGGTAAAATGTTGTTGCACTCTCCTGCTACCTTAAAATTCATACTGTGAAATGGATGCATCGTTTTGCATATAAGAGCCATACACAACAAAAAGCATGCAGCAAGTAACATTTACATTTGTTGAATATGGTAAAGGCATTTTTTATTTATATTTCATCCGTTTCCACACCTAATCACAGCACATACATTTCTGCTAGAACGCTAGTAGCTTGGAATTCCAGATGAGGGTCAGATATATAGTACCTGGTAACTTGTGATGCCAACCTCCTCATAGGACATGCTGCCGTTTGAGGACTCAACAATGCCGTGTAAGACTTAAAACAATGCCGTGTAAGACTTCCACTCATTTCCACTTCATGATTTCACACCGGCAGTGCGTATTCTCTGCGTTCTATTTTTTTTCACCCTGTTCGTTTGGATACGAACAGTTGCAAGTCATCTAGGACTGTGAACAAGCGTGAAAACAATTTATCAGCTCCAAATAAAGCTCGAATTGGATTTATCTCAACTCAATGGCCTTGAAAATAATTTGGAACACAAGATTACAAGGGCAAAAGTAATGCTCAAGTGAGCACAAGCTCGAGCTCGTACACATCTATATTCAAGCAAAGCTAAAATCAAGGTAATCCAATTTGCTATTAGGTACACATCCCAAGACATAACAATGATAGCGATATGGAGAGTCAAGTGCCAGTCCCCACAACGCCATTTTCCACGGGTTTGCTTTTCTTAGAAGCTGCAATTATTCGCACGCGTATTGTTGAAAAAAAAGGACGCGATAGCGCGTTAGTCGCGCGGCACTAACCTCGCAGCCGAGTCGTCGTCTCCCTCACGCAGCCAAGCCCCCGAGTTCTTCCTCACGCAGCCGAGGTCGCTCCGGCGTCCCGTCCCACCGTCGCCCCCGCCCCGCCGGCCAGCCTCCCCCGCGGCTCCCAGGGCCGCCACCGGCGCCTTCGCCGCCCGCTGCCTCCCGTCCTCTAAACCCGGTGAACCCTAACCTTAACCCCTCGCCGCCGGTGGTCGCCGTCGCCGGAGAAGGAAGAGGCGCGGGCGTGGTTCCCTCGGAAGGAGGCAGGAAGGGAAGCAGATGGGAGGCGTGGTTCCCTGCGAGCCTTTGGAAAGTGGAAAACCCAGCAAAAACAGGCCGCCCATCGGCATCCCATGGTTATACGAGTTGTTTAAAACCCATTATGTTATATGGGCCTAACTGGATCTATCAAAATCGGGTGGGCCGCATTGGATTTCCGGTCCAAATTCCCATTGTTTGAACTGGGCCGAGAGCAAATCTTCATTTGGGGAAGCAGCATAGCTAGCTCCTTGCACATAGAAAAATGGAGAAGAAAAACGAGAGATTTACAGTGGAACATGCAAAAGCTCCAAGCTTGCTAGGGTGTGCTAACATGCCGGAATCCATGTGGCCGCCGTCGGAGGTGGCGCAGCCTCTGCGCAGATTACGGTGGGGAATCGCCGGGATTGTGCCCTTCATTACGGTTTCACTGTTGTCGGCTCAGGTACCGGCCCAGAACTCGAGATTATGGGCTGAGTGGGCTTGGCCCCGGAATACGCTTGGGCCAACAAAGGAAAGACAACAGCGGAAACGAAAACAATATTCTTGCATCCCCACACTTACTAGCAATCAAACAGTGTTAGCAAAATTACTCGAAGGGTACTAATATTTCCACAATATCACCAATACTGGGAAACAGTGTTAACAAATAAAAGGCACACGTCCACGCAAAGTCACAATCCGGCCAAGCCTGTCCACGCTCAAGTCGCAATCCGACCAAAGCTCTGCATGTTTGAAATCGTGATAGCCACCTGCATAAGCAGATGGATTAAGAAACAGAAGTCGCCTTTGCAACAGTTCTTAATTATGGAGGCTACATAGTAACGTTTTGCAAACACAAAATGGAAAAAGGAGGCAGCAAAAGGGATTTACAGTTGTACCTTCCAAAGACGTGCACTCATTGGGAGATGGACATGATCGCCCCCTTCAATATCTTTATTGTGAACGTGTTCAATCTGTTGCCAGTTTGGGTCTCCGATTGTTTCGCACGACCTCGTGAACACGTCATTCGTTGAGCGAATATACAAGTACTCGAGAGACTGGGGCAATGTTGGTAGTGATTGAATATTCTCGCAGCAAACGATCAACAATTCCTTGAGCGACGTGAGGTGCTCCATATTATCTGGCAAGGCGCCCCAACTGCACTCGAGAAGTAGGAGACTACGAAGATGAACGAAGAACTCATTTCTATCAGGAATAGCTCCCAACGGGCTGCACCCCCAGAGTTCTAGTCGTTGCAGGTGCTTCGGCCCATTCTTGTTACCAACCATCCAGTCTGGGTACCTCGACCCTTTGTAGCCTTCGATTCGCAGTATTTCAAGGCCCATCGGAGGGCAAAGGCCCTCAAGTATCTCTGCTTCAAAGTCTGCACTGCAGCTCCGTACTCGATCCCACGCTAACTGATGTAGTCCATCATCACTGTCCCACCTAAGTGTTAGATCTGTGACACGTTCCTTGGCAGCTAGATTGGCTTCAAGAGCTTCCTCTTTGCTTCCAACATTCTCAAGACCGCTGATCCCTAGCCTTCCTCGAAGCTTGTTGAGGTCCCTCAGCTGCCGTAACCCGTACCCCTGTTCCTCCCTTACTCGCAAGACAGGTAACGTTTGGAGTGACGTCAGCCTGATAATGTTTGGAAGATTCAGATCATGATAGGTCAATATATGACGCAAGTTGATGAGGTTACTCATCATATCTTGACCAGGGTAAAACACCAATTCTCTGCAATAACGGAAATCTAGCACCTGCATATGGTAAAGCTTCGTAAATGTGCTTGGTAAAATTAGTTGCTCGAAAGAGTAGCCCGTCTTAATTGCAAGATAGAGTATATGCTTTAACTGGCCAATAGAAGTTGGGACTGAGAATTGCCTGGACTGTCTCCAGATTTTTATGCTTAGTATC
The DNA here is from genome assembly GCA_036346265.1 of Melocanna baccifera. Taxonomy (NCBI): domain Eukaryota; kingdom Viridiplantae; phylum Streptophyta; class Magnoliopsida; order Poales; family Poaceae; genus Melocanna; species Melocanna baccifera. Next base: position 32,992,680 of record CM070706.1, on the reverse strand, counting down.
CGCAATTTCCTTAGACTCGTGAACATACTCTCAAAGTCTTCGTCTTCAATTTCTTCTGTCATTGCACCACTACCAATGATCAGAGTACGTAAATTTTGCAATTTGAGTATCTTCTCAGCTAACAATGCTCTATTACAAGTCGTAACGAAAAGATGCCGAACATCTCGAGGAACTTTTCCTGTCCAGCCATTCTCAATTCTGAAGCAGTCACTTCCAGCTACCTTCTCTACTAAATCATGCAGCAGATCATGAATTGTATAGCAGTCCTGGCCACCACCTACATCACGTTGCAGAAATGAGGTTGACACTAATTCATCCAAGTAGCCATGACCAACAGCTTCCATTTCCTCCCCTGTATTGGTAGTTCTGATAAACCCTTCCGCAACCCACAAGTTGACTAATTCATCACGCTTCAGCAGATATCTTCTGGGAAAAATACTGCAGTAAGCAAAGCATCGCCTAACCTGCTCATCAAGATGATGGTAGCTCCACCACAGAGCGCCCATTGTCTCATTCAAAAGATCCCGATCCCGAACACTTCTCCAAAACTCAACCTTTGGTCTTATGCGTAGCTGTCCTCCCACTGTTCTGGCTGCTAGAGGTGATCTCTTCAACTTTTTTGCAATGTCAGCCCCAATCATTTCAAATATTCTTCGATTTTGGTCGTCTATCCTTGCTCCTTCAAGTGCATAATTCATGAACAATTCAAGGAAGACATTATCGTCCAAGTCAGATATGGGAATACATCTCACATCACCCAAAGCTAACAATGCATCTGATGTTCGACTAGTCACTAGGATCTTGCTTCCTGCCTCCCCAACCTTCAATGGGGAGACTATCTGCTGTAGCTCCTGCTGGCGACTCACATCCTTATTGTACCAGACATCATCTAGTACCACGAGGAACCGTTTTCCACTCAGTGCCGCTTCCACCTTCTGTTCTAGGATGTTAAGGCTCTTGAATTTAGGGGATGGGTTCCCTGTAGCCCCCTCAAGCATCTCTCTGAAAATGGTACGAACACTGAAATTCTGAGAAACATGGATCCACATAACAAGGTCGAAATGGCCGTCCTTTTTCTCTTGCTTGGCATTTTTCTCACGAGCACAAACATATTGTGCAAGGGTAGATTTCCCAGAGCCGGGGATGCCATGAATGCCAATTATAGAATAGGATAGAGAACTGTTGGATTCTAGTTGACCATCACCTACTGTCTCATGAAGCATAGCTATGATCTTATCACGATCTTCATCTCGGCCAATTACTACTGGTGGAGGAGCCGCCGTAGTGACTGCCCCACATCGATTGGCAGCCACAGTTTGTCTCTTGTCAACATTACTGTGGCATGGCAAGTTCAGAAGTTGCAAAATTTTGTGTGCTTCGTTGATAATGTTTTCTATCTTCCCTAGGATTTTCTTCAACTCCATTTTTGACATATCAGGGGGTGCGTCATCTGACGTGGTACCACTCGCCTGTAAAACAAAAATAACAGGTTAGATGCAACCTGAGTTGGGAAAATAACTTTTGCATTTCCCTCCAAGACTGATTGCTAAACTTCATTATGCATCAAGTCTATGGAGTAGATGCAACCTGAGTTGGGAAAGCCACGATGACTGTTGGGGAGAGCCACGAGTGCAAAAGTGATACTACTCCCATTTCATGATAGATGTTCTGTTGCAATATGAGGCTATGAGCAATGAAACTTTATATATATTGATCACCAATATACGCAAAAGTACTTGATTAATTAGAAAATAATACATTTTTTGTAAAAAAAATGCTTCCAAAATATTATGTTTTGTAGTTTTTATCAACATATTAATAAAAAACTATTGGTCCAATGTTTATGTTGAACACCATGTCAATGCCTAAAATGACATTTGTTTCAAAACAGAGGCAATAGTCATATGCTGAGTACTCATCTCCAGTGTTCAAAAATTAATAGTAGAGGGAACCATGTGTTTGTCGGTTGGTAGAAACATGGGAGTGCGACTCCATTCACCAGGTCTTGAATCTTACTTTCCCACTTTTATTCATACACAAGCGCACTTCAGTAGGAAAGCATGCACCGTGAGGCCGCGGATTTATCCCTAACTTCCTCAATTATAGATGCATGCTAGGGGGCACACTTGCGTGTGTGTGTATATGTGTAGTATAGGTGTGTGTATATGTGTAGCATAGGTGTGTGTGCTAGTTTAAAGTGAGTTACATTGGCATCTAATGCCCATTTGCCTAAACGTAGCACCTCTAGCCTCTAGGTTACCCCCTTTTGGCTAAGCGTAGACAAAAGTCCAAACAAGTTGCTGCGTGTGCGAAGGCTCATCCCATAATGACGCCGTTTTCAAAAGAACCACTACTCATTCTTTCTTGCAGATCATTTTTAGAGGGACTTACTGGATCAGGTGCTGGTCGCAACTATCTAAAGAGGAAACAAGAAGTGCACTCATAAACGCCTGCAAAAGACTTGAGAGAGTGGTGATGGAGATTTTCAACAAGTTTGGGTGGAGTAGTTATTTTAGATTAAAGGATTAAGCATTTTGTCATAAGTTCTATGCTTAAGAGATTGTGTAACACCGTTTGGTGGAGTGTGGTCTGAGTACTGTGTTTGGTTTTGATCGGCTGTAGTCATTCTCGTGGAATGATCAAGGCCGGAATATTGTTATTCCATTATCTAAAAAAATATTCCCATGTAGAGTCTAGGATTTAAGCAAAATTTAGGTTTAGGATGTTTCACAACCAATAGTTATCTAAGAGTAAGAGCAGTAATAATAGGCAACATATATTTGCATATCATGGCACAACAAAGTTTAGAGGGTCTGAGGCAGGAAAGTACAGTACCTGTTTTTTCGGTCGGGAGCACGGGGGCAGGGCAGCCTTGAGCTTCTTCATCCAATTCCTCCCACGAGGAGGCATGACGTCTGATTCCAACTTGTCATCAGGCTGAGATACGATCTGCCTTTCGAGACGGTAATACTCGACATCATCCAAGATGTCTTCGGCTTCATAGAAAGCAGATCTAAGCTCCTTTAACCATGTCTCCAAACGATCCCTGTGAGGACTCTCCTCCACTGCTTCCAGCGTCAGTTCCAGCTGTAAAACTTTGGTCTCAAGTTCTTTCAGCTTCTCTGATCTATCAAACCCGAGGTAGGAGAAGCCTTTGTTGAGGAGCTTAGAGATGATGGGCGAGACGACCCACCCTACCGCTTTCATGCCCCAGCCCACTGCAGCACCAATGGTCACCGGATCCGGCATTGGAAGCTCTCAGAAAGAGATAGAGGGGAAAGAGGGCTAGGCTGCAGGTTCTTGATTGCTCTTAGCAATTTGTAACTAGTGTTGCATATATTGAGTTGCTAAGACTGATCAAGAGGAAGCCTCTTTGCACTGGCCATGTTAGGAAGTCATCAGTCCGCGTCCGAGTAAATTGTTTAGCTGTTTAGGACTTGGTGTTGTAGTCAAGAAAAGAAAACAGCTCGGTCATACAGTCTGCATATAAGGATGGACTTGTTCCAACTAACCATTGTCATCTTGTAATCTCCAACCGTATATCTAGATGCAACCATCCGTCCTATGAAAATGAAAACACCAATTTCCGTTTAGTAGAACAATTAATTCGAGTAATTCAGACAAGCAGGATGACTGTGACTACATTGTCTTCGGTCCGGTTTCTGAACCCCACAGGCCACAACCCCGCACTGGGTGGATGAGATGTTTGCACCTGTACGCTGGGGGGAGGATTGCCGTGCGTGCGGGGAAGCTATGCACGCGGTAACCCACAAGTCCGGGCTGATGGGTAACGTCTACATCGGGACGGCCCTCTTGCACCTGTACGGTTCCCGTGGTCTTGTGTTGGATGCCAAGAGGTTGTTTTGGGAGATGCCCGAGCGGCATGTCGTGTCGTGGACGGCGTTGATGGTGGCATTGTCGTCAAACGGGTACCTGGAAGAAGCTTACCGTCAGATGAGGTGGCCGGGCTTCAGGTTGCTTCCCACGTCGTGGTTTCTGGCCTCCAAAGACAGGTCTCCGTGGCAAATTCACTGATCAATGTTTGGTAACCTGGGAAGGGTGCAGGATGCTGAGAAGCTCTTTGATCAAATGGAGGAACGCTACACCATATCATGGAGCACGATTATATCCATGTACTCATACGAAGGAATCTGTAGCAAATGTTTTCTGTTATTTTTCAGATATGCGTCATGGTGTGTTATTAAGGCCTGATGCAACAACTCTGTGCACTCAGATCATGTCGAGCACGGAAGCGGAATTCATTCCCTGTGTCTTGGGAGTGGTCTGCATTCTTATATTCCCATGATTAATTCCCTGGTGAATATGTATGCTGCTGCTGGGAAATTGAGTGATGCTGCGTTTCTGTTCTGGAACATGAGCAGTAGGGATCTAATATCATGGAACACCATGATCGGATCCAATGTGCAGAATGATTATTGCATTGATGAGTTGAAGACATTAGGTCAGTTACTTCGAATGAATGAAGGTCCTAATCACAGGGCATTTTTCCAGCGCTCTAGGAGCATGTTCAAGTCCAGGAGCCTTGATGGATGGTAGAATGGTTCATGCCATGGTTTGCAATTAAGAGTATGTTCATATTAACTTTTGATTTTATCTTATGAATAGTAACAATCTATAGAGAAGTTTGTAGAGAAAAGACACTTGCATGTAATTTTGGTCAATATAAATAAAGTCACTATAATGTGTACTACAATCAACTAGTAGATCTCGTCTTAAAAAACACTTTGTTTAAAAATTAGGTACTATAAAAAATTATTTACTATATTAAAACAGCTTTTAGAAACCAATTCGAAAAACACTCTCTACTCTATAGATTGAAACGAACGGACCCAACCCGAGATGATCCACGTTGGGCTGGCCCTCACAGACTGCGACACAAGCAGCGGCAGGCACAGAGACGAGTAGAGAGCACCATGACATCCACGCCCAGACCAGACGACTGGTACACGTATAGTGTACTCACATGAAGCAAATCTGTAGCAAATGTTTTCTGCTATTTTTAGAGTTTGTTTAATTCAAACACAAGATGGATATAAATATAACCTCTTAGACTATTTGTATTTGTATTCTAATTTCACCGTAAGAGATACAAGTAGAAGTACAACACGAATACAATACGTGTAAAGAAAATAATACAACGTTGTAGCTAAGTTGCTCACATTAAACAAGTCTGGAAGTGGTGCCTGGTGGCTCTTAACTCTTAAGTAGACAAGATAAAAAGAAAAAGGAGTGGACCTCGTCACCACCAGTTGATTTCAAGCTGTTGAATTAACTCACAATATCTTTATTAGGAACGTGCTCAATCTTTTGCCAATTTGGGTCTCCGATTGTTTCGCACGACCTCGTGAACACGTGATTGCAGCGGTAGAGTTTGAAGTACTCGAGAGACCGGGGCACTCGAGAGACCGGGGCAGTGTTGGCAGCGATCGAATATTATTGCAGCCAGAGATGGTCAATTCCTTGAGCGACGTGAGGTGCTCCTCCATATTATCTGGCATGGCGTCCCAGCGGCAGTCGAAAAGTGCGAGCTCGTGAAGATGGAAGAAGCTGCATGGTTTCCCTGTAGCCTGCTCAATCATCTCACTCAAAATGGTATGCACACGAAAATTCTGCGAAACATGAACCCACATAACAAGGTCGAAATGGACACCATTTTCCTCATGGGCACAAACATACTGTGCTAACATGCCGGAATCCATGTGCCCTTCTCGGCGAAGCCCGGGCACCATTGGCGGAGAAGCCGTGGGTGGTTTCACTGCTATTGACAACAGCCTTCTCCGGGTACCCGCCCAGAACTCAAGCTTATGGGCTGGGAGGTTTGAGTGGGCTTGGGCCCATAATACGGCAAAACACACAGCAATAAGTTTGTGCCAACAAAGGAGAAACCCTGAACAGCGGAAACGAAAACACTATCGAATTGTTGGATGCCCACACTAACTAGCAACCAAACAGTGTTAGCAAAATTACTCAAAAGGACATTAATATTAGGAAACAAATAAATTTAGTGCTCGTTCACATCGTACGTAATGTAATTTATGGCATTACGAGTACAGCATCTGGTTCACTCGCAATTCAGCAGCAATTGTTCAACACCCAATAAAAGGCACACGTCCACGCACAAGTCGCAATCTGGCCAAGCCCGTGTAGACCGGCAGGAAGGCTTGCGTCTGAAGCTCCAGACCTCTGCATGAAGCCCGGTTTTTGACAGGTTAGCAGATGGATTAGGAAACATAAGCAGCCTTTGTAACAGTTCTTACTTACGGAGGCTACATAGTAACGTTTTGCAAACACAAAATGGAAAAAGGAGGCAACAAAGGATTTACAGTTGTGCCTTCCAAGCCGTTGCTCTCATTGGGAGAGCGACTTGATTACTCTTCAAAGTATTATTCTCTTGGGAACGTGTTCAATCTTTTGCCAGTTTGGGTCTCCGATTGTTTTGCACGACCTCGTGAACACGTCACTGCAGAAAGAGATCCTCAAGTACTCGAGAGACTGGGGCAGTGTTGGTAGTGATCGAATATTCTTGCAGCCAAGGATACTTAATTCCTTGAGCGACGTGAGGTGCTCCATATTATCTGGCAAGGCGTCCCAGCCGCAGTACGTAAGTGTGAGACTAAGAATATGAAGGAAAAACTCATTTCTATCAGGAATAGCTCCCAACGGTCTGCAATTATCGAGTTGTAGTCGTTGGAGGTGCTTCGGTCCACTCTTGTTACCAACCACCCAGTCTGGGTACCTCGACCCTTTGTAGCCTTCGATTCGCAGCTTTTCAAGGCCCATCGGAGGGCAGAGGCCCTCAAGTATCTCTGCTTGGAGGTCTGCGCTGCAGCTGTGTAATGGTGTCCTCGAGTATCTCTGCTTGGAGGTCCATGTTAAGTCAAGTTCTGTGATGTGTTCCTTGGCAGCTAGATTGGCTTCAAGCGCTTCCTCTTTGCTTCCAACATTCACGAGACCGCTGATCCCTAGCTTTCCTCGAAGCTTGTTGAGGTCCCTCAGCTGCCATAACTCGTACCCAGGTTCCTTCCTTACTCCGAAGTTACGTAACGTTTGGAGTGACGTCAGCCTGGTAATGTTCGGAACATTCAGATCTGATAAGGCCAATATCTGACGCAAGTTGATGAGGTTACTCATCATATCTTGACCAGGGTTAAACACCAATTCACTACAAGAACGGAAATCTAGCACCTGCATATGGTAAAGCTTCGTAAATGTTCTTGGTAAAATTAGCTTCAAAGACTGACTGGTCTTAATTGCAAGATAGCGTATATGCTTTAACTGGCCAATAGATGCTGGGACTGAGAATTGGCAGTTAATAGATGATGGGACTCGGCTGAACTGTCTTCCGACTCTTACGCTCAGTATCCGCAATTTCCTCAACCCCGTGAACATACTCTCAAAGTCTTCGTATTCAATTATTTCTTTCATTGTTCCACTATTAATGATTAGAGTGCGTAAATTTTCCAATTTGAATATCTTCTTAGCCAACAATGATCTATTACAAGTCGTAACGAAAAGATGGCGAACATCTCGAGGAACTTTTCCTTCCCAGCCATTCTCAATTCTGAAGCAGTCATTTCCTGCTACCTTCTCTATTAAATCACGCAGCAGATCATGAATTGTATAGCAGTCCTGGCCACCACCTACATCACGTTGCAGAAATGAGGTTGACACTAATTCATCCAAGTAGCCATGACCAACAGCTTCCATTTCCTCCCCTGTATTGGTAGTTCTTATAAAACCTTCTGCAACCCACAAGTTGACTAACTCATCACGCTTCAGCTGATATCTTCTGGGAAAAATACTGCAGTAAGCAAAGCATCGCCTGACCTGCTCGTCAAGATGATGGTAGCTCCACCACAGAGCGCCCATTGTCTCATTCAAAAGATCCCGATCCCGAACACTTCTCCAAAACTCAACATTTGGTCTTATGCGTAGCTGTCCTCCCACTATTCTGGCTGCTAGAGGTGATCTCTTCAGCTTTTTTGCAATGTCAGCCCCAATTATTTCAAATATTCTTCGATTTTGGTCGTCTATCCTTGCTCCTTCAAGTGCATAATTCATGAACAATTCAAGGAAGACATCATCGTCCAAGTCAGATATGGGAATACATCTCACATCACCCAAAGCTAACAATGCATCTGATGTTCGACTAGTCACTAGGATCTTGCTTCCTGCCTCCCCAACCTTCAATGGGGAGACTATCTGTTGCAGCTCCTGCTGGCGACTCACATCCTTATTGTACCAGACATCATCTAGTACCACGAGGAACCGTTTTCCACTCAGTGCCTCTTCCACCTTCTGTTCTAGGATGTTAAGGCTCTCGAATTCAGGGGACGGGTTCCCTGTAGCCCCCTCAAGCATCTCTCTGAAAATGGTACGAACACTGAAATTCTGAGAAACATAGATCCACATAACAAGGTCGAAATGGCCGTCCTTTTTCTCTTGCTTGGCATTTTTCTCATGGGCACAAACATACTGTGCAAGGGTAGATTTCCCAGAGCCGGGGATGCCATGAATGCCAATTATAGAATAGGATAGAGCACTACTGGATTCTGGTTGACCATCACCTACTATCTCATGAAGCATAGCTATGATCTTATCACGATCTTCATCTCGGCCAATTACTGCTGGTGGAGGAGCCGCCGTAGTGACTGCCCCACGTGGATTGGCAGCCACAGTTTGTCTCCTGTCAACGTTACTGTGGCATGGCAAGTTCAGAAGTTGCAAAATTTTGTGTGCTTCATTGATAATATTTTCTATCTTCTTTAGGATTTTCTTCAACTTCTTTTTTAGCATATAAGGGGGTGCGTCATCTGACGTGGTACCACTTGCCTGTAAAACAAAAATAACAGGTTAGGCTTTCGATTAGGATTTTCTACGAGCATTCACCTGTCATTCCAACATAAGAGAAAGCCTAAGAGAACTTGGGGAAATTTGTTAACACCCCTACATTTTTTGTCTTAATACATATCATGCCTTAGAAGATTTCCTTGAAGAAAATGTAGCTTTGCATTTCCTCCAAGACTAAATGCTAAACTTCATTATGCATCAAGTCTATGGAGGAGATGCAACCTGAATTGGGAAAGCCACTATGACTGTTGGGGAGAGCCACAAGTGCAAAAGTAATACTACCGCCATTTCAAGATAGATGTTCTTTTACAATACGAGCAATCAAACTTTATATACATCATTCACTAATATACACAAAAGTGCTTAGATTAGTCAGAAAATAATATAATTTTCATAAAAATGCTTTAAAATATTATGTTTTATATTTTTATCAACATATTAATAAAAAAAGTGTAACACCTCGGTCTATGATGGTCCATATGTGTGTGCACATAAAGATGTGAATTAGTCCCATATTACTAGCTTAACATGAGAAGTACTAACATATAAACCCATAGACACCATTGGTAATAACATTCGGTTAACCGTTTTACGCGAAGCGATGACGAAAGCGTAATCAGGTTGTTACGTGTGCATGACTTATCCATAATGGGGTTAAGCCTGAGCCAATTTGGATCCTGAGACGTTACAAATGGTATCAGAGCCAATCCTCGCGGTTACACGGGCGCGTACGGGTTAAGGGTGTGGGCATATGACGCATGACGCGTGTGGGCCCGGAATGGACACACAGCATAGTATATGTACCAGCACTGAATGCACGGACGTGTACTAAGATGGGGAGATCCTGGTCATTTGCCCCAGTGTGGGTATATTGGACCGACGAGGACATCGGATTCTTTAAAGGGGGGTGTATCTGTGTGTGTAACACCTTGACCCATGATAGCCCATGTGTGTGTGCACATGAGGATAGGGATTAGTCCTATATTACTAGCTTAACATGAGAAGCACTAACATATAAACCCATAGACACCATTGGTAATAACTTCTAGTTAACCGTTTTACGCGAAGCGAGGATGAAAGCGTAAGCAGGTTGTTACGTGTGCGTGGCTTATCTATAATGAAGTTAAGTCTAAGCTAGTTTGAATCCTTGGGCATCACAAAAAGTTATTGGCCCAATGTTTATATTGAACCATGTCAGTGTCTAAAATGACATTTGTTTCAAGACAGATGTTCTTTTACCGTACGAGCAATCAAACTTTGGTACCATTCAAAATAGTTTTTGCTTATAGCTTTTTGCTACGGCTGTCGGTTTTTGGCTGAGACATTCAATAAAGGAAAATAAAGCAAAATAGGGAAAATAGAAAAACAAACCGTTATATCTCCACAGACAATACAAAGGAAAAAAACCATATTAAAAAACCAACACATTCAAAACAGCTTCCGACTTCTAGAAGCTGGAAGTCAGAAGCCAAAGCCATTTTCAACAGAGCCTTTATATACATTGTTCACCCATATACACAAAAGTAATTAGATTATTCATAAAATAATACAATTTTCATGAAAAATTATTCCATAATATTATGTTTTATAGTTTTTAACAACATATTAGAAAGTTGTTAGTCCAATGTTTATATTGAAGACCATGTCAGTGTCTAAAATAACATTTGTTTCAAAATAGAGGCAATAGTCATATGCTGAGTAGTCATATCTAGTGTTCGAAAATTAATAGTAGAGGAAACCAGGTGTTTGTCGGTTGGTACAGACTTGGAGTACGATTCCATTCACCAGGTCTCGATTCTTACTTTTCCACCTTTATGCATACGCAAATGCACATCAATGGGAAAGCATGCACTGTGAGGTCACAGATTTCACAGATTTATCTCTAGCCTCCTCAGTTATAGTAGCATGTGTATACGTGTAGTATAGGTGTGTGGTGATCTAATGCCCATTCGCCCAAATGTAACACCTCTGGATTACCCCTTTAGGCTGAGCGTAGACAAAAGGCCAAGCGAGTTGCTGTGTGCGCGTAGGCTCATCCCATATTCCCATGTGGTGGCTAGGCTTTAAGCGAAATTTAGGCCTAGGATGTTACACAACCAATTGCTATTAAGAGTTAGAGCAGTAATAACAGGCAACATATATTGGCATATCATGGCACAACGAAGTTTAGAGGGCCTGAGGCAGGAAAGTACCTGGTTTTTCAGTCGGGAGCACTTGGGCAGGGCAGATTGGAGCTTCTTCACCCAATTCCTCCTATGAGATACGATCTGCCTTTCGAGACGGTAATACTCAGCATCATCCAAGATGTCTTCGGCTTCATAGAAAGCAGACTTAAGGTTCTTCAACAATGGCTCCAAACAATCCCTGTGAGGACTCTCGTATACTGCTTCCAGCGTCAGTTCGAGCTGTAAAACTTTAGTCTCAAATTCTTTCAGCTTCTCTGATCCATCAAAGCCGAGGTAGGAGGAGCCTTTGTTGAGGAGCTTAGAGATGATGGGCGAGACGACCCACCCTACCGCTCTCATGCCCCAACCTACTGCGGCACCAATGGTCACTGGATCCGCCATTAGAAGCTCACAGCGAGAGATATAAAGGGGGTAAGAGCTAGGCTGCAGGTTCTTGATTGCTCTTAGCAATTTGCAACCAGTGTTGCATATATTGAGTTGCTAAGACTCAAGAGGAAGCCTCTTTGCACTGGCCATGTTAGGAAGTCATCAGCCCGCGTCCGAGTAAATAGTTTAGCAGTTTAGGACTTGGTGAGTTGTACTCAAGAAAAGAAAACAGCTCGTTCATACTGTCCACATATAATATAAGGATGGACTTGTTCCAACTAACCATTGTCATCTTGTAATCTCCAACCGTATCTCGATGGTATTTTGCAACCATCCGTCCTAAAATAATTGCAAACAAGCAGGATGACTCTGACTACAGTGTCTTCGGTCCGGTTTCTGAACCCCACGGGCCACAAACCCCACAGGCCACTTGGCCACTTGGGTGCATGAGATGTTTGCAGATTTCTCTATCAAATGTGGAAAATTCGCAGAAGACAAGCATACAAACGAGATGAAATATCTGGGAACTTCCAGAGAAGATAGGCATCACAGCGGAAATTCGAACTATTGTTGCGGACCTCGTTCGGGAGTGCTAACCTGCTGGAATGGAGCGGAAGACGTGAGCTTGTCGACCAGTGGAAATTATGGGCTGAGCTTCTCATTTGGGCTTGACCTGTGAGCCCAGCCTAAGAATACAGATGGGCCACAATATGGGCCAAAAGTTCGCCGACGACACGACCGCGCCGTCGCGCAGTTCCCGCACACCGGATTCTCCCAGCTCGCCGACCGGTCCCTCCTAGCGCGCGCCATCCACGCTCTCGCCCTCCGCCGCGCGCTCCCGCTCAGCGCCTTCCACAGCAACACCCTCCTCGCCTTCTACTCCGGCACCGCTCCCCCGCCGCCGCGCTCCACCTGTTCGACGCAATGCCCGACCGGATCCCTTCCTCTTGGTACACCGCCGTCTCCGGCTGCGTCCGCTGCGGTCTCGACGCCGACGCGTTCGATCTTCTGCGGGGCATACGGGGCCATGAGGTCCCGCTCAGCGGGTTCGCGCTCGCCAGCCTCGTCACCTCGTGCGAACGCTTGGGGGAGGAGGGCCGTGCGTGCGGGGCAGCTATCCACGCGCGCACCCACAAGTCCGGGCTGATGGGTAACGTCTACATCGGGACGGCGCCCTTGCATCTGTACGGTTCCCGTGGCCTTGTGTTGGATGCCAAGAGGTTGTTTCGGGAGATGCCCGAGCGGAACGTCGTGTCCTGGACGGCGTTGTCGTGAAACGTGTACCGTCAGATGAGGAGGGAAGGGGTTACGTGCAACGCAAATGCGTTCGCAACAGTTGCCAGCTTGTGTGGATCCCTCGAGAACAAGGTGGCCGGGCTTCAGGTAGCTTCCCATGTCGTGGTTTCTGGTCTCCAAAGGCAGGTCTCCGTGGCAAATTCACTGATCAATGTTTGGTAACCTGGGAAGGGTGCAGGATGCTGAGTAGCAAATTCACTGATCAAATGGAGGAACGCCACAATATATCATGAAACGCGATTATATCGATGTACTCACATGAAGGAATCTGTAGCAAATGTTTTCTCTGTTATTTTCAGATATGCGTCATGGTGGGTTATTAAGACCTGATGCAACAACTCTGTGCAGCTTGATTTCTGTCTGTGCCTCCTCAGGTCATGTCGGGCACGGAAGCGGAATCCATTCCCTGTGTCTCAGGAGTGGTCTGCATTCTTATATTCCCATGATTAATGCCCTGGTGAATATGTATGCTGCTGCTATTGAGTGATGCTGAGTTTCCGTTCTGGAACATGAGCAGTAGGGATGTAATATCATGGAACACCATGATCGGATCCTATGTGCAGAATTATTATTGCATTGATGCGTTGAAGACCTTAGGTCAGTTACTTGGAAGGAATGAAGGTCCAGATCACATGACATTTTCCAGCGCTCTAGGAGCATGTTCGAGTCCAGGAGCCTCGATGGACTGCAGAATGGTTCATCATGAAGTCATTACTTTGAAAATAGGTTTTCTGGATTGTTGTAATAAATACGGTATAAGCATATATATGAATATAATTCTAGTATAATTATATAAGCACACAAAAGACATCAATCCAAATATAAATGATATGACAAGTATGTAATCACATGTATTGAACACATCATTTAAAACATAACCCATATTCATCATAGGAGACAATAAACTTCTAATCATGAATATGTATGACAATGTATAAAACAAGTATCAATTAAGACTAGCAATAAGCTTAAGTTTTAATTGATTTTAGTGCTCTCAGTTTGTAGGGTTACACAAGTCAAGTACTTGGCCGTCCCGCTACTAATGACTATATACTCTTCATCAATTGGATATGACTTAAAAGATGTTTGTACTTTGAGCTCTAAATTTCAATGGACTATTCTCAATTACAGAACTAATCAATTTGTAAGTTTTCGGCCAACTCAACATGTAAGCATCTGATCACTTTGAAACATAAGAATGTTTAACTTGATTTGACTGTCTAATTTTTTAACTTATCAAGTTATGCACAACAGATTGAGCACTTCAACAAGTGAATACAATTGAATTCAAGTAATCCTAAACATGCATAAACCGAAAACAGTGAGACTAATTAGTTGCAAGTAATTGACTGCAGTCTATAGATTCAATTTGTGATCATTTAACAGGATAGACAACAGTCCAAAGAAGATTTAGAGCTCAATGTAAATTAATCCAATCTCAGTATATAGCCACATGCATCACAGAGCAGTTTAATCCCACAGATTCTTTGCAATCTTCAATGTATGAATAGGCAGCAAATGCAAAGAATCAAAATCTTATACTCACAGACAGGTGATATTCGAAATCACTAGAAGATCACCGGGCTAGGTGTGCTGAAAAGCACTGTCCCAGAAAACCTATTGCCCTCACACCACCGTAAGAGAGAGCAGTAGGTACAGAGATACAAAGCCCCACCTTTGCCGTCCACAAATCAGCAAAGTCAAGGTACAGGTACGCTGCACAAGCACAGGGGAGGAGCCGGCCAAGCACCTCACCGTCGAGCACCAGGAGATCGCAGATCGGCATCGGGAACCGAAGCCACACACCACAACCGAAGTCACCTCAGGCAAAACAAGAGAGAGTAGGAGAGGGAGCTCATTGTCTTCCAATTTATCTTACCGAGAGCAGCCCACCTTCTCTTATAGCAGAAAGAGGAGGGGAGGAGAGGCTCTCGGCGCAAGCGCCCCAACGAGCCAAGACCGAGTCCCTCGGCCCCCCACGCCCGCTCCTCCCTCTCCACCAAGCCCGCTTCGCCCGGATCTGAGTCAACCCGAGCCCACAAGAATCGGACCTGGAAGAGGAGTCGCACGGGAAAGGGAGGAGTCGGTCGCAAGGGCGCGCGAAAGGAGCTGGTCGCATGGGAGAGGAGGAGCCAGTCACAGGTGCGCGTGGAAGGAGCTGGGCCATTGGGCCCGCCGCATGCGCCGCCACCGGAGTCGCCTCCATCGCCCTGGCCGCTGCCTCCCTCAAAGCCCCTTCTACCCGATCGGAAATGAGTAGGAGGAGCTCAGCCTCACTCTCTCTCTCTCTCTTATATCAATATGGGAAATTCCCATCTTGCCCTTGGCATATACAACAGTCCCCACCAATTTCTCAATTGATAATTGATGTTCAATTGTCTTGTTCAATATACAAATTGTTCGACGATAGGTACCTTTCGGGTTTGAACCCAAAGCCTAGTAACAAAGTCTACGACTCTGCATGACAAAAGAGGACTACGCCTTGATCCAATGCCTTGGTGTGAGAGTTTTCGCCCAAGTCACACTCTGTACAGGGCGGCTTGCCCTTTTCCCTCTCGGGTTGGGATGTTACGGTCATGTCCCCATATCTATCTCATGAGTACATTAAGAAAGTATAACCCTAACTTTCTTTGATCGCGACCACGAATGTATTGACTGACCTGAATAATATAAAAGAAGATTGTGTTGACTGACCTGAATGATTGGATGGTCAACCACGAACAAGTCGGAGTAGTATTTAGCGTGTAGTAGTACATATATAACAAGTGGCATATGTATGGAATTAGGCTGACTTGGCCAATCAATATCTAGCTATTTGTCCATTAAGGTGATGCTACTTCCCTCAGCAGTTTGTCACGTTCAAGTGGACGTGAAATTGTCCTAACAAAGAATTGCCCATGGTACACGCACGTATGATTGGGAAGGTGGCAGGATGCTGACAAGCTCTTTGATCGAATGGAGGAACGCGACGCTACATCATGAAACGCAATGGTGTCGATGTACTCACATGAAGCAATCTGCAACAAATGTTTTCTGCTATTTTTAGAGTTTGTTTAATTCAAACACAAGATGGATATAAATATAACCTCTTAGAATATTTGTATTTTGTATTCTAATTTCACCATAAGAGATACAAGTAGAAGTATAACACGAATACAATACGTGTAAAGAAAACAATACAACGTTGTAGCTAAGTTGCTCACATTAAACAAGTCTAGAAATGGTGCCTGGTGGCTCTTAACTCTTAAATAGACAAGATAAAAAGAAAAAGGAGTGGACCTCGTCACCATAAGTTGATTACAAGCTGTTGAATTAACTTACAATATATATATTAGGAACGTGTTCGATCTTTTGCCAATTTGGGTCTCCGAATGTTTCGCACGACCTCGTGAACACGTCATTGCAGCGGTAGAGTTTAAAGTACTCGAGAGACTGTGGTAGTGTTGGCAGTGATCGAATATTCTCGCAGCGAACGATCCACAATTCCTTGAGCGACGTGAGGTGCTCCTCCATATTATCTGGCAAGGCGTCCCAGCGGCACCGCGAAAGTGCGAGACTACGAAGATGAACGAAGAATTCATTTCTACCAGGAATAGCTCCCAACCGGCTGCAGTCAACGACTACAAGTCGTTGCAGGTGCTTCGGTCCATTGTTGTTACCAACCATCCAATCTGGGTACCTCGACCCTTTGTAGTAGTGGATTTCCAGTGTTTCAAGGTGCATCGGAGGGCAAAGGCCCTCAAGTATCTCTGCTTCAAGGCCTGCATTGCTGCTCTGTAGTGCATCCCACCCAAGTGTTAGATGTGTGAGGTGTACCTTGCCAGCTAGATTGGCTTCAAGCGCTTCCTCTTTGCTTCCAACATTCTCAAGACCAAAGATCCCTAGCCTTCCTCGAAGCTTGTTTAGGTCCCTCAGCTGTCGTAACTCGTACCCAGGTTCCTTCCTTACTCCGAAGCTACATAACGTTTGGAGTGACGTCAGCCTGGTAATGTTCGGAAGATTCAGATCAAATAAGGTCGATATACGACGCAAGTTGATGAGGTTACTCATATCTTGACCACGGTCAAACAGTTCTCTGCAATAACTGAAATCTAGCACTTGCATATGGTAAAGCTTCGTAAATGTGCTTGGTAAAATTAGCTTCGACTGGAAGTCCATATTAACTGCAAGATAGCGTAAATGCTTTAACTGGCCAATAGATGCTGGGACTGAGAATTGGCTGAACTGTCTCCCGACTTTTACGCTCAGTATCCGCAATTTCCTCAGCTTCGTGAACATACTCCCAAAGTCTTTGTCTTCAATATCTTCTTTCATTGTATTACTATCAATGATTAGAGTGCGTAAATTTTCCAATTTGAGTATCTTCTCGGCCAACAATGCTCTATTACAAGTCTCAACAAAAAGATGGCGAACATCTCGAGGAACTTCTCCTGTCCAACCTTTCTCAATTCTGAAGCAATCACTTCCTGCTACCTTCTCTGCTAAATCATGCAGCAGATCATGAATTGTATAGTAGTTGCTGTCCGGGTGTTTCTCTCTTGCTATCTGCAGAAATGAGGTTGACACTAATTCATCAAAGTAATCCCGAGCAACATCCTCCATTTCCTCTCCTATTTCGGTTGTCTTTATGAACCCTTCTGCCACCCAAAAGTTTACTAATTTATCACGTTCCAAATGATGTCTTCTGGGAAAAATACTGCAGTAAGCAAAGCATCGCCTGGCCTGCTCATCAAGGTGCTGGTAGCTCCACCACAGAGCTCCCATGGTATCAGTCAGCACGTCCCGATCCCGAACTCTTCTCCAAAAGTCAACATCTGGTCTTATACGTAGCTGACCTCCCACTGTTCCGGCTAGTAGAGGTGATCTCTTCAGCCTTTTTGCAATGTCAACCCCAATGGTTTCGAATATTGTTCGATCACGGCCATCTATCATTGCACCTTCAAGTGCATAATGCATGAACAATTTAAGGAAGACATTATCGTTCAAGTCAGATATGAGAATACATCTCACAGCACCCAAAGCTGACAATGCATCTGATGTTCGACTAGTCACTAGGATCTTGCTTCCTGCCTTCCCAACCTCCAATGGGGAGACTATATGTTGTAGCTCATGCTGACGCCTCACATCCTCATTGTACCAGACATCATCCAGTACCAAGAGAAACAGTTTTCCACGCAGTTCCTCCTTGAAACAATTTTGTAGGGCGTCAAGACCCTCGAATTGAGGGCATGGTTTCCCTGTGGCCTGCTCAATCATCTCACGCAAAATGGTATGCACACTAAAATTCTGTGAAACATGAACCCATATAACAAGGTCAAAATGGCCTTCCTTTTCTTCTTGCTTGTCCTTTTTCTCACGGGCACAAACATACTGTGCAAGGGTAGATTTCCCAGAGCCGGGGATGCCATAAATGCCAATTATAGAATAGGATAGGGCACTGCTGGATTCTGATTGACCATCACCTATTGTCCCATGAAGCATAGCTATGATCTCATCACGATCTTCATCTCGGCCAATTACTACTGGTGGAGGAGCCGCCGTAGTGACTGCACTATGTGGATTGGCAACAACAGTTTGTCTCTTGTCAACGTTACTGTGGCATGGCAAGTTCAGAAGTTGCAAATTTTTGTGTGCTTCGTTGATAATATTTTCTATCTTATCTAGGATTTTCTTCAACTCCATTTTTGACATATCAGGGGGTGCGATATCTGACGTGGTACCACTCGCCTGTAAACCAAAAATGACAGGTTAGGCTTTCGATGAGGATTTTTTACGAGGATTCGCCAGTCCCCCCAACATAAGAGAGCCTAAGAAAACTTAGAGAAATTTGCTAACACTCCTACATTTTTTGTCTTAATACATATCATGCCTTAGAAGATTTCTTTGAAGAAAATATAACTTTTGCATTTCCCTCCAAGACTAACAGCTTTCATTATGCATCAAGTCTATGGAGTAGATGCAACCTGAGTTGGGAACCCACGATCACTGTTGGGGAGAGCCACAAGTGCAAATGTAATACTACCTTCATTTCAAGATAGATGTTCTTTTACAATACGAGCAATCAAACTTTATATACATCGATCACCAATATACACAAAAGTGCTTAGATTAGTCAAAAAATAATACAATTTTCGTATAAAATACTTTCAAAATATTATGTTTTATATTTTTATCAACATATTAATAAAAAGGTTATTGGTCCAAGGTCTATATTGAGTCATGTCAATGTCTGAAATGACATTTCTTTCAAAATGGAGGCAATAGTCATATGCTGAGTAGTCATACCCACTGTTCAGAATTATTAGTAGAGGGAACCACATGTCTGTCAATTGGTAGATAATTAGAGTATGACTTCATCCACCAGGTTGAATCTTACTTGCCCACCTTTATACATACGCAAGTCCACATTATTAGGAAAGCGCATGTTGGGGGAGGGTCCCCGAGCTACCTCAGGCCTACAACCAGCTTAGAGCAGTGGCGCATGTTGAAAGGTCTATCCTGAGCTAAGTCCAGGGCCAACCCAGGCAAAGTATGCGGAATCTACCCTCGGAGGCTTCCGGGGCCGACCCCAGGCGCATCAGACCATCCATAGGAGGACCCCAGGCTAACCCCGGGCGGAGTATACAAGACCGGCCCAGGAGGTATTTGGGGCCAACCCCAGGCGAGCTGCATAAGACCGTGCCTAGGAGGACCTTGGGCCAACCCTGGGGTCTCGGACTTGGCGAGGCCGCGTGAAGCAAATGACCGAAATACCCCTAAGAGTAGGCCAAACTCTAAGGGCAAAATTGTAACTACACTAGCCTCCCCATCTCCCTCTATAAATAGGACTCCTTATAATGGGAGAGGGGAGGCCATTTTATAACGCTAAACTCCCATATGAAATACACTTGGTGGTTATGTGCTTCTCTCAAGTCCCTCCACACCCCCGGCAGTCTTCATATTCAACCCAAGGGAGCTTATAAGTTTATTGTCCGAACTCATACCGACGACAGTTGGCGCCATTCATGGGGACTCGAGCGAGAAGCCATGTTGCTTGGGAAGATAGAACATGGAAGGTCACCGGGCGAGTTCAGTCCGTCCCAGACCTCCTCCAGGGGTGGGCAGCCTCACGCCCCGACCTCCACTGCTGTGAGCGCCTTAGACCTCCCCTGGGGCTCACCCTCCACTTCGCACCACTCGGGGTGTCCATGGGTCCTTGCTCCGCTCCGCTCCGCTCAAGATGTGCCGGGGGTCTATTGTTAGTGATATACTCTAGAGGCAATCCTAGATATGATTATATCACTTCTATGTTTATTGTCTTTTGAAGAATATGTTATTTTATCCCTTGAATAAATGTCTTCATATTGATCAATAAGTATGTGCTTTGTTCATGGAACTCTTTATAAATTTTAATGTTATTCTAAATTATCCCTAATCTTATATCATTGTGTGAGATAATTATGATTTACAGATCAGTACATGTATTAATTGATGATCATGTTTCACGGATTATGGATATGGGATATCAAATCAATAATATGGATACATGTTAGAGAATATGATGTTCGATTAACCCACCATGAAACAATACGGAAATTGTTATATTTTTAGATGTCATCAGTTGATCTCATACATAGTGTATGTAGAATCCTTAGACCTGAGATCATTATTGTTTCCTACATGTGTAATAGTTTACTTAAGGGTTACTAAATACTATTCCATGATTGGATGATCATAAAGGTAGCTTTCGTGTTTACTATGAAACATATGGAGGAATATAAGCTATCAAGATGGAATATGTCCCTCTTATATAATAGTAGATTGTAGGATCGATACACACTTTTCTTTTCTTCTGGCAGCTCCTCCGCACGAATCAAAGCCAATGCTTTTTCTTCTTGCCGTTCTGCGTCTTCTTTCTCCAGAGACTTCACGCGCCGCCGTACAACTCGCCTTTTTTCCTACGATCGGAACAGCCAGCGCCGCAGCCGCCTGCTTCGTCTTTTTCCTGCGATCGGAACAGCCGGTGCACGCACTTCTTTTTCCTCGGAGCTTCACGCGGCAAGCCAAAAGGCCGAGTCCCCAACGCGCCGCCTCTGTCTTTTTCTTCAGAGAATCAATAGTCACGGCAAAACTCAAACACGCAAGCGTCGTCGGCGAGAGACAAAGATGACGCCTCCACAGCGTATTTTTAGATCAAATCCACGGCCGCACTCAACAAGCCATGCACTATTTTTTCTGATCTTCTCACGACTGCCCAACAAAAGCAGCCGCACTTTTTTTCTATTAGGTCAAAAGCAGTTCTTACAACATGAAGCCAGTTATCTTTTATACCCTTAGACTCATACGCACACCACACGGCCTGAAGGCCGACTCCAACTAGGACACGAACATATACATGCACAACTCAAGCACGCTACCACCTCTTTTTCTCTATTACCAGAACACACGCCGTCAACTCCAACTACAACTCCAATCCGTATACACCTCGTATACATGCCGTCCGCACATCACTCCGCCATGACGCATCTCCGCGCCTCCAACGCCGCGTCATCTCCATGCACATTGTTCTCTAGCCTGAACATCCCGCATGACATCCTTGACCGATAGGACCTCAGTTCCTCCCTGAACTTAGTCCCGAAACCTCAGTTCCACTCGAACCTAGTTTCAGTCCCGTCATCGACCATGTTCCGCCTCAAGCAACACCTGCACATGAATAAACAACCAACCACGTACGAGCACAAGTCCACGACTTGACTCAAGTCAATCCGCACAATACCTCACACGAGCGTATCATGCAACACACCACAATTAATATCATAACCAACGTTGTCAATTATTCATCACCTAAAATATGCTAGACATGGCCACATGGTCTAACATAGATATATCTTTAGACCCCTCGATGTAGTTGGATTAAGAAAGTGCATGGTCATACCAAATGTGGTTGAAGTGTCAATCACAACCAAGTAATCTACTACAAATTCGAGTGAATGATCGAGCTATCATAGGATGACACGCTTCTCGCCTTGAGTTCGATCTGGTATCATGAGGCAAAGGGACCAGTACATAAGCAATATATAGTTCATCTGATATGATTTTTATGTATATTTGGGGGTCATTATGTCCTACTAGGGACCGCTACCGACTTATGAACAGGAAAGGAGTTTTTGGCCTATGGACAAATGTACATGAACCTACAAGATCACACATATTTAATGGGCTAGAACGATAAGAGTCTGGATGATAATTTTTGAGTGGGATTCGATCTCTACTCTTATCAAATAAGAATCCGATTAGAAGCTATATAAGGAGAGGTGTGAGCGTTGAGGGAGGTATCTCAGAACACACCCATCGAAACCCTAGCTGCCACCTTTCATAATCCCTGTTGTGTGCGCTGGTTCTAGCATATCGAAGCACGGTGTCCACTCCCTGGACGTGTAGACCTCAGTTGAGGCACTGTTACGACTGCAGCGCTGATTGAGATGATCGTGAGGAGAAGACGGTTGGCCAGAGGACGATCGACTACTTCCACTACACCGATGCGCTCTTCGTTGAATCGGCTGCTTCAACTCTACTTCCGTTGCACTACGCATCTAGTAGTAACGATCTATGATCTTTTACTCACATGACTTTCTAGTCTATCCATTAGAAAATTTTAATTTACGCTAGTGTAGCCTACCTGTATCCCAATATTTATGCCTTGCTCGGTCCGGGACCGCCCAGAAGCGCCTTCGCCCGAGGTGGCATTGCCCCTGAGAGTGTCACCGAAGGCCACCCGGGATCGCCGGGGTTCGCTGCGTGCTCCGCCTCACGCCACCCAGGACGTCCTCGCTATGCTCTGCCCGGGACATTTGCGGTCCTTGCTTTGCTCCACCAGGGATGCTCGGGGCTCCCCTAGGGCCTCTACCCGAGCTCCCCTAGGGCTCAACCTTGGGCTCCCCAAGACTTCATCTCAGGGGTTGTGCCGAGCCTTCCGTGATCCCTGCTTACCCGGGAGGTCACGAAGATCCGACCTTGGCCATTGTTCACTCGAGGGTCGCACCGACCCAACCTCGTGCACACCACTGCGTGAACTGCACTCGTCTTCCCTGTTCAGCTACACCCTGTCTTGCCCCCGCCTGAGTTCGAACTCAACTGAGCACTGTATATATACAAAGATATAGCCCTGCTGCCCAGCACACGAGGCCACCAGCCTTATACAGGCATGCGTACGCAATACAAGAGCATCAAGGAACCGTACTGTTCACAACCCGCAAGCAGCAAACAGGTAGTAGCACCGCCGTTCATTCCACGTGATAGCACAACGTAGCAACAAACAAGTAGCTAGAGCAGCAATAAACAAGTAGCCTGCTGTCCTGGTCATGTCTAGCTGGAGTGACTTCTTTTATCCCCCCATCTTCTCTCTGGTTACATCTACCTTGTTCAGTCCCTTCTATGCTTCTCACTCCATGTGACAGCGCAGCCCGAATGCCTCTCCTTGACCGAGTCCCACTCTACACTCCCAAACAGCTACCAAATAGCCTTTCCATGACCCAAGTGGCAAAGACAACAGTAGAGGCCATATGCACCTAGTTTATTGCGACTGAGCAGCATGGATTATGCATGCATCCCCTCTCCTCAGAAGATTCTGCTGCTGTGCTCCCAGGCCCATCTCCTCTGTTATCTATGCTCTACGTGTCAATCGAACAGCACAATGCAAGCTCCACCCCAAGATTGCTCTCCTACGCAACGAGTCTCCTCTCCCCTCTCAGTTCCTTGCGTTCTACATGCCGACTCCCGAGGCATGCTTCTGTCGTGCCAGCTGACTTCACCGGCTTTGGCTACTCCAGCATCCGCAGGCACCTCCTCGAGTTATGCCCGGTCCTGGTGGCTTCCCAACGTCGCCCTGCTGGGACCATAGCTCGGCTTCCCTTGCCGTCGCTCTTGATGGCGCCACCGCCAGGAGATGCCGCCAGTGGTGGCTACCATGGCCACGTGACCTTTGCCTTGACCACCTGTTCCTCCCCTCTGAGCGGCAACGCTTGTCCCGGGTGCTAAACTACCTCCACAACATCAGTCTTCGACGCCACCACTTGCCCCCGAGGCCCCTCCTCAGCTCTCGACGCACTCGCCTGGGCCATCGTCGTTCGGGATCACCCCAGTCAGCGCGCCTTCCTCACCTCCGTGCTTCCCTCAATGCTGCTTGCCCCAGTCTCCCCTCTGCACAGTTTGCCTTCGGTCTCCCCTACACAGTTTGCCTCTGCGCTCGCCTCGCCCCAAGATACCCCCTCACGTGCTACTCCACCTGGGACACTGCGTCATCACGCCAGGGGACCCCGGGGTGGCTAGGGTTTACGTGCCATGAAGTCCCCTGACCTCGTCTGGGGGTGGAGCGAGGCCAGCGCGGCGTGAGGACTCCGGGGCCGACCAAGGGCTCCGCGCCAAGAAGTTCCCCAGGGAGGCTGGGGGTTGTGAGCCAAAAAGATCCCAGGTGACATTGATGGCTTGATGGTGACAGCGGCGTCCCGTGCGAAGACGCCCAACGCCTTGGCCCGCTCTGGGACATCCGTGAAGAACTTCTCTGCGCTAGGTAGTCCCCTGACCTTCGCGACGAGGTCGAGGTGCACGGCGTAGTCCCCCGGTAGTAGCCTTATCTCCGGCTGTGCCCTGATCCACTCGCAAATTTGCATTTGGCATGGGATGGGGTGAGGCCAGCAATACAACAAATAGGAGGCAGGCGCGGGCAGCTTGGAACAAGGAGGCAGTAGCCATGGCGTACCTTGTGGTAGTGTGCTTGAAGCGACCGTACTTGCCGAGCTTGCGGACGACATGGTTGAGTTGGTACTTCTGCATCGCGCAGCCCTCCTCCGCCCACCGCTGCAACACCACCGCCGCTTGATGGAGTAGAGGGAAGTGGCTAGCGGGGGGTCCGGGAAGGAGAGGGAAGCGACTAGAGGGGGAGGGGGTCGGGTAAGGAGAGGAAGGCGGCCGGGGATTGGGGGGGAGATGGTGACGACCTACCAGGGGGTTGGGAGAGGAGAGGGACGCGGCTGGGGGGTTGAGGGAGGTGCCTGGGGTGTTGGGGAGGAGAGGGAGGCGGCCGAGGGGGGGGGGTTGGGGGAGGAGAGGGCGGTCGGGAGGGTTGAGGGAGGTGACTAGAGTGGTTAGGGGAGGAGAGGGAGGTGACTAGAGTGGTTAGGGGAGGAGAGGGAGGCAGCCGTTGGGGTCAAGGGAGGTGGGAGGAGAGGGGTTGCCAGGGGACGGCTGGCCGGGGAAGGAGGAGCTGAGGAGGGGTCGCTGCGGGGTGTGGGGGAGGAGGAAGGGGGTCGGGGAGGAGGGAGGCCATCGGGGGACTACGGGGACATGGAAGGAGGGAGGGGCTGGGAAGGTGGAGGGAGGAGGGAGGCGACCGGGGGATGAGACAGGGGGAGGAGGGAGGGGGCTGGGGAAGGTGGAGGGAGGTGACTGGGGGACCGGGGGAGGTGTAGGGACCAAGGGAGGATCGGATGAAGGAGGTGGAGCTGTGGGCGTGGAGGAAGGACTGAGGAGGGAGGGGACTGGTAGACTGGTAGTAGTAGTAGTAGAGTAGCTTTAGTAGGAGTTAGGAGAGTAGAGAGTTAGCGCTTGATTCATTGAGGCCTGAGCTGAGAAATGATTGAGAGAGACAATGGTTGGGAGAATCAACGTTCGGAAGCTGCATCGTTCAGGACTCGAGAGCAACGGCTCCTTCCTGATGCATATAAATTCACGAGCTTAGACTTCTCGTTTCTTCACAAGCTAATCAATCTCTCATTTCTTCAACATCCCTCTACACTCTTTATTTCTTCAATATCCGTCTACACTCCCCAAGTCCCAATTTATTGGCCAATCACTATCTATCCACTATGCTACCAAGAAGTCAGAGTACCAAGGAGCTCCTGAGCGGTACGCAGAGAAGTCAAAGCATGAAAAGGGCAGTAGGGTGACTTAGTGTAAGCTCCTGTTGTCACTCTCCTAGTCCTCCTCCAGCTCCGACTCCCGTTGATGCTCATTGGCTCTTACCAAGCATAGAAGACTACAGTGTGGATGACCGTTATATAGATGGTACAGAGGGATATGAAGAGTAGCAGGGCGGTCTAGGGCCAATGGGGAGTCCAGAGTTCCCTCGCTAACCCGCGAACGACAACATTGGCGGGTCTAAACGAAGGGCGAATTGCTGGAAACACACGATCTGGAGTCAGGAAATCCGAATGGTGAAACAGTAGAAATCGCAACTTATAATTATTCTAATGCTAAATTAACTGCTCGTACAGCTATAAGAACATGACACTTGAACCGGTACTACAAAATATACTTATGCAAAATGGCGGCACAGGGCCAAGGGGGAGAAAGAGTATAAACGCAACTAAAGTTTGAGGCCAATGGCTCTCAAAATAATGAATTGGTAGTTACTAATTCTGATTAGCAGATTGCTAGTCATTTTTGAGTTTTAAGACCTTTTTGTAAAGCAACGAATATTTTATCTAGTGTTTATTATCATATCTCTTGCTTAGTTATAGAATTTATTTGATTAATTATAGATAAAATTGCCAAATCTAGGGAGGATCCCTTTTTAGGCCATGTCATCGTAACAATGGAGGAAAAATTTATTAAATATTTTGGTTCTATTTCATATTTTTATTGTCTTGCTATCATTTTTTATCTTATAAAAAAGTTGGCAGGTTTACAGGTTGGCATGAAAGGAATAGGTGAATGCTTTGGTCTTGATTATTCGGAAGCTTTCGCACATGTTAAAGACAAGCTTTTTCCTATTTTTCGTATGTATCATGACAAATTTGGTAGCTGCGCAAGATCGGAGACCTCATAGCAGGCGTAACAATAAAAGACAAACTTACGTCACACTTATGGAATAAACTAAAGGGCAGGTCTACTTCTTCGCCTTCTCATCTTCAAGCGGCCTCCAAGTAGAATTCTGTCTCGGAGCTGAACCACTACTTGGAGCATGATTTTGCAAATGTTGATCCTGATCTTACTAGCGGAAGCAATATAGACTTGCTAGAGTGGTGGAAGAACAGCAAGCAGATATTTTTATTGCTGTCACATTTCGCACGGGATATTCTCCTAGTGTCGATGTCCGCTATCTCTTCAAAAGCGACGTTCAGCATGGTAGGGAGAATAATTGAAGAAAGGAGATCATTCCTCATGCCTAGGATGGTAGAGGCAATCACATATGCTAAAAACTAGGAATTAGCTAAAATATAGCAATAGTATCAACTAGAGGATCCCGAAATCGTGCAGGCGCATACTGACCTCGAATGCATAAACGGCCTAGACATTGTTGAGTATACACTATGTACATATGTTGTTATAGTTAGTATATACATATATTGTTACCATACTCTTTTCCTTACTCAGGGAACCCCTACTCTAGGGTGTAAGGTTTTTAACGAGGCAGTAATATTATATTTTTAGAATATCAAGGAAATTTTACCTTTTTCCAAAATATTTATGTCATTGTGTGCCCATATTTTTATATAACTAATTCAATTTAAACTATACGAGAGAAAGGAAGATGGCGGTCGCTGCCACCATCGTTGCCACCGCCTTCGTCGTGTATAGTTATTTTGGGCTGGGCTTGAGCTGGTATGGCACGAACGCTAGCATGGTGGGCTTTGGACCATGTTTGAGCCTAACCGAAGGTGAGGCGGGCTGGCATGGCACAGCACAGTGGGTTGACTGGGCAGAGTCAGCACGGCACGAAGCGGTCTGAAGCACGATGGGTTTGGGCAAGCACGGCACAGCCCAACCCCTAGCTCTAGAAGAGGGATTGGCCAAGG
This sequence comes from Melocanna baccifera, assembly GCA_036346265.1. Classification (NCBI taxonomy): domain Eukaryota; kingdom Viridiplantae; phylum Streptophyta; class Magnoliopsida; order Poales; family Poaceae; genus Melocanna; species Melocanna baccifera. The sequence continues at coordinate 32,965,187 of CM070706.1, read as the reverse complement.
GGGAGGCCCCACTTTTTTATACGTTTATTGGCAGCTTTTGCCTTCCACATTTTTTCTTGGTTCAGCACGAGCATAGGCCTAGTAGGCCCATTGCAACTGCATGGACACTAGCAGAAACCAAGGAAAGTCGGTGTATTTCAAAACCCACTCCGATCTTGGCCGGCCTTGGGGTCCTTGAGCCACTCGTCGTTGGCCTCGCATCGCTCCCGGCTTCCCTCGGGGCCCAACCTTGGGACTGGGCAAGGCTCCGGACTTCGCTCCATCTGACCACCCCGTACCACCCCCCGGGGGTGGCCTTTAGATCTGCCCTGGACATCCTTCGAGGTTGGCCTCTCTCCACGCCCGGGTCATCACCTCGGCTATCCCAGTGTGCCACGCCCTGTTCGAACTCCGTGACCTCAACGCCCGCGCTTTGCTCCATCTTGATCGCCCCGGACCCTACCTTCAGACTCCGTCCGCGCGAAGATAGCTTGGACTCACCCTAGACTTCATCCGCAATGAGGTCCTTCGGTCCCCCTCTGGGTTACGTAGCCGATAACCTTGGCGAGCTCTAACATGCCTTGATGGCTTGGCCTCGGCGCAGCTCACTTCGGCCTCGACGGCTTTTGCCTCGGTCGAACTTCGTCTCACCTCGATGGCGTCCATTCGACTAGGGGCTTTCTCCTCAATTAGGGGTTCCCCTTAGATCGACATATTCACCTCAGCGAGCTCTAACCCACCTTAATGGCCTGGCCTCGATGTGGTTCACTCCAGGCCCGATGACTTTTGCCTCGGTCGAACTTCGCTCTACTTCAATGACATCTCCTCGACTAGAGGCTCCTCCTAGCTCGAGAGCAGCATGGAGAGTTGAACAAGGCATAAGATTTGAGGGAGAAGTGAGGAAGTGAGGGCATGAATTGGGAAGAGGAATAAGGGGAAGGCGGTACGGTTTGGTTTGCCAAGGACCAGGACCATCCAACGCCCATCCTCGGGGGATCTCCAACGATGCGAGGTGTCTTGCGCTACGTGCCACCCCCTCGACTGGACTTTGCGCCGATTACCTTTCCAAGTCCACTCCCACACCAAGGTAATTTAACGTTTTGTCTAGTCATTGTAGGCTACTAGGGAAATCATTGGCCTAAGGCTCCCCCTACCTCGATGGATTCACCTCGGTGAGTCTCAACGCGCCTCGATGGCTTGACCTTGGCGCGGATCGACTCAGCCTTGATGGTTTTTGCCTGACCGAACTTCGCTCCGCCTCGACGGCGTCCCCTCGACTGGGCTTTAGTAAGTATTACATATGGCTACTAAGTCTATTATGTTACCTTCATTGCATCGTTTTGCATTGGGCATACTATGACGCCCTTCGCCCTAGAATACATATGCCCTTGCCATGCTCGTGGAATATTTTGTGCTCTTAGGCTGCAGCTCAGGTCGAGTTGGGGATTTCACCCCGGGGTCAAGTTGGCAATTTTCCTCTGGGGCAAAGTCAGTGATCACCCTCCCCTCTAGAGTCAAGTCTCCCCTCCAGGGTCGAGTGAAGTCTCCTCTCTAGGGTCAAGCTAATTCTTTCCTCCGGGGTCAAGTCTCTCCTCCGGGGTTGAGCTAGTCCTCCCCTCCTAGGTCAAGCTAATTCTCTCCTCCAGGGTCGAGCTAGTCCTCCCCTCCGGGGTTGAGCAAAATCTTGGTGCCAAATCTTTTTCAATGGGAGCCTCGTCCAGACCGAAGTGCCACTCGGGAGCCCCATCCCAAGCATTATGTTTTTTGATAGGATACGGCGACATTCTCACCTCCCCAAGCGAAGTGCCGCTCGTGAGCTTCGTCTTGAGCGCCAAGTGTTTTTCAATAGGGGACACGGTAACGAGGATACCCCTGTTAAAAGAATAGCAAGCGAAGTCTATTCTGACACTAGGAACTAGGGTAGTTACAGTCCATTTAGATTCTCACTAGATAAGGCCAGTGATCACAGGATATGCTTTGGCTAACCTATCTTTGCACCGCACGAGCCAGCGCGCGAGCTAGCATTACCACCGCGCAAAAGTGAGTTCCTGAGTGCCATGTTTTCCTAGCACCTAGCTTTGCACTGTCATCTGGACTCGACATCCACCACGCACCATCACCCTAGCTCAGGTCGACTCAACCGCTATTGCTATTATTCGGGCTTGACCCAGCAGGGTCCGCCTGTGACGGTCTTAGGCACTACCCCAGCTTCAACCTTACCTTACATCGGGTGTAAGTCCTAGTTAGGGATAGTGCGTCTAGGTGTGGTGCCATCGCATTTCCCGTCCCTAGACCAAGTTTGTGCTTCGCCAAACACAAGGTCAATGTCACTCCCGAGAAGGTCGGCCCTTCCACCGCATTGGCAAAACTTTTCGAGCATCTTGAGAGCGATGGATTGGCCTTGGCATGACCCAATCAGTCTTGATGGCTTCCCCTCAGCCAAGCTTTGCTTCGCCTAGATCTCGTTCCCCCCACCATGGACTCCCTCTAGCTTTGTGGATAATCAAATCTCCTTCTTTCATCAAGGGCCATGGCCCGACTTATGAAGTACTCTGTGCCTCGCAGTCAATGCCTTGATGAGTCCACCACACAGGCTCTGACAAATCGAAGCATTCTAATGCAGATCTCCCCACCTCGAAGGTCGGCCCCTAGTGAGTCGAGAACTCATTGTAAGGTCATCCCTAAGGTGAGCTGAGTATTCGATACTTCCATGCACACCAGCTCACGCCACGGGTGACTTTCCGGGAGTGGATTAACAGGAGCGTGTGCCTCTCATCGCCTAAGGCAATTTATCAGTTCCTAGCACTTTGCGCCCTCGTGCACTCCCAATCGTCCTAGTCAGGGGAAACACTCTACAATGTGGGCTTTGCCTTTGTATGATATGACTCGATATACAAGGTATTCCCTTGACCAAGCTTGACTCGATCTATCGACATCCCCTCAGCTATGTGTGTCCGTTAGATTGATCACTTCACATCGACAAGCATCAACCCATCACCTAAGTGCGGTGTGATTAGCCTCAGGGGCCATCTCTTGACATCGTGGATTCACGGCAGGCACTCCTTTTTTTATGGGATACTTCTCCATAAACCAAGCACGCATCATACTTTCAAGCTTCTAGCACCATACCTCAATGGGTCGAGCAGGCAACAACTTAGCATGTATCCTCTCACCTTGAAGGTCAAACCCCATCAGGGGTACGCTCACCAATCTTGAACATCTCGGCGTGTTGTCATGCATCGATCAATCACGTCTCTAGATGTCATCCAACTCAGCATCACCAATTGAGCTCGCGTGTGGGGATGTGTATGCCCCAATCAGCTTCATGCGCTTGAAGCTCCATCATAACTAAAACTAGCGGCACACCCATGCCCATCCCGCCGAGGTCACGTAATGACCCGTTTATCCAAGGACTCCGTGCATCTTAAACTAGCAAGTTAGGCTATTAGTTCTAACACGTTCGCATGAGTCAACCTTTCGCCCTTTCAGGTTCTATCATCTTGTGGTGGCTATGCCTACATGAGTTGAACTTGATATTCTCGTGCATACCTTCAACTCTCAAACACTATAGGTCAAGAACTGACTTCACAAGGCGCTTCTCTGGGCCAAGGCCTAACCCCGTGCCTCCGCGTGGCTTTGGCATCAAGGTGATCAATGCTTGACTGCATAACTGTTCATGACCCCACGTCCTGTGCGACAGTGAACTCCCCGACATGACCCAAAATCGGCCAAGAGGAGCAACGACCCTTTGGCAAGCTATGGGAAATCCAACTTGGAGGCACTGGCATGGCCTGTCATTAGAGTTGGCCAGGTGGGCCATGCCCACGGCATGGTACTATAGGCCCGGCGCGAGCACGACACGGCCCGTCAGCCAAACGGGCCATGCCAGCACGGCACGACGGACCGGGTCGTGCCTGGGCCGGGAGGTCAGCATGGCACAGCCTATTTAGCTCGTAGGCTATGCTGGCACGGCACAGCAACGGGCATAAACGGGCCGTGCCGGCACGGCACGGCACAGCCCGGAAAAAATATAGCCATGTTTCGACCGTTGGAGTGTAAAAAAATCCAAAAAATAGCAAACAATGCGGAAAAAATCCAAAATATTTCCTATAAATAGAGGGGCATCCGGTCTCCATTTCTCATATCTCAAACCTCACTCTCATCTCTCTCTTTAGCTGTAAAAAATTCGGAAGTGCTTGTAAAAATTTGGCAAAATTTGTGAGAAATTTGTGGGAAATTCTGAAAATTCAAAAGAAATTCAAGAAATTTTTGAAGAGCTGTAGAAAAGGTAATAGTGTTGTCTTATTTTAATTTTTTCATATTGTTTTTTGATTGAATAGTATGTTAATCACTTAATTATTATTTCAATTTGCAGTTAATTCCATGGAGAACTATGATTTTCAGCTCTCCGAATTCGGCCTCACGACGGAGGATATGCAATCCTTTCAAGAAGGATATCCATTTGTGGAAGGTCCACCTCTACAACAAAATGTAGAGGCAAAAGAAGCCGCTGGCCCGGCGGCACAGGGTCCAATCGATCCATCTTCTGCTGGCTCAACGAGTGCATCCACAACTCAGAGTACGGGTTCAAAAAGATCAAGAGCTACTACATCAGGAGTCTGGAATGATTTTGATAGGAAGTTTAGGACCGATGAAGATGGAAATTTGGTGAGGTATGCTGTTTGTAAAATTTGTAGCAATGAATTATCTGCAAAATCTTCAGGTGGGACAGGTTACCTGCAACGGCACGCTGCAAGCTGCAAAAGAAGGTAGGGAATACAACTACGCCAAACACAACTGCAATATAACCCCGACGGCTCGGTACGTAATTGGGAGTACAACCCGGATGTAGCCCACGAATCCCTTTGTAGATTAATTGCTTCTCAAGATTTACCTTTAAATTTTGGTGAGTCTCCTGCTTTTCAAAAATATATTAGAACTGCTCATAACCCTCGATTTAGTGTTATATCTAGGTAAACCACAACTAGAGATTTAATTAAATATTATAACAATTGTCGTGAAAAATTAAAAGAAATGTTTAATACTTGTACATTCTCTATTGCTTTGACATCAGACATATGGAGTGGTAGAGCCAGGGAGGATTATATTAATGTTGTTGCTCATTATGTTAATGATGATTGGGTAATAGAAAAAAGAATTATAGGATTTAAATTAATTAATGTTTCACATATTGCTAAAAATATTGCAGAATGCATTATTAAAGTTGTAGAAGATTTTGGCCTCACAGATAAGATTTTTCTATAACTTTAGATAATGCAGTTGCAAATAGTAAGGCTATGGAAATTCTTACTCCTTTGTTTAATACTTATGCACAATCTTTCTTACTATATCAATGTTGTGCTTGTCATATTATTAATCTTATTGTTAAATGTGGTTTAAAAAGATTAAATATTTGTATTGATTCTTTTAGGGATGCAATTTCATTTATTACTTGTTCTAACCAAAGAATAGCCGCATATAAGAGTTTTTGCGTAGCAATGTATATTCGCCCTAGAAAATTTGGCTTAGATATGCCTGTTAGATGGAACTCTACTTATCTTATGCTTAAACATATATTGCCATATAAGAGCATATTATCTGTTTTTCTTCACACCCAAGTTCATCAATCTCGTAGCTCATCCAGTAGAACCTAAGTTAGAGACCCCGAACTTACTAAGGACGATTGGATTGTTGGTGAAAAAATATTTTCTTTTTATAACTTTTTCATAAGGTTACACTTTGTCTTTCTGGAGTATAGTACCCAACCTCTCCTCTAATTGTTCATAATATTCTTGAAATTGCCACTCATCTAAAAGCTTTTGAAAATGATTCTGTACTTCGAGAAGCCGTAGTTGCCATGAAAACTAAGTTTTTAAAATATTAGAGAGAAATTCCTATTTTATATGCATTCGCTTTTATTTTGGATCCTAGGGCTAAACTCCAAGGATTTTCAAATGTACTACAACTTTTAAGTGAAGCTACTGGTTTAGATTACTATACATACTACAGAGTAGTTAACGATAAATTACATGAGGTATATAACAAACATAAAAATAATTTTGGGTCTGTGCATTTGGAAAGACCCCAGGTAATCTCTAGCACCTGTGCGGGGACTATGCAATGGGGCAAGATATTTGGTTTTTCATCTCGTGGTTCTCATGCAGGTACACATCAGTCTAGAGGAGCAAGGCTACAAAGCACCAGAGATTTATCAAGCTATCTCAACAGTGACAGCGTCAACTTTGAGCAAGAGCTAAACATCATCTCCTGATGGCAAAACTAGAAAGTAACATATTCAGTGCTATCCATATTAGCACGGGATGTGTTGACTGTTCCTATCTCTACGGTCTCGTTGGAATCAGCTTTCAGTCTATTTGGAGGAATAATCGAGTAGCGACGAACAAGTCTCTCCAACGAGATGGTCGAAATTCTTTTAACCATTAAAGACAGGGAACAAGCTGAAACAAGACTCCAACATACTGCACAAAATACAGATTTAGAAGAATCTTTTGACAATTTGTATTTAGATAGCAATGAATAGGATTTTCAATATTTTTCTTTAGATGTACTCACTAGTGAGCTTTATAGGCTGTACTCTTTTTTCTTTACCAAGGTTTTCTGAAGTTGAGTTTTTACTTGGTAAAGTTTTTAATGAGGCAGCCATGTAATATCATTTAACAAGTTAATAAAGCTCATTATATGATTAATAATGTCTATAATTTTTTCTAATTTTTTTTACAATTTTCTATAATTTTTCCTCTATTTACTATATTTTTCTACATCTTTTTTGTTATTTTTCAATTTTCCTAGGCTAAACGGGCCATGCCATGTCGGCACGGCCCGTTTAGCCGTAACCGTGCCTATGCCGGTCGGCCCGTTTAATAGTCGTGCCTAAACGGGACATGCCTAAACGTGGGCCGACACGGCACGACCTGTTTAATAGCTGTGCCGACCCTGGGCTCGTGTCGTGCTGGCCTGGCACGGCCCAGTGGACAACACTACCTGTCATGTGGAGTTCGCGTAAGAACTAATGTATATTGATATGTTGTCAAAATACATTGCAGGCTACCTACGAGATTGTAGGCCTGAAACAGTGCGCCAACCCCATTTGCAAGTTAGTGTGTTGGCCAGGGCAGGCAATCGTCGACTACCCAGATCAACGAGGGGCTACGGTTGGGGTAGAATCTCCGCACTACCTCGGGACCATAACCAGCTCGGAGCGGTGGTGCCCATTGGAAGGTCTACCCCAAGCCAAGTTCGGAGCCAACCCTATGCGGAGTACGCAGGATCGACCCTCGGAGGCGTCTAAGGCCGACCCCGAGCGAGGTGCGCAAAACCGTCCCTAGGAGGACCCCGAAACAACTCCAGGTGGAGTACACAAGACTAGCCCCGAATGTGTCCAGGGTTGATCCGGGGCGAGGTGTGCAAGACCGTGCCTAGGAGGACCCCGGGCCAACCCTGGACCGACCCTAGGGTCCAGGATTAGGTGGGGCCACACGGAGCAAATGACCGAAATGCCCCCAGGATTAGGCCAAATTGTAAGGGTAAGGTAGTAACTACGTTGGTCTCCCCCGTTTCCCTATAAATAGGACCCCTTGTATGGGAGAGGGGAGGCCATTTTGTAACCCTAGACTTCCATATATAATACACTTGGTGGTTGTGTGTTTCTCTCAAGTCTCTCCGCACCTACGGCGGTCTTCCTATCTAATTTGGGAGTGTTTATAAGTTTACTATCCAGATTCATACCGACGACAACGCATGACCGTGTACCGACGACAACGCATGACCGTGCACCATGAGGCCGCAGATTTATGCCTAGCCTCCTCAATTCTAGGTGCATGTTGGGAGATCACTTGCGCGTGTATACATGTAGTATAGGTGTGCGGTGATGTGTGTTAGTTAAGTTACACTAGCATTAGCACCTTTGGATTACCCCTTTTGGCGGAGTGAAGACAAAAGTCCAAGTAAGTTGCTGTGTGTGCGTAGGCTCATCCCATATTCCCATGTGGAGGCTAGGCTTTTAAGTGAAATTTAGGCTTAGGATGTTACACAACCAGTAGTTATCTGAGAGTTAGAGCAGTAGTAACAGGCAATATATATTGGTATATCAGGAAAATACCTGTTTTTTCAGTCGGGAGCTCTTGGACAGGGTAGCCTGGAACTTCTTGATCACCCAATTAGTCCTACGAGGAGGCATGGCGTCTGACTCCAACTTGTCATCAGGCAGAGATAAGATCTGCCTTTCGAGACGGTAATACTCAACATCATCCAAGATGTCTTCGGCTTCATAGAAAGAAGACTTAAGGTTCTTCAACAATGGCTCCAAACGATCCCTGTGAGGACTCTCGTATACTGCTTCCAGCGTCAGTTCGAGCTGTAAAACTTTAGTCTCAAGCTCTTTCAGCTTCTCTGATCCATCAAAGCCGAGGTAGGAGAAGCCTTTGTTGAGGAGCTTAGTGATGATGGGCGAGACGACCCACCCTACGGCAGATATGCCCCAGCCCACTGCGGCACCAACGGTCACCGGATCCGGCATTAGAAGCTCGCAGAAAGAGATAGAGAAGGGAAAGTGGGCTAGGCTGCAGGTTCTTGATTGCTCTTAGCAATTTGCAACTAGTGTTGCATATATTGAGTAAAAGAGGAAAGAGGGCTAGGCTGCAGGTCTTTCCGATGGAGTTTTGTTGTTAGTTGATTGGAAGTAATGCAACTAGTGCTTGGATCCGGACGGCGTTGGTGAGGGAGAGGGAGAGGAGGGCTTGGATCCGGCCGTCGCCAGTGAGGGAGAGAGAGAGAGAGAGGGAGAGGTGGATAAATTTATTGTTTGCGTCCAGGGATAGACACTACCCACCGAAGTATTTCTAGGTGATGTGGAACAGTGGAAGGCATAAATATTGCTTTGTTATGTCTTCCATTGGGAATGCCGTTAAGTGACAAGATTTGTCTGCCAGATGTAGTAATGGTCTTTCCGATGGAGTTTTGTTGTTAATTGATTGGAAGTAATGCATTAAGGTCTTTCATACGAAGGATACCGAATAGAAAATGTGGCCAACATTTGTCCCATCTTGCGGATCTCTCCGTTGTCATCCCCTTGTGCTCACACAACCGTCTCATGCCTGCTCTTTATGCTTAATCTACTCTTAATATGCCATCAATTCCTTTGCGTGATTGTGACATTGTCTTCTATAATATATACACGCCCAAGTGTTGATGTTGACCATGACAGGCTAATTTATACTCTAGAGTTGGATATCGGATGCACTTGATCCTCTCTAGTCGGTATTTACAATGTATACAGCTTGTAAGTTGTAACCTGTAAAAAAATTCACCAAGAATGTTACTACAATAACATGAACTTCATTAACTTCCAAATAATCACAGGATTCCCCCTTTTTGTGCATGGGCACAGCCCATGCCCTTCTTTCAACTCAACTATTTTTTGAAGTTCTCTGAATAAATACTAAATCATATATTTTATCTCTCAAATATTGTAGGAAAGCAAGCTATTGTTCGAAGAAGCATCAGGTATTTACCCATGAGGCAATCACCATGTCATTTTAGCTTGATCTCTTTTGTCTATACTGCCTGAATCATTAGATATATCTGATTTGGAGGAATCACTTTGTAATGTTCAGTACGATTAGAACGATTGTGCATGCACTGATATTTATATAGAGTATGTCTGCACTAGTACTATACTGTAATTTTTATATGTGCTCATTGCAATATTTTTTTGGCATGTCAAATATGGACCATAAATATCCTGAGCTGTGCCTTTGTACAAAAGGGTCTCATTCATGAATACAATAAACTTCAGGTATTATGCTACTGCAGATTTTGTATAAAAGCTACCAGAGTCGTGATACGCTCAAATTTCGGAAATCACCAAGTGTTTGACACGGCGAGATGCCCGATACAAATAGAAGGAATCTACGTACAAAACAACACTAGGTTTTGTACTTATGTGTAAAGTAGCTATGTACATGCAAGACATGCAGTGCATGCACGCGCTACTGCACTTGCACTTAAATAAAGATAGTTGGGCCGTTAAGTGTGGGTTGTTATGTGAGTTTGCTCTAATCATGATTCTCTAAACAAGGTAATCAAGGAATAATTGGCTGGACCGATAGTATATGCAGGTGTGCTGTTCGTTTTGTGTGTGCATGCATTCATGTAGTAAATGCATGGTCTTGTTAACTTACGTCATGGGACAGATAGCGATCGGGTCCACGCTTCAGTGATTGAACGCATGGCTTAGTTAGCGACCGGGACAGTTAATTAACTTCAGGGCATGGTTGTCTCCGGCCGAAACGATTCAAAATTTTGAAGTCTAATCGGATCAGCGCTGAGCAACGGAGCTGCCGCATGGTCAGGAACAGCAGCATGAATCACGCAGAGAGGCGTTCGTCTGCACCACGGCAGAGGCGGCGCGACCTCCTGTAGGCATGTGCTTGGTGGCCTCGCCAGAGAACAGAGGCAGAAGAGAAGGCCATCTCCCACAACACATACACCAGCATCAGCATGGCAACACTATCCGCTGCTAATGGGTTAAAGCCCAGCACAAGCCTGGTCCAAATCTAAATATTCTTTTCTTTGATCGAATTCAGTCCAAGCCCAAAACAACAAGGCCCACATCCAATCCAAGCCCAAATAAAATCTTGGGCCTTGATCCAGACTAACCAGAGCAGACCAGGGCTCTTCATCTGTCCCGCAGTCTCCACTCTATGGCTGTCTTGTTGTCTCTCTCTCTCACCGTGCCCGATGGTGGTAGAGCATTGAGAAGGCCAGCAACCGGAGGTTGCCAGCCAGCGAGCGCTGGCGGTGAACCTCCGCCACGGCGTCGCAGATTATTGCCTCTTTTGACCACGCCGTTGTCGAATCCAGCCATTCTAGGCCATACCGGCGTTGGATCTGTCTTCCTTGACTCCGCCAGCACAAGGTTCGTCATCCCTGACCACGTTACCATCCTTCTCGTAGGCACATTGCTCTCTCTCCTATCTCGATCTCGCTTCCCTCATTCCAATCCTGATCCTACCGCCGATGAGGAGCATGGCCGCGGAGGGGGCTCAGCTCCCGCATGCGAACGCTTGTTCGCTATTCATGGTGCCATCACCATCCTGGAGGCGGACGACCCGTCGAGCTCGCGCTGCCCCATCACCACCACTAACGACGACATCCACATCGCCCTCGCGAACCCGAAGAACGTAAGTGCACCATCGGAGGTGTTTGATACCATCGTTGGCATACTCCTCAACTATGCGGCGGCGAACTCGTCGTCTCGTCCAGGCAGTTTGCTACGGGGGAGGAGGTCAAGCGAACTGGTGGTGTGGGGGCTCCTCGTTGATGAACTGCGAGTCCACAGCCTCCTCGAAGCGAAAATCTCGAATAGGGCGGAAACTATCGATCTCTAGTCTCACCGCTTGGGCCATTCTAATTCAAAAATTGAGACCTAAGGCCTCATCCAATCCAGCCCAAATCTGACCGATAAAGGAGCAGGTCCAAAATTGATCTAGTCTATTTGTAATTTTAGATCGCCTGGTCTGAAAGCCTGGACAGGTCCAACAAGCCCATTAGCACCCCTATCGCCTACCAAACACATCACTGAATAACACTTCGCCATCAGCCTTCCACAGGGATCAATCTCCCCATGGCTGCAACTTCATCGTCTTCTCTACATAATCAAAAGGGGGTCTTTTGTATGAGTCGGCTTCTTCTTCACATGGTGCCCACGGCACAGTCCGATGGTGAGTAATTTACAGGAGCTCATGCACTTCTTTCCTCTTTTACAGGATATACTACAAATTCCAGGGCCATTTCGACGGCGATGCATATGTACCTAGCATGGTCGTCTTCTCTACAAATACTTGGGCCGTTCCGACAACGGCACACACATGCCCTCGTCTACTCCACAAAATTTCGTGCCATTCCAACAGCGGCCATATGCGTCCAGTAGCTCTACACTGCAATCTGCATCTAGCATTTCTATACGGCAGCCTACAAATTTCGGTAGGGCAGACATACACGGCAATCGTCTACAAAGTTCGTGTCGTCGCTAGGGCAGTACGTACGCGCTGTACAAGCAGGATAGTACTCTACAAAAAATTCCTTTGCGGCAGCAGCATTCGTGTCCATAAGAGAAGACTGCTCCTAATAAAATATGGAGCTATTGTTCACTTGAACGTGTGGAGTTCTACTCCAAAAGATGAGACCATCACGCTCTGTTCGCTATCTTGCCGTCGACGAGGGCAGAATCTACGTACATGTCCTAACCGATGAGTCTGGATGCGTCCCATTCGCAACCGACGAGGCTGGATACCTATTTTTTTAGGTTTTACTAGTAAGGTGCACGTGTGTTACAACAAAAATCAAATAAAAGTGATGCATACTATCAAATATGATCTCAAACTGAATAATAAATATCAACTTTTTCTTACGTCATCATGTATCAAACAAAACATACATGTTCATACTCGTAAATAAATCAAGCATCATATTAGTGAAACATGATAGAACAAGCACCATATACAATAATATGTACAGAAATGATAGTAAACAATATTTTACTATAGTATTCTTAATACATAAATAACTGTCAGATTGTCTTGGAGAATAACAAACCAATTGATAAATAGGATATCATGCCATAAACACCATGAGTAGGCTGAATCTACATATCAAACAAATAGTTGACGGAGTAAGGGCTATAGAGGTATAGAATAGGAAAACAAGCTTTCTACGAGGCAAAACGGAGCTAGCATAGTAGGCACTCACCAAATCGGGCTGAACTCCTGCAATGGCTGAATCTGTCATCATGTACGCTGCAGCAGGCACGTGCTTAATTAAAGCCTACAAGATAGGATGGGGGGAGTAGGAGGCAGCGGTGCGGGGGACGGAGAGGGGGAGGCGGCGAAACCAAAATAGGATGCCAACACCTTTTGAATATCCTCCATTAGAACTGGTTCTAGATGTTCAAGTGGGGTCTACATGAAAACAATGATGTGTCTGAGATTTGCCCAAGTAAATGGGCAAAAGATTATATTTCCAATAGCTTGTATGAAAACATAATAGTAAATATATTCAAGAAAGGAAGATAACAAAGAGAGGCAAACCCTGGTTTTATCACGTATAACAAATAATAGTGTTGTCTTTCGAGGACTGAACAAACGCATCATGACCTACATAACCAGTTGTCCGAATGTTACAAATACATCAGGACTATATATCCCATCTGCAAGGGTACACCTGAAAGAACAGAAAGGTTACACCTCGGTACCTCAAATACTGTAATCTGAAATTCAGTAATAAGTTCACAAAAATCCTCTTCCCCATCACCTTCCTGCACGCGCGCGATGGCATCCCAGAAGAACCCGAACGCCGATCCGTCGTGCTTGCCCCCCGCCAATGCTTTCTCGTACTGCGGCGGCTGGCGGGGGCACCTGCATCGGAGGCGGGGAGACCTTCGTCGGGGGCGCAGGGGAGGAGAACTTCACCGGCGGCGAGGGCGGGCTCGCCGGTTTCTGCGACGAGGGCGAGGAAGATGGTGACGCGGAGGAGGCGCCCTGCGTGGGGTGGGGGTCGAGAAGTCCGACCGCCGGGACTCGGACGGCCGCGAGGGTGGCCTGGATCAGGGCGCATATGAGCCCGAGGAGGAGGCGGCGGGGGGAGAGCGGGGTGGCGGCGGGGAGAGAACGAGGCGGCGGGGGGAGAGCGGAGAGCGAGGGGGAGGCGGGGGGAGAGCGTGGCGGCGGGGGGAGCGCGGAGAGCGAGCGTGGCGGTGGGGGGATAGCGAGGGGGAGGCAGGGGGAGGTGTGGGTGGGCGGGGGTTGGGGTTTTCTGTGTAAACAGTTGAGATGCTATAAGGGAGGACTCATCAACCACCAACTCCTTCTTTTTAAGTAGTAAAGATAAAGATATGAACTCCACGTCCGACGAGACAGGGTGTCTGCAAATTATTGATGTGATGATAGCCAAGGCTAGCAACGCTACAAAATACTTCGTATTTGTCATTTTGCATGTGCATCTACAAAAAAACGTGACTCATGAGACTTGATGACGACAACCGTTTGGTCCAGCTTAATCGGAGGTTTTCTACGGGTTTAAACCCACAGATATAATTAAGTGGAATCCCCATGAGACTCTAGGAATTAGGAACTACACAATCGTCTATTATTCAAGCGCAACACAAGAGATGTATGGAAAAACAGGATACTTGTAAATTTTCAAAATATTAATAAAATACAAGTTTCCTATGTCATTTGTTGCCTCTGTGTGTTTACATTTATTTAAGGAAGTGTCCACACAACATTCGTATATTTTTTGGGCTCAAATCAGTCAAATTTTGGGACATTGGATCTCTGCCTCAAATTCGGACCACTCAATTTTTTTGGAGGGAGGTATGGAGGGATTCGTTGAATGAAGATCCAATGCCCACTACTCATTTCTTTTGGAGAAGGGTATGGAGGATCTGTTGAATAGAAATCTAATGTCTCAAGATCTGACTGATTTAAGCTCAAAAAACAGTTGGATGTTATATAGCACTTCTCTTTATGTAGCTTTAGCTTATGAATTGTAACAACTTATAGAGAAACTTGTAGAGAAAGAGACACTTGCGTACGATTTTAACCAATATAAATGAAGTTACTATAGTGTGTACTATAATCGACTAGTTGACTCTGTCTCAAAAAGACACTTCATTTGAAAGCTAGATACTGTATCCACTCCAATGGAAAACTAGCCAATTACCCCCTTCAATTACGCATAATTCTAAATTTTGAAATATGTTTTTACAAACAAAATACAATTGAAATAGTTGATTTAATATTTAATTAGGCAAATATTTTGAGTGATCTCCCTATATGAAATGGAGAATTGGGAGGTAAGCATGTCTAGCAAATTTACACACTCTCAACCTTTGAATATAGGTAGTGCTACTCATACCTTTTTATCTTTTTTTTTCAGATTAATATATCTCAACTATTGAATCTAAGCCTTTTAAAGTTAGGGTCCACCAAATTAAGGGCCAATTATTTTTTTTCTTTTTTAGAATTATTTCAAATTTGTATATCTCTAAGCCAACTATTAGATCAAAGCCTTTAAAATTAGGGCCCAACAAATTAAAGGTTAGATTTTTTGTGTGAATTTTTTTGTATATTTCTTTTTTTCTTAACAGTTGTAAATCACTTATCATCATCTTTTATTATATACTCCCTCATATTCACAATATTTATCTGGCACATATACCAATGTGATATAAAATTTAAGTAACATTTAATGGAATTGGACCATACTTATTCCTATTAGATAGATATAGTGTTTCTCCTTGGTATGTGTGCTAGACAAATATTATGAAACGGAGGGAGTAATAGATATGTGTATCAATTAGTGTCAAACATTTATTGTGATTAATCTTTAGACGTAATGTCACCATTGTTTCATACGTACTAAGTAGTATGCTCCAAATCATGTGATAAATGTGAGCAATTAAGATAGAATGAGATATCTTTGCTCACCTTGATACAAATGGATTGAGTAAGTGCATGACCATACGGACGGTAGTTAAGTATCAACCACGGAAAGGTCAATTCACTACCTTATCAAGAAAGGACCGAGTGAACTATATAAGGATAGTGAACTATTAGAAATTATGAGTGAGTTGTCTGGAAATTCTACGTAGAAATTTTGAATTTTTTACTTGATACTTTCAGATTTTCAGTTGAAACTTCTCCAACATTTTAAATTGGAAGTTAGAATTTGCGATGTTTAACTTGACGGTACTTACTTCTCTGTTCTGAAATACATGGCATTCTAGATTTCAAATTTTGTTTCCAAATATATGTCATTCTACCATTTCAAAAAAACTTTTTTTACATTTGTTTCCTTTGCATACCCCTCCCATTCATTATTCATAGCTACTTCCAAGGTCATTTACTACTATGATTAGAGTAACTCACCATCTAAGTGCAACAAGTGAGCTAATGAAGGAGGGTAATTAGGGGTGTCAACAGGTCGAATGCGAATCGAATAGTCCGGATATGGATGCCAAATAAAACGGATAATAAACATATGATTGACACCCTTTGAGTCTTAATATATTGAATACAAATTGAATAGTCCGGATACAGATACCAAATAAAACGGATAATCCGGATCTAATTGACAAACCCTAAAGGTAATATGATCTTTTATATACATGATTCTATAATAATATCTATTCAGAAATAGAGGGAGTATCAATTAAGCATATGAGCATATTTATAGTTGTTGTTAGGTGGCGATTGGCTGTATCGTGTACTGATAACTGATTATTCAACTAATTTAGTTCGTAAGCGTCCCTGAGCTTTTGGATCCTCCATGAGCCCTCGAGCAAGAAACGCAAGAGACTAACAGGCATCGAGGTACATCATACATGCTGCTATTTAAGTTGACCTTTTTCACAGAATTGAACCCAATTCTCGTGTAATTATGGAGTTGCAAATTCACACCCCACCTTTTTAGATTTTGCACCCATGTCCACATTGCAGAATAGTACTCCCTCCATCCAAGTTTATAAGATGCATTTTCTCTTGACACATACACCAAGGGGTTATTAAAAATGACTAGACTATCCTTAATTGTTATCTCTAAATACTATATTTAATGCATGCATGTAAAGAACATAAAGTAAGATTGGATATTTATTAGGGGTATAGAAGAAAACTCACACTAATTTTGCATTAGAATATGAAATACATCCTATATTTATGGACAAAACCATTTTAAAAAATATGCTTTATAAACTTGGACAGAGGAAGTATTCCACTTTTGTGGAATTTATGGATAAACACTGATAATATGGAGAGTCACCTCATCTTTCAAGGTTTGTGTGTTTTTATAGAACGGGTTTGGTTGGTTACTTGGTTAATTTAAGATTTCATTTAAACGGTTGACAAGACACATACCAAAGTGCCATACAATTTGCATCATAGAATTAAATGGAACTTTCAATAAAATTGATCAAATAGAGAGTATGTGGTACATATATTCAATCTTTTGCATTTTACATATGCTTTTTAACTTCCACCATTGTACTCATTTCGTACATTTATGCGAGTAATAAGAAGTAGAAAAATGTGTAATTGGTGAAAGATTGATAAGTTAGTGTAAGATTAAAGAAATGTTCCTACTGTAGCTATCAACGTAGTATTTTTTTTTTACAAAAATAGAGTTACCCCATATATAAATGTTAATTTTGGATCATATTACTATAATATGCTTATTGGTTCTGGAATTAAGTAGATAGCTGGGTATATACAGCTCTTTTAAATTTTTTTTTGTAAGGGTTCAACGTCTCTATTAATGTTGTAGTCGACACGGTGCATAAAGTCGTTGATTGAGTCCTCATTGTGGTAGGAGAGCTCCAGGACCTGTTTCCTCCTCTCCTTCACCTGGACGTCAAGGTCGTCGTCCATGTTTGCCAGCTTGATGAGCGTCGCGTTTATGTTGCTCAGCTCATTTTTCAGGAAGAGGGCGTTGTCGTGCAAGCCCTTGAGCTTCCTGTACTCGTCCAAAAGCATGCACAAACACACGATTAATTGCAAAGCTCTCTATTACAGGGGAGCTTAGGCACAAAGATGCAAGATTACAAGAGGACTAACAATGTAAATAATTGCTAGCCTATATATGTGTAGCAAGAAAAGAAATAAATGTCTAGCTCGATCTGCCCAGCCATCCAAGGAGACTTTGTAATATGTACAGATTTTGACAATATTTCTCACACATAATTCATATTCCGTAGCAAAGCTTACAACAACGGTCCTGGCAATTTTCCAAGGGAGTCTTTTCAACACTAGAAGCGCACGACAATGGGAGTGTTACTTGTGTGGCTAACAAATTAACAATCCCCTTGATTGAATAGCACGTACCCTTTGAAATATTTGACCAAACTGGTTATTATTATTTGAGAACTTTGAAATGTTTTCGAGAAAGTAACCTTGCACTTGACTTATTTAAATAGTGTCCCTTTTCATATTCATGACTCTCTTGGCAAGCTGAAAATTTGAAACTAATGGATACGAAAAAGACAAGAACGACTTGGAAGTCTTTCGGGTGCAAACAAATGGAAATGCAGCAGCTAGCGATGACTTGGAAGTCGATTTTTGGCGTGCGAACAAAAAGGAAATTAAAAAGTAGGCTAAGACACATATTGGACTACCTTGGAAAGCGATACATGCAGCGTTCTCGGCTTGCTATTCTGAATCACAATGGTAAAATGAGAAAAAAAATAAAGGAGTGGTTTCAGTTTGCCGTTTGCATTTTTTCCTCTAGAAGAAGAAATCAGAACAGGTTGTACCTCAGACGAGTAGAGAGCTAGGCCAATCCAGTGGTTTCCTAGCGTGACGTGGGCGGGCTCCATGGGCGACGAGACAGGTGCCGCCATCCATGAACGCATGGTGTTGGGAAGATACCAAGATATTTGCAGCACCGACAAAAGCAAGTATATACATACGCATGCATGCATGCAATACTTTGTTGGAGTTATTACTAGTACATTATTGAATACGTGCATGTATGAAGTTTACCTTGTGATACAAATCACAAATGGACTAGATTGGATATGGCACAAAAACTAATAATAGACCTAATTTGGCCCAAGATGTAGGCTAGGCCTCTTCTTTTTTTCGACTGCATGGACACCATTGCACGTGCCATATAAAGGAAAGCTAGGCTAGCCTTCAACAGATTGTGGGTTGGAGGAGACTCTGTTTGGACTTTGGAGCCACAATCTCCTATAACCCAGAGTCAGAAGCTAGGCTAGATATCCTGGTGGGAAGTCGAGAATCTTCCTTTGCCTTGCCTTAGGGCCCTTGAAGAACATGGTCCACTTTGAGAGCCCAAGAGAGAGGAAGTTCCCTACCCGTTGCACATGATTAATGTTAAGTATATCAAGGCCCATATACTATAGGCCCATGTGGCCCATGTGGTTATCTATATATTGGCATCTCCACTATTGGAGTAGTTGTCTTCTCAAATCTTAATGTAAGTTACAATTAAAAAATAATTTTTAAAAAATAATTTATTTTTATTCAAAATTACAGAAATATAGCCACGCGAAATTTTTTTACAAGAATGGAATTCAGTCGCCCAACTATTGGGTGACTGGACTCTCGCCCAATGACTGCGTGACACGTATGCAGTCGATGGGCTGTTGGGCGATAAGCTTCAGTCGCCGAACGGTCCGACAACTGGGACCTGTCGCCCAACAATTGGGCGACCGCAGGTCCAGTCGCCAACCGTTTGGCGACTACCACCTCAGCCCATTTTTTGCGTAATTGCATACCCCCCGACCGCTCATAGGGGTAAATGACAATTGTTGTATGTATGTAATATTTATTTAATTTTTTACTAATGCTAATAATAAATAAATAAAATTAGTAATTTAATTTATATACAATATCTCTAGCAACATCCATAAATAATTAAAGTTTAGAATAATAATTAAATAAAATTAGCAAATTTTTAAAAAGAGTCCATCTCTAGCACAATCTGAAATAGCTAAAATTCAGGAAAAAAAAAATTAGCAATTTAATTTTCATACGAATTCCAATGTAAATCCATGAAAAAAACAAATCCTATCTATTATATACTAAAAGTCGAATGCATGAGATATACAATTTCTAAGAATAGAGAAATAAGCTAAAAATTCTAAAAAAACAAAACAAAAACATCCATCCCTCGATCTAGTGAACCCTTATTATGGCTAGTAAACGATCACTAATAGATGTCTTACATAAAACAAGAAATCTAATAAGACAAGGCTAGCTATTATAGATTCTAAATGAACCCAATAAATAAAAAGAATCTAAGATGACCCACACTAAAATCCATGTACCAGAGGAAATGAAGAATATGGATGTGCGAAATAATTGAGTAAAAGTCATCCATGAGAAAAAAGGCACTCAGCAAGAAAAAAAAGACAAGATCTATTCTACTGCATGCTTCTCAACAATGTATGTTTTACAGCTTTGATTTTTTTCTGGAGTTATCATCGATGTGGTGGATTCTAATGAAAGTTGAACTATGTCAACCATTGAGTGTTATCTATCATACAATAAAAGTTTAGGATGATTGATTACATTAGTTAAGAAAAAAGAAAAATATTATAGAAATTCTCTCAAAACAAAAAAGAAACATATATCCCTTAATTTAGTGGACCCTTATTATGTTTAGTAATCTATTGTCTATGGATGTTACCTAATAAATGAGAATAATTGCTAGAAATTCTAAAAAAAGGAAAGTATCTATCTCAATTAAGTGGACCATTCTTATGATTAACAAATCGTAACCAATGATTTGCATCATGATATACATGTATACAAATGTGTAGTTGGAGAACGAGTTGTTGCAGGTGCTTCGGTCCATTCTTGTTACCAACCATCCAACCTGGAATACCTCTCACTCTCTTTTTTAGGTGGGCTCGGAGTTCAACCTCATCGGGAGTCAAAGCCCGGTTTTCCTGAGCGATGTCGAGGTGCAGGATGATCTCTTTGGCCATATGCAACTGTAGCTTGACAGTCGGGAGCAACTGTTGCCGTGTTTTTCAATTTCCTGTTGAAAGTGAAGATCGGGGCACAACCGGGCGTGGACTCCAAGCCTCTTGGACGACTTGTTGGAAGGTCGGTAGCTGGGTCCAAAAGTTTTCGAAGTAAAAGACTTTGGGTGGCCACGGTCCATCACTTTTTATGATGAGGAGGGGGTAGTGAATTCGAATTTCACCATAAGAGATATAAGTACAAGTACAGCAAGAACAAAATACGTGTAAAGAAAATAATACTGCGTTGTAACTAACTGCTCACATTAAACAAGTCTGGAAATGGTGCCTGGTGGCTCTCAACTAAAAAAGATAAAAAGAAAAAGGAATGGACCAACGGGATTTCCAAGCTGTTGATGTAAAGGAGTGACTTGGATTAATTACCATTAAATAACTTTCTTGGAAACGTGTTTAATCTTTTGCCAGTTTGGGTCTCCGATTGTTTTGCACGACCTCGTGAACACGCCACTGCAGCCAATGATAGTCAAGGACTCGAGAGACTGGGGCAGTGTTGGTAGTGATCGAATATTCTTGCAGCTAAAGATACTTAATTCCTTGAGCGACATGAGGTGCTCCATATTATCTGGCAACGCGTCCCACCAGCAGTCCTCAAGTACGAGACCACGGAGATGAAGGAAAAACTCATTTCTATCAGGAATAGCTCCCAACGGTCTGCAGTTGTAGAGTACAAGTCGTTGCAGGTGGTGCTTCGGTCCATTGTTGTTACCAACCATCCAATCTGGGTACCTCGACCCTTCGTAGAAGTCGATTCGCAGTGTTTCAAGACCCATCGGAGGGCAGAGGCCCTCAAGTATCTCTGCTTCAAGGTCTGCATTGCTGCTGTGTAGTCGATACCGGTCCCATGCTAACCGAAGTTCTGTGATGCGTTCCTTGCCAGCTAGATTGGCTTCAAGCGTTTCCTCTTTGCTTCCAACATTCCCAAGACCGCTGATCCCAAGCCATCCTCGAAGCTTGTTTAGGTCCCTCAGCTGCCGTAACTCGTACCCAGGTTCCTTGCTTACTCGGAAGAAAGGTAATGTTTGGAGTGACGTTAGCCTGATAATGTTCGGAAGATTCAGATCTGATACGTCCAATATATGACGCAAGTTGATGAGGTTACTCATCATATCTTGACCAGGTTCAAACTCCAATTTTGTGCACTCACCGAAATCTAGCACCTGCACATGGTAAAGCTTCGTAAATGTGCTTGGTAAAATTAGCTTCGAAAATTTGCCCATCACAACTGCAAGATAGCGTATATGCTTTAACTGGCCAATAGATGCTGGGACTGACAATCGGCTGAACGATCTCTCGACTACTACGCTCAGTGTCCGCAATTTCCTCAGCCTCGTGAGCATACTCTCAAAGTCTTCGCCTTGAGTTTCTTCTGTCATTGCACCACCACTTTCAATGATCAGAGTGCGTAATGTTAGATGATTGATCTCCACCGTCGATTAGCCCAACGGCTAATCGGGCCTTGATCCGCGCCCTGATCGGGGGCGCCCAGCCCATATGGCTGGTGGGCCCCTGTCGCGCTGCGCTATATAAAGAGGGGTGGAGGCCGGCGGCACAATGCACGAGGTTGTACGGAGCCGCAACTCCACCCCACAAACCCTAACCGATCTGGAGGGAGCGCAGTGAGCGACGGGAAGCACCACCGCCGTCACCTCGCCGGACCTCCGGGAAGCCTCGCCGGACCGCCGCTTCTCCGACCGTCGCTGCCCGTGCGCAGACCACACCGACGAACCAGCGATGGCCTCGTCCTCCTCTACATCGGACGGTATCTCTCTCTCCCTCCCTCTCTCTCTCTCTCAGATCCAAACCAAGAACAACCAGGGCAAGAAGAACTCCAACAATGGTATCAGAGCCGGCAAAGAACAGATCGGAAAAAGCAAGAAACAAAAAAAAAAAATTTGTTTCTTGCCTCGGCCGCCGCCTCCTGGCCGGCCCGCCAGCCCGTCCGTGCCTAGCGCCGCCGCCCGCTGCCGCGCGCGCTGCTCCCACGCTGGCCGGCCGCCTCCGCCGCTTAGCCTGGCCGGCCGCGCCCGCGCGCTGGCTGCTGCGCCCAGCTAGCGCGAGCAGCCCGCCCTGGCCTGCTCCTCCTCCCACGATCCGGTTTTTGTGGGATGGGATTTTTTCTTGGCTTTCTCTGGTGGAAGAGATAAGGTTTGAGTGGTGGAGAACAACTCATTTGGGAGGATGGGTTCCTTTGGCTTTGACTGGTCAAAAGAAGATTTTTTATGGAGGAGAGCAATCTTGTTGACTGGTCAAAAGATATTTATTATTGCTTTTATTCTTTTAGGTGTGTTTATAGAATTATTGTTTCATGATATGCACTTTTAGATATATTTGATATATCTAAAAGAAAAGATAAAATTTTCATTATTAAATTCGAACCAACGGGAGAATTTAATTTTGAAAAAAAAAAAACAGACATAATTTTTAATTGATGTTTCCGCTGCAAAAGTTAAATGGTGATTAGTCTTTAAATTAAATTCGAACCAACGGGAGAATTTAATTTTTGAGCAATGTTGTGCATTATAATATTGTTATTTTCTGACCAACGTTGATAATAACAATATTATAATTTTAATGGATGTTTTTTTATGCATTATTTCTATTTCTGCCCAACGGTGATGTAGATTTAATGTATAAATAAAATTGTTTTAATTGTATGTCGTATTTTTGACCAACGTTGGAAATAAGGCATATAATTTTCCTGTTATGTTCTCACTTTATTTGAAATATTTTTCAGGCGGATACAACTTGATGAGTTGTATCAGAGAGATCCCCACTCTTAAAGGAGATAATTATGGAGAGTGGAAGAAAAAGATAGACTTAGCGTTTATCTTGGTTGAGGTGGTGGGTCCTCACTACAAGACGTCCCACCGAGCCTATGGCACCAGTGAGGATCCAAATGAGGATGATCTTGCTTGGCGAGAAAAGACAGAGGATCATGCTCCTTACGATGTCTTATGATCTTGATCATAAGAAATGGACCACACCAACAAGAAGTGTATGGCTGTGATAAAGAACACAATTGAGCCTGCAATTGTGGGCTCAGTGCGAGTGTGACACATCACGAGTACCTTGAGAGGATAAAGAGTCGGTTCATTGGCTCTTCAAAGACTTATGCTACACAACCGATCAAACGACTTGTGACAGAGGTACTCTGGTGGTGGCAGTGGC
Organism: Melocanna baccifera; assembly: GCA_036346265.1. Classification (NCBI taxonomy): domain Eukaryota; kingdom Viridiplantae; phylum Streptophyta; class Magnoliopsida; order Poales; family Poaceae; genus Melocanna; species Melocanna baccifera. Next base: position 32,941,456 of record CM070706.1, on the reverse strand, counting down.
ATAAGAGAGCACATACTGAGGATGAGTAACATGGCATCCAAGCTTAAACCAATGGATTTGGCTCTCAAGGATGAGTTCCTTATTCATTTGATTTTTGCTTCTTTGCCAAAAGAGTTTGACACTTTGTTGTCAACTACAATATGCAGCCCGAGAAATGGGACTTGGAAAAATGCATAGCTATGTGTGTGCAAGAGGAGGAAAGAATTAAATCCTCACATGGTGGTTCTATCAACTATGTGAAGGATAACAAGAAAAGGAACTTCAACAATCACTCCTTCTCAAAGTACAAGGGAAAACCTCTCGTCCATCGGCCTCAACAGAATAAATTTCTTTGTAGACAAAGATCGTTGTCTTCATTTGCAAGAAGACAGACACTACAAGAAGAACTGTCCGATTATTTAAAGATGATAATGGCAAAGAAAGGTGAGAACATTATTACCTTTGTAAATGAATGCTGTATGTGAATTATTCAAATCTACTTGGTGGATTGACTCAGAGCAACTGCTCATGTTGCTAATTCCTTCTGAGGATTCCTTTCGACGAGGACTACGCAAAGAAACGAAAGATGCATTAAAGTTGCAAATGGAGTCCAAGCTGAAGTTGAAGCCGTTGGCGATCTTTCATTAGAGTTAGCTAATGGTTCAAAGCTTTTACTTAGAGATGTCCTTTTTGTACCCTCTTTACAGAGGAATTTGATTAGTGTTTCAAATTTGGACAATGATGGTTATGATTGTCATTTTGGAAATGGCAAATGTGAAATAATGTTTAATAATAAATGCATTGGTCTTGCCATCAAACAAGACAAGCTTTATTTATTGTCACTTCGTGAAAATGTGAATTCCGTATGTGATGATGTGAATGTCGTATGCGATAATGGGTACGTCGCGTGCAAGAAAGTAAATGAATCCTCGTCTACGAATGCAAACAGAAAACGAAAGAGAACTCTAGATGCGTCGTCGAAATTATGGCACTGTCGTTTAGGCCATATTTCGAGGGGGAGAATAGAAAGACTAGTTAAGAATGATATTCTTCCTCCATTAGAGTTCTCGGACTTAGAACAATGCAGAGAATGCATTAAAGGAAAATATGTAAAGAAAATTAAGAAAGACGCCAAAAGAAGCACAGGAGTTCTACAAATTATTCACACAGATATTTGTGGTCCTTTTCCTGTGAAAAGTGTGGATGGATATGACTCGTTCATAACATTCACGGATGATTACTCCCGTTACGGATATATTTATCCAATCAAAGAAAGAAATGAAGTCTTGGATAAATTCAAGATATTTAAGGCTGAAGTTGAAAACCAACATGATTTAAAGATTAAGATAGTCCGATCTGATCGTGGGGGGGAGTACTACGGTCGACATACCCCATATGGACAAGTTCCTGGACCTTTTGCAAGGTTTCTACAGGAAAATGGTATAGTGGCCCAGTATTCAACACCGGGCGAACCTCAGCAAAATGGAGTAGCTGAAAGACGCAACCGTACCCTGATGGATATGGTGCGAAGTATGATGAGCTACTCCACACTGCCATTGAGTTTATGGATGGAGGCGTTAAAAACCGCCATTCATATTCTCAACAGAGTACCTAGTAAATCGGTGCCCAAAACACCGTACGAGTTGTGGACAGGAAGAGTTCCCTCACTACACCACTTACGTGTGTGGGGGAGTCCTGCTGAGGCTAAAGTATTTAACCCAAATCTTGGGAAGCTTGATCCCAAAGCGAGAAGCTGCCATTTCATTGGCTACCTGAAAAGTCAAAAGGTTTCGTTTCTCCGCCCGCATCGATATACAAAGTTTGTAGAAACGAGACACGCTGTCTTCTTAGAGGATGAAATGATGAGGGGGAGCATGGTAGCTCGAGAGACTGACCTTGAAGAGAAGCGGGCGTATGCGCCCACTCCGATGATTCAAGAGCCATTCTTCGCAGTACCTGCTGTCGCTGCACCGATGGTGCAAGACACTGTGGTGCCAGCACCTATTATTGTTCCTCCTGTGGCAACAATGAATGAAAATGTGGAACCTGTTCTTCAGGATCCTATAGAACCCATTGCCACAGATGAGGGGGAGCAACAACAGCCTCAAATAGAAAATATACCAAATGAGGAGGCCCCGAGAAGGTCTCAAAGAGTAAGAAGATCAGCTATTTCTGATGATTATCAGATTTATCATACAGAGGAATTTCAAATGGAGGATGATCCAACCTCATTTGAAGAAGCCATGAGAAGCGAAAATTCCTCAAAATGGCTTGAGGCCATGGAAGAGGAAATGAGGTCCATGAAGACTAATAAAGTCTGGGACTTGGAAATTATTCCTAAAGGAGCCAAAACAGTAGGCTGTAAATGGGTCTACAAGACAAAACTTGACTCCCAAGGGAATATAGAAAGATACAAAGCGCGACTTGTGGCAAAAGGCTTTACGCAAAGAGAAGGAATTGATTACAATGAGACTTTTTCTCCAGTCTCATGTAAAGACTCCTTCAGAATCATAATGGCATTAGTAGCACATTATGATTTAGAGTTACATCAGATGGATGTAAAGACGGCATTTCTTAATGGGGATTTGGAGGAAAATGTTTACATGGCACAACCGAAAGGTTTTGTCGTGGAAGGAAATGAAAGAATGGGATGCCGCCTAAAGAAATCGATTTATGGGTTGAAGCAAGCTTCAAGACAATGGTACTTGAAGTTTGACAGTACAATAAGAAAATTTGGGTTTAAAGAAAATGTAGAGGACAATCGTGTTTATGCAAAGTTTAAAGATGGGAAGTTTATCTTCCTAATCTCGTATGTGGATGATATCCTACTAGCTAGTAGTGATGTCGATGCATCGAGACAAAGACGTTTTGTCCTCAAACTTTGATATGAAAGATCTTGGTGAAGCTTCGTTCGTTCTAGGATCGAAATTCAGGGATAGAAACAAATGGACATTGGGACTATCACAAAAGGCATACATAGAGAAAGTCTTAAAGAAATTTGGTATGCATAAAAGTAGTCCTTCACCTGCACCTATAGTCAAGGCGGCAGATATGGGGATTTTCAATGCCCCAGAACCGTCTGAGCTCGATCAAATGAAATCGGTTCCATATGCTTGGTGTCGGAAGCTTACAAGATGCTCAAGTGTGCGCGCATACGACTTAGCGTTTGTTACCGGGTTACTTGGCGATTCGAGCAATCTCGGAATAGAGCATTGAAATTGGTAAAGAAAGTCTTGCGTTATTTGCAAGGAACAAAAGGCCTCATGATGACATACGAAGATCGATTTACTCCATATAGTGGGGTATCTGATTCGATTATGCGGAAGATGATAGAAAGTCAACATCCGGATATGTATTCACTCTCATTGGAGGAGCTATATCGTGGAAAAGCTCAAAGCAAACCGTCACTACATCGTCCACAATGTATGCCGAGTTTGTAGCATGTTATGAGGCTACGGGCAGGTGAGCGGCTAAAGAAGTTCATACCGGTTTAAAAGTGGTTGACGACATCAATAGACCACTTAAGTTGTATCGCGACAATGAACCCGCAGATAATGTATGCCCACAACAATAAGTCAAGTGGTGCTGCCAAACACATTGACATGAAGTACTATGTTGTGAAAGATAAAGTTCGGGATCAAATTATAAGTCTTGAGCACATAAGTACCGCAAAGATGTTAGCGGATCCGCTTACTAAAGGCTTACCACCCAACGTGTTCGAGAGAACATGTAGCGGCATGGGTTTAAGGAAAGCCTATGATTCTGGACTAAAAGATGGCCCAAAAGATTAAAGTAAGCTATTTGAGCAGAGAGGTGTATTGTAGCTGTTAAATCTATCGGCGTTTGACCGTGACGATGAGACATGTTCTATGCACTAATCTGTGATGGAATGAGTAAAGTCAAAAGTAATTAAAGTTAAAGCATAGATGAGATCAAGGGGGAGAATGTTAGATGATTGATCTCCACCGCCGACAGCCCAACGCTAATCGGGCCTTGATCCGCGCTACGATCGGGCGCCATTATATGGTGGTGGGCCCTGTCGCACTGCGCTATATAAAGAGGGGTGGAGGCCGGCGGCACAATGCACGAGGTTGTACGGAGCCGCAACTCCACCCCACAAACCCTAACCGATCTGGAGGGAGCGCAGTGAGCGACGGGAAGCACCACCGCCGTCACCTCGCCGGACCTCCGGGAAGCCTCGCCGGACCGCCGCTTCTCCGACCGTCGCTGCCCGTGCGCAGACCACACCGACGAACCAGCGATGGCCTCGTCCTCCTCTACATCGGACGGTATCTCTCTCTCCCTCCCTCTCTCTCTCTCTCAGATCCAAACCAAGAACAACCAGGGCAAGAAGAACTCCAACACGTAAATTTTCCAATTTGAGTATCTTCTCAGCCAACAATGCTCTATTACAAGTCTCAACAAAAAGATGGCGAACATCTCGAGGAACTTCTCCTGTCCAGCCTTTCTCAGTGCAGGCGGTCACTTCTGCTACCTTCTCTGCTAAATCATGCAGCAGATCATGAATTGTATAGTAGTCCCTGCCCAGGATTTTGTCTCTTCGTAGCTGCAGAAATGAGGTTGACACTAATTCATCAAAGTAATCCTGAGCAATACCTTCCATTTCCTCTCCTATTTCTGTTGTCTTTATAAACCCTTCTGCCACCCAAAAGTCAACTAACTCGTCGCGTTCCAAACGATGTCTTCTTGGGAAAATACTGCAGTCAACAGATTTGGTTTGTGGCTTTGCCAGTATTTTGGAGACGGTTTTGGCCACATCCACAGTTTAGTCAACAGATTGGCAGGAAATGCATGGGACATGAGGCATGCCATGATTTGATCTCACTAATCAAACATTAAGTGGTTTTTTTTGTGGCATTTTCCATGATTTGATCGAATTTTCCAAAAAAGATGAAACACATGAAGGCAGGAACGAACCTGGTTTTTTAGGCAGGAGCACTTGGGCAGGGCAGACTGGAGCTTCTTCACCCAATTCCTGTTACAAGGAGACATGCCATCTGACTCCAACTTGTCATCAGGATGAGATAGGATCTGCCTTTCGAGACGGTGATACTCAACATCATCCAAGATGTCTTCGGCTTCATAGAAAGCAGACTTAAGGCTTTTCAACAATGGATCCAAGCGATTCCTGTGAGGACTAATCTTAACCGCTTCCAGTTCCAGCATCACCTCCAGTTGTACAACTTTAATCTCAACTTGTTTCAGCTTCCCCGATGCGTCAAAGCTGAGGTAGGAGAAGCCTTTGCTGACGAGCTTAGAAATGATGGGCGAGACGACCCACCCTGCCGCTTTCATGCCCCAACCTACTGCGGCACCAATGGTCACTGGATCCGCCATTAGAAGCTGCAAGCTCTTAGCGATTTGCTGGCAAAGGTTGTGAAGGGAAGCTTTCTTGGAATGGCTAGGCTAAGAACTAGGAAGTCATCAGTGTGCGTTTGGGCAGCACAAATGACCATTATATTAACTTATTTCACTAGTTGGTAAGCTGTACACACACAGAGCAGTATAGTAGCAGCGCACAAATGGCCATTATGCTAATATAGTCCATGACTTCATTTGTATAAGTACAAATGCATTCAAATGCAATAGAATGATATACATGTGCAAGGAAATTCAAAGAAATAATAAATTTGAATTGCATAGATACTATTTGCCTAAATTTGCAGCACGCCTGATAAATCGATTACTTTTTATTTAATTTGGTGGCAATTCTTATTCCATTCAACTTTATCACATTATTGCTATGATTAAACATGTTGCATGTGAGAATATGATGTTATTATCATATACTTTTCGTTTAAAAAAAGAAGTATTCTCATCTAGATTGTGCATAGATTTCAAGGATGACTGTTTTCGTTAAAAAAAGGAAGTATTCTCACCTAGATTGTGCATAGATTTCAAGGATGACTGCATGTCGATTCCCCCACACGGAGAAATCTGAGCTTGTAATGGTAAAATGGTGTTGCACTCTCCTGCTACATTAAACTTTCATATTGTGAAAAGGCACTGATCCGCTCCAAACAGCTTTAGCTGTTGGTTTATTTTGGCTTTCAATTTATTTAAACTAGAAGCTATTTAAAACATGTCGGTTTCTAATTTTGACTAATTTTGATTTTTTAGGGTTTTTTCGGTCTTTTTATCTTTTCTTTTATCTTTTATTTCTGTACATTGTCTGTGATGATATAATACTTTTTTCTCAAAAAAATTAACAATTACTATAATATAAGTTTAATCATAAGCCAAAAACTATATCCATAAGCTAAAACTAAAGGCACATGGAACGCCCCTGTAATCAGCTTGCTGGAATGGATGCGTCGTTTTGCAAGAAAAAAGAGGAAGTTTAGTTCTTCAGATACAACTTCCCATACATCAGAATTGATTTACAAGGAGAACTTCTTGGTGTGTACATCTAGCTTCGATGCAATTCAGTCATTCATTGTATAAAGAACCATCATTTCGAGCGCCGAAAGTCGGAAAGAAAGGTAAACGTGTCCACACCGCCATCTGTAAAAGAAGCTCAAATCGAATTTTTTTTCAAGGACTGGGTGGAACTCTGACGAAATTTCCGTTGCTTTTGACTAGCCATACTCCCGTGGAAGTGGGTGTGGGTGAGGTGGTACGAAATTTCCGTTGCTTTTGACTAGTCAAACTGATCACCGCTCCTCTGCCCGATCCGGTGGTTCATCAGATTTTTCTGAAACAAGATTCAGCATATTTTTTTAGTCCATGTATTCTTGATTTGGGAAGCAAAATACTGTTTCCTTGCACATGGGTAGAAAATGGAAAAGCATGCACCTCACACGGAAAAGTTCCAAATTTACTTGCAATTTCGCTAGGGTGTGCTAACCTGCCGGAATCCACGATGTTGCGCACAGCGGACGGTCTGAGTCCACGATGCAGCTAGCGCCCATTTAGCGCGTAAGCACCACGGTGTCCTAGCACGCCCGCTCAAGCAGGCCCAGGTCATTCTCATGAGGAAGCTAGGGGTCATCCCTGAGGACTCATCATCGCCAAGTCCCTAAGATTATGCGTCCTTCGAAGCCATCTTCCAACAGCCCTTGGCGCAAGAGCACCTTCAAGCTTTGCTGGACCTCTTTCGGCTTACGCATGTAGTCCTCCCGGCCAGCTCTGTAGCGTCGCCCCCTCGTTCCACAAGTGTAACCTTCGTCGGCCTCGTCGGTTCCTGGGTCGTTGTCAACGGATGGACAAACCGTCCTGTAAAATTCTAATATGGAATGCTAGAGGGTTGTGTGAAGCATCTTCTTTCTATTGCGCCTAAGAGTCTAGATCTGAGGGAGAGAGAGGTAGAGGTAGGGGCAGTACTAACCGTCGGAAGCATTGGAGGAAGAGCCGGACATCGCTGGAACGTAGCGACGGTCGGGGAAGCGGAGGACGGTGGGACGGCGTGGATCCGGCGACGGTGACGGCGATGAAGCTTCCTGTCGCTGACTGCGCGTCCCTGATCGGTCTAGGGTTTTCGGGTGGAGTTTGTGGCGGCACGGTGAGTCTCGTGCCTCGTGCCTCCAGCCCCCCACCCCTCTATTTATAGCGCAGCACGACGGGGGCCCATCAGCCAGTGGTTGGGTTGAGTGCCCCCGATCAGGGCGCGATCAAGGCCCGATTAGCCGTTGGGCTAATCGGCTGAGATCATTCTAACATTCTCCCCCTTGATCTCAATCTATACTTTATCTTTAATTACTTTTGACTTTACTCATTCCATCACAGATTAGTGCATAGAACATGTCTCATCGTCACGGTCAATCGCCGATAGATTCAACAGCTACAATACACCTCTCTTGTTCTGAAATTGTTATTTTAATCTTTTGGGCCATCTTTTAGTCCAGGAATCATAGGCTTTTCCTTAAACCCATGCCGGCTACATGTTCTCTGAACACGTTGGGTGGTAAGCCTTTAGTAAGCGGATCCGCTAACATCTTTGCGGTACTTATATGCTCAAGACTTATAATTTGATCCCGAACTTTATCTTTCACAACATAGTACTTTATGTCAATGTGTTTGGCAGCACCACTTGACTTATTGTTGTGGGTATACATTACTGCGGGTTCATTATCGCAGTACAACTTAAGTGGTCTATTGATGTCGTCAACCACTTTTAAACCGGGTATGAACTTCTTAAGCCAGTTCACCTGCCCCGTAGCCTCATAACATGCTACAAACTCGGCATACATTGTGGACGATGTAGTGACGGTTTGCTTTGAGCTTTTCCACGATATAGCTCCTCCAGCGAGAGTAAACACATATCCGGATGTCGACTTTCTATCATCTCCCGCATAATCAGAATCTGTATACCCCACTATATGGAGTAAATCTGATCTCCTGTATGTCATCATGAGGCCTTTTGTTCCTTGCAAATAACGCAAGGCTTTCTTTACCAATTTCCAATGCTCTATTCCAGGATTGCTCTGGAATCTGCCAAGTAACCCGGTAACAAGCGCTAAGTCAGGGCGTGTACACACTTGAGCATACTGCAAGCTTCCGACAGCTGAAGCATATGGAACCGATTTCATTTGATCGAGCTCGTACTGGTTCCTAGGGCATTGAAAATCCCCATATCTGTCGCCCTTGACTATAGATGCAGGTGAAAGACTACATTTATGCATACCAAATTTTTTTAAGACTTTCTCTATGTATGCCTTTTGTGATAGTCCCAATGTCTCTTTGTTTCTATCCCGATGAATTTCGATCCCTAGAATGAATGAAGCTTCACCAAGATCTTTCATATCAAAGTTTGAGGACAAAAACTTTTTTATCTCCAGTAGCAGACTGAAATCACTACTAGCTAGTAGGATATCATCCACATACAGGATTAGGAAGATAAACTTCCCATCTTTAAACTTTGCATAAACACAGTTGTCCTCTACATTTTCTTTAAACCCAAATTTTCTTATTGTACTGTCAAACTTCAAGTACAATTGTCTTGAAGCTTGCTTTAACCCATAAATCGATTTCTTTAGGCGGCATCCCATTCTTTCATTTCCTTCCACGACAAAACCTTTCGGTTGTGCCATGTAAACATTTTCCTCCAAATCCCCATTAAGAAATGCCGTCTTTACATCCATCTGATGTAACTCTAAATCATAATGTGCTACTAATGCCATTATGATTCTGAAGGAGTCTTTACATGAGACTGGAGAAAAGATCTCATTGTAATCAATCCCTTCTCTTTGCGTAAAGCCTTTTGCCACAAGTCGCGCTTTGTATCTTTCTACATTCCCTTGGGAGTCAAGCTTTGTCTTGTAGACCCATTTACAGCCTACTGTTTTGGCTCCTTTAGGAATAATTTCTAAGTCCCAGACTTTATTAGTCTTCATGGACCTCATTTCCTCTTCCATGGCGTCAAGCCATTTTGAAGAATTTTCGCTTCTCATGGCTTCTTCAATTGAGGTGGGATCATCCTCCATTTGAAATTCCTCTGTATAATAAATCTGATAATCATCAGAAATAGCTGACCTTCTTACTCTTTGAGACCTCCTCGGGGCCTCCACATTTGGTACATCTTCTGTTTGGGGCTGCTGTTGCTCCCCCTTATCTGTGGCAATGGGTTCTGTAGGATCCTAAAGAACAGGTTTCTCATTCTCATTCATTGTTGCCACAGGAGGAACAATAACAGGTGCTGGCACCATAGTGTCTTGTACCGTCGGTGCAGCGACAGCAGACACTGCGAAGAATGGCTCTTGAATCATCGGAGTGGGCGCATACGCTCGCTTCTCTTCAAGGTCAATCCCTCGAGTTACCATGCTTCCCCTCATCATTTCATCCTCTAAGAAGACAGCGTGTCTCGTTTCTACAAATTTTGTATATCTGTCTGGACAGTAGAAATGAAAACCTTTTGATTTTTCAGGGTAGCCAATGAAATGGCAGCTTACTGTTTTGGGATCAAGCTTCCCAAGGTTTGGGTTAAATACTTTAGCCTCAGCAGGACTCCTCCACACATGTAAGTGGTGTAGTGAGGGAACTCTTCCTGTCCACAACTCGTACGGTGTTTTGGGCACCGACTTATTAGGCACTCTGTTGAGAATATGAATGGCAGTTTTCAACGCCTTCATCCATAAACTCAATGGCAGTGTGGAATAGCTCATCATGCTTCGCACCATATCTATCAGGGTACGGTTACGTCTTTCAGCTACTCCATTTTGCTGAGGTTCGCCCGGTGTAGAATACTGGGCCACTATGTCATTTTCCTGTAAAAACCTTGCAAAAGGTCCAGGAACTTGTCCATATGGGGTATGTCGACCGTAGTACTCCCCCCACGATCAGATCGGACTATCTTAATCTTTAAATCATGTTGGTTTTCAACTTCAGCCTTAAATATCTTGAATTTATCCAAGGCTTCATTTCTTTCTTTGATTGGATAAATATATCCATAACGGGAGTAATCATCCGTGAATGTTATGAACGAGTCACATCCATCCACACTTTTCACAGGAAAAGGACCACAAATATCTGTGTGAATAATTTGTAGAACTCCTGTGTTTCTTTTGACGTCTTTCTTAATTTTCTTCACATATTTCCCTTTAATGCATTCTCTGCATTGTTCTAAGTCTGAGAACTCTAATGGAAGAAGAATATCATTCTTAACTAGTCTTTCTATTCTCCCCCTCGAAATATGGCCTAAACGACAGTGCCATAATTTCGACGACGCATCTAGAGTTCTCTTTCGTTTCCTGTTTACATTCGTAGACGAGGATTCATTTGCTTTCTCGCACGTAATGTTCCCATTATCACATACGACATTCACATCATCACGTAATGATAACAAATAAAGCTCATTTTGTAAGATGGCAAGACCAACACATACTTTATTAAACATTATTTCACACTTGCCATTTCCAAAATGACAATCATAACCATCATTGTCCAAACATGAAATACTAATCAAATTTCTTTGCAAAAAGGGAACATAAAGAACATCTCTAAGTAAAAGAGTGAAGCCATTTGCTAGCTCTAACGAAAGATCGCCAACGGCTTCAAATTCAGCTTGGACTCCATTTGCGACTTTAACGCATCTTTCTTTTCTTTGCATATTCCTCGTCAAACGGAATCCCTGCAAATTATTGGCAATATGAACAGTTGCACCTGAATCAATCCACCAAGTAGATTTTGAATATTGTACATACAGGGACTCATTTATGAACGTAATGATGTCCTCACCGTTCTTTGACATAATCATTTTCAAGAAATCGGGACAATCTTTCTTGTAATGGCCCTTTTTCTTGCAATGAAGGCATTGATCTTTCTCCACTGTGAAATTCTGTTGCTGAGGCTTATGCTGAAGCTTTCCTTGCTTTGAAGAGGAATGATTAAAGTTCTTTTTCTTGTAATCCTTCACATAATTGATGGAACCACCATGTGAGGATTTAATTCTTTCCTCCTCTTGCACACACATAGCTATGCACTTTTCTAAGTCCCATTTCTCGGGCTGCATGTTGTAGTTGACAACAAAGGTGTCAAACTCTTTCGGCAAGGAAGCAAAAACCAAATGAATAAGAAACTCATTCTTGAGAGCCAAATCCATTGGTTTAAGCTTGGATGTCAAGTTGCTCATCCTTAGTATGTGCTCTCTTATGCCACTGCCACCACCAGAGTACCTTTTTGTCACAAGCTGCTTAATCAGCTGTGTAGCATAAGTCTTTGAAGAGCCAGTAAATTGGCTCTTTATTTTCTCAAGGTACTCTGTGACAGTGTCACACTCTGCGATTGAGCCCACAATTGCAGGCTCAATCGTGTTCTTTATCACAGCCAAATATTTCTTGTTGGCAGTGACCCACTTTTTATGATCAAGATCATATGACATTTTTATGGGAGCATAGTCCCTCTGTTTGGTCTGCCAAGCAGCATCAGCCTCATTGTCATCTCTCACCGGTGCCACAGGCTCTGTGGGACACGGTGTGGTGACTACCCAGTCCACCCCAACCAAGATGAAAGCCAGGTCAATATTTTTCTTCCATTCATCGTAGTTATCTCCTTTGAGAACCGGGATATCCCTGATGTAGCCCATCAAAGAGTATCCTCCTGAAAACACAATTCATATACAGTGAGAACATATTCACAACAACTGCATGCCTTTGTTTCAACGTTGGTTAAAATTAAAACATACAGTTGTTTATACATTAAATCCACATCACCGTTGGGCAGAAATAGAGATAACGTATAAAAAACTCATCAATTAAAATTATAATACTGTTGTTATCAACGTTGGTCAGAAAATAACAATATCATAACAGCAAATATTATATGCCTTACAATTTTATCTATACATTAAATCTACATCACCGTTGGGCAGAAATAGAAATAATGCATAAAATCATTAATTAAATTATAATACTGTTATTATCAACGATGGTCAGAAAATAACAATATCATAATTTACAACAATTCTCAAAAATTAAATTCTCCCGTTGGTTCGAATTTAATTGTAAGAGTAATTAACATTAACTTTTGCAGCGGAAAAATATATACATGAAACAAATTAAATATCGAAGAGAGTAGGAGGCCACCCAAACTAGACCCTTTGACTGGTCAAACAAAATATTTTCTCCACCAACCAAAACAGTGGGAGGCCACGAAGTTTCCTGTGTGCTTCCTCACCTCCTTTTCCTGCCAAAACAAAGGACCACTGCACCTCCTTTTTTCCTCAAAACATGCTCCACCACTCAACCACCCACCTTCCCTGAAAAACCGGATCGGCGCAGGAGGGGCGGCAGTAGGTGCTCGTGAGGACCGGCGGGCGGGCCAGGCGGGGCGTGGCGCAGGGCGCCGGCCACATGTGCGCGCGATGGCAGGCGGCGCAGCAGCAGCAGGCCGGGCGCGATGCTCCTCCATCGGGCGCCGGGCGCGCAATGGCCGGTGGCGCGCATGGCGGCGCGCGCGCTGGCGCAAGGGGCTGGGCGCGCAGCGCACACAAGGCGTGGGCAGCCGAGCACACGCAGCAGATCTGGCGGCGGCTGGGAGCGCGCAGTGCAGAGCCGGCGGGCTCGCGCAGGGTTCCCGCGCCGCGGGCGCAGGAGGAGCGCGCGCGCGCGGCGAGTGGGCGGCGCGGTCGCAGCAGGCGGCGGGTGCCAGGCGGCGGCCGGTAAGCCATTGCAGGTGGCGGCGGCCGGTAAGGCACTTCTATATTTTTTTCTTCCCAATCTGAAACTTTGGGTCTTGATTTTTCTTTGCCTGCTCTGATACCAATGTGAAGCATCTTCTTTCTATTGCGCCTAAGAGTCTAGATCTGAGGGAGAGAGAGGTAGAGGTAGGGGCAGTACTAACCGTCGAAAGCATTGGAGGAAGAGCCGGACATCGCTGGTACGTAGCGACGGTCGGGGAAGCGGAGGACGGTGGGACGGCGTGGATCCGGCGACGGTGACGGCGATGAAGCTTCCCGTCGCTGACTGCGCGTCCCTGATCGGTCTAGGGTTTTCGGGTGGAGTTTGTGGCGGCACGGTGAGTCTCGTGCCTCCAGCCCCCCACCCCTCTATTTATAGCGCAGCGCGACGGGGGCCCATCAGCTAGTGGTTGGGCTGAGCGCCCCCGATCAGGGCGCGATCAAGGCCCGATTAGCCGTTGGGCTAATCGGCTGAGATCATTCTAACAGGTTGAAGGTTGTCGCGATGCCGTGCTTGTGTTAGTCAATAACCACGCGACAGACGTGGTTTGTATCCAAGAGACGAAACTGTCAGACATCTCATAATTAGTCATTTTATGCATGCTGGGCATCGATTTTCCTTACTTCGCTTTCCTTCTGGCCTCTGGCACGCGTGGTGTAGTATTGGTTGCATGTAGGGCGCCCAACGTCGAAGTACTTGACTCGCACGTAGGGGTTTTTTCAGTTAGCTTGCGCATCCACGTAGCCTGTGAAATCTCACCTTGGTGGTTAACCTTCGTTTACGATCCACAGTCAAACACTGCAAAACAGGAGTTCCTCGACGAGATGAGGCTGTTTAGAGCCTCTACAGTCGGCCCTCGGTGTATCGCTGTGGATTTTAACGTGATCTTGAGCGATTCTGACAAAAGCAATAATCATGTCAGTCGTATCAACATAGGTCGCTTCCGTCATCTTGTCAACGACCTCCAGCTTACCGATGTCCATCTCCAAGGTAGAGCTTTTACATGGAGCAACGAGCGGGCATCTCCAACCCTGGCAGGGCTAGACAGGGTTCTAACCTCCTTGGATTGGGATGGTCGTTTTTCGTTCTGCTCTCTTACAGCGTTAGCTACTGCGTGCTCCAACCATGCCCCGTTGTTGTTATCCACCAATGCATGACTTAAGCTTCATGGTCAGTTTCACTTCGACAAGTGTTAGGCTGACTAGGAAGACTTACTACAAATGGTCAAGCAATGCTGGGTTACCCAAGTCCCTACTACATCGCCCTTCCACCGCCTAGACACCCTCTTGTGCGCCGCAGCCATGTAGCTTCAAAAATGGAGCCAAGGTCATTTTGGAAACATCAGACTCTAGGTTCTCATGGCCGAAGAAGTTCTCGGTAAGCTCGATCAACTGCAGGACACTAGAGCTCTCTCGATAGAAGAAATGCACTTTCGGAAGCTGCTAAAGTTCAGGTTCCTAGCCCTTTGCTCGTTGCACAGAACAATGATTCGACAACGTTCCAGACTCTTGTGGCTTCAGGAGGGCGACGCAAACTCTGCCTTCTTCCACGCCCATGCCAAGTTCTGAAGTCAAAAGAACCGAATCAACTTTCTCATGGATGACAATGGGGACTTGGTTCAATCACATGACCAAATGGCCAGCTTGTTGCATCGCCACTTCCAAGCGTTGTTTTAGTCTAAAGCTCTGATCACTTAGTCCATCCACTTGCAACAAATAGGCTTTCAAGCCTTAGACCTTCTTCATCTCGAGCAATCATTTTCTACTGATGAGGTGCTTCAGGCCATCAAAGCTCTCCTAGCCGAAAAGGCCCGGGGCCAGACGGTTTCATCGCCCTATTCTACTAGAAAGCATGGTCAGCAATTAAAGAGGACATCATGGCTACTGTAGAGGCTTTTTTCTCTGTGGACCGCCAGGGTTTTTGTTGTCTTAATTCTGCGCTGATCCTCCTGCTGCCAAAAAAACTAGGGGCCAGTCATCTGGCCAAGTTTTGGACAATTAGTCTAATCGACAGCTTCTCAAGACTCATCTCCAAACTATTTGCGTTGAGGTTGTAACCTCATTTGGAGCACTTGGTCGACTTTAATCAAAATGCCTTCATCAAAGCTTTCGTCTTATTCAGGGCAACGTTAAGTTGTCCACGATGACATCAGGACCTTAAAAAGGAGAGAAAGATGCTCTTGCTCAAGCTTGACATTGCCAAAGCTTTCGACAGCGTGTCCTAGCCCTTTTTGTTCAAGGTCCTTCGCAGCGGGGGGTTCGACACCTAGTGGGGAGACTGGCTCTTGCTCCTCTTTTCACGGCCACCTCCAGGGTGCTCCTCAATGGCGCCCCGGGCGAAAGCCTTCATCACTGTAGAGGTCTCCGACAAGGGGATCCCTTATCGCCGTTGCTTTTTGTCGTGGCCATGGAGGTACTTAACAAGCTCATTTCTTCGGCTCCACATGCTCAAATCCTCACGTTGTCTCCGACCCTCCAAAGAGTTTGGTCCTTTTACACCGACGACGTCACGTTGTTCGTCCAGCCGAAAACTCAGGATTTGATTGCCACCAAGGAAATTGTGTCGCTCTTTGGAGCCGCTTTAGGCCTCCGGCCAAACATGCAGAAATTATCGCTTCTCTCTATTTGCTACACCCAGGCTAAACTTGACTTCGCCGCAGAGGTCGTTGGCTGCACCACCACTTCCTTCCCCCATTACCTACCTCAGCATGCCTCTAGCACTCTCCAAATTGTCAAGAAGGGATTTTTGACCTTACATCGACAAACTTCAGGCAAGGTTGCCTACGTGGAAGGCTCGCTTGCTCTCTAGGGCCGACAACTCGTGGTCATCAAATCGGTCCTTACCTCCATGGTCATCTATCCCCTCCTTGTCATGGTTTTCCCGGAATGGGCAATTAAGGAGATCGACAAGCGAAGAGCGTTCCTATGGACAAGGGATAGTCTTATCAGCGTAGGGAAGTGTCCAGTGAGTTGGCATCAGATTTGTAAGCCTTACATGTTTGGTGGAATTGCAATCCCAGACATCAGGCATGCAGGGATAGCTCTCAGAACTCGATAGGAGTGGTTGGCGCACACTGAGGGGGTGATCGTTTTAGCGATGACTTCTGGCTTTTGGCTGAAATTTCACTGTAGCTAGCTTTTTTTACTGTAGCTGATTTGGCTTTTTGAGCATAATTAAATTTAAAAAAATATAAAAATAAAAAAATATGTTAGCCCATCACGGACAATGCAAAGGAACACGGGAAAAAAATAAAAATGCAAAAAAAACTCAAAAAATCTAAAAAAATTCAGAAAGAGACGAATTACTGAATAGTGAAAAAAAAGCTGAAGCTAGAAGTTGAAACTGAAAAAAAGCTGAAACGAGCGGGGCCGAGCCTACAATGCTGTGGCATGCCGACCGTCAATCGGAAGATGCCGCAGTCGAAGACTTGTTCTATGCCTCAACATCGATCTAGATCGGGGATGGCTCTTCCACCCTTTTTTGGATTGACAGATGGTGGCATGGAAAAGGTCTGCGCAAGTTAGCACCGGTCATTTGGGCTAAGGTGAAGCCCTCGCGCAAGAGACGTACTTTGGTTAGCGAAGCGCTGCAAGGTCGCAGGTGGATAGCTGATTTACAAGGTCCCCTAAGCATCCTTGCCATTAGCGAGTTCCTCCAATTGTGTTCAACGCTGAGTCAAGTGCATTTGCAAGCGACGGTCAGAGACGTAACTCATTGGCGTTGGACCGCGGATGGTAAAATTTCCTCCAAATCCACTTATTCTGCACTGTGTCACAGTTCGGTGCGCCTCCCCTGCGCAAACGAGCTCTGGTCAAGCTCGTCACCTCTGAAAGCAAAGCTATTCACCTGGCTAGCTCTTAAAGATAGAGTGTGGACCTTCTCTCGGCTTAGTAAATGCTCCATTCATGTGCCTCCGCTGTGTCTTCTCTGTGATCAAGATGTTGAGACGATCGATCACCTTCTGATCAGTTGCCCAATGGCAAGGCAGCTTTGGTGGTGCATTTTTTCATGGCTGTCACTCGACAACTCATATTCCTCCTCCGGTCGCACGTTGTTGGACCAGTGGACAGCCACAAGATCACTCGCACCCAGGGCCAAGCACAAAGGTGTAGACTCGCTGATAATTCTCTTGGTTTGGATGACTTGGAAGGAGAGGAACTCCCTTTGGCACAACCACGGTGCCGTGGACTTTGCGGCTTTCACAGAACGTACGAAACAAGAGTTTTCCTCTTGGGATTCGCTGCGCAATTCCAGTTTGGGTATTCTTCGCCCGGACATGGTTGGCTTTTAGTTTCAGCGGGTTGCGTTAGATGGTTTCTCTCATACGTACGTTTCCATTTGTGCTGTTTTGTTGTTGTCAGCATTATTCATGTTCTGTTGTCGCGCCCGGTAGTTTTTTCTTTGCTGTAATTTTGCTATTTCCGTTTCGGCCGTATTCCATTAAGGCCTCTAGCTCTCTGTTGTTGCTTCGGCTGGCACCTCTTTATTTAGCTTTATCTTCTTAATGAATGAAAGGCAAATCTCCTGTATTTTTGAGAAGAAAAAAAGAACGTACTCCAGAGACTTGGGCAGTGTTGGTAGTGATCGAATATTCATGCAGCCAAGGATACTTAATGCCTTGAGCGACGTGAGCGACGTGAGGTGATCGAATATTCATGCAGCCAAGGACACATTTATAGTTTTTATCAGCATATTAATAAAAAAGTTATTGGTCCAATGTTTATGTTGAAGACAATGTCAATGCCTTAAATGACATTTGTTTCAAAACGGAGCAATAGTCATATGCTGAGTAGTCATATCCGGTGTTCGAACATTAGTAGTGGAGGGAACCACGTGTTTATCGGTTGGTAGAGACTTAGGAGCACGACTCCATTCACCAGGTCTCGAATCTTACTTTCCCATCTTTATTCATATGCATGTGCACATCAGTAGGAAAGCTTGCATCGTGAGGCCATGGATTTATCTCTAGCCTCCTCTATTATAGGTGCGTGCTAGGGGGCACAATTGCGTGTTTAAAGTGAGTTACATTGGGTTACCCCGTTAGGCTGAGCGTAGACAAAAGCCCAACCAAGGTGCTGTGTCCACATAGGTTCATCCCATATTCCCGTGTGGTGAGGCTACGCTTTAAGCAAAATTAATAAAAGTTTCAGTTGAAAGGTTAGGACCAATCAATCTAGCCAGCCAGAAAGAATACCCGGATCGAAATCCAAGTCTAAAGCAAGAAAAAGCCTTTATTTAAATGGGTCCAGCCGATCAAAAGAAGTTTCCTGCCAAGTTTCCATCGAAGGTGGAGAAGAGAGTTTGAAAGCTCTTCCAATGGGCAAATCTCTTTAGCTGAGGAAAAAAGGGGGAAAAAGCTAATCTTTATCTTTCTTAGGAAGTTTTTGGTTATTGTAGGATGTCTTTGAATCAAGTACAGCCTGCTTAGGATGTTTCACAAACAATAGTATCTAAGAGTTAGAGCAGTAATAACAGGCAACATATATTGGCATATCATGGCACAACAAAGTTTAGAGGGCCTGAGGCAGGAAAGTACCTGGTTTTTCAGTCCGGAGCTCTTGGGCAGGGCAGACTGGAACTTCTTCACCCAATTCCTCCTATGAGGGGGCATGTTGTCTGACTCCAACTTGTCATCAGGCAGAGATTCGATCTGCCTTTCGAGGCGATAATACTCAACATCATCCAAGATGTCTTCGGCTTCATAGAAAGCAGATCTAAGCTCCTTTAACCATTTCTCCAAACGATCCCTGTGAGGACTCTCCTCCACTGCTTCCAGCGTCAGTTCCAGCTGTAAAACTTTGGTCTCAAGCTCTTTCAGCTTCTCTAATCTATCAAAGCCGAGGTAAGAGAAGCCTTTGTTGAGGAGCTTAGAGATGATGGGCGAGACGACCCACCCTACGGCAGATACGCCCCAGCCCACTGCGGCACCAATAGTCACCGGATCCGGCATTAGAAGCTCCCAAAAAGAGATAGAGAGGGGAAAGAGGGCTAGGCTGCAGGTTCTTGATTGCTCTTAGCAATTTGCAACTAGCGTTGCATATATTGAGTTGCTAAGACTCAAGAGGAAGCATCCTTCCATTGGCTAAATTAAGAAATCATTAGACAGAGTCTGGGTCGCACAAATGGCAAGTATACTAAATAGTTTAGGATTTGGTGAGTTGTAGTCAAGAAAAGAAAACAACTCGTCCATACAGTCTGCATATAAGGATGGAGTTGTTTGAACTAACCATTGTCATCGATGATATATAGTTCATTCAGAGAAATGGTATTGTATTTTCTTTTGCAACCATCCGTCCTATAAAAATGCGAACATCAATTTGCATGACGCCCTGTAACAGGGAAATTGTCGCGATTTAAAATCCCTATAGCGTGTTTTCCATCCAACCGCCCCTAACAGTGAATATAGTCAATATACTCGCCCCTCGATCGGTTCCTTGCAAGACTTCCTTTGTGTTCTTTGTCCGTATATGATTAATTTGACTAATTCATACAAGATAAAATATAGTTATTTATTAACCATAGGGGGCAATCATCATCCATTGATCTGACGGAGATACAGACCAGTTCATACAAGCAGGATTACTGTGACTCCAAAGTATTAATTTGGTCCGGTTTCTCTATCAAATGTGGAAAATTCGCAGAAATCAAGCATACAAACAAGACGAAATATATGGGAACTTAGAGAAGACAAGCATCATAGCGAAAATCCAAACTTCTGTTGCGAGCCTCGTTGGCGAGTGCTAACCTGCTGGATATGCTGCGGACCATGCTTTAGCAAGGCGTCCCGCTCAGCGGGGTCACCGCGTGCGAGCGCTGCGCCGCCATCTATTCTACGGCTCACCCACAAGCCCTGGCGACGTACGAGTAAGGTATATCGGGACAGCGCGCCTGCACTTGTGCGATTATTTTGGGAGATGCCGGAGCAAAATGTCGTGTCGTGGACGGTTGACGATGGTATTGTGGACAGCTGTAGAGAAAATCGACAGTCTTAGATAGTGCTCATTTTAGCGATGACTTCTGGTTGAAATTTTACTGCAGCTAATTTTTTTTACTGTAGCTGAGTTGGTTTATTAGGCATAATTAAATTTAAAAAATAGAAAAATAGAAAAAACATGTTAACCCATTAGAGACAATGTAAAGGAATACGAGAAAAAAAGAAAATACAAAAAAACCCAAAATATCTAAAAAAAATCAAAAAAAGACGAATTATTGAATAGTGAAAAAAAAGCTGAAGTTAGAAGCTGAAACTGAAAAAAACTAAAACGAGCGGTGCCTAAGAGAAATGGGTCATTACACTAACATTGTAGGTTGCCTAGGTGCATTACCATTTATGTGACACCTCAGCCTATTATGGCCTATGTGTGTGTACATGAGGGTGTGGATTAGTCCTATATTACTAGCTTAGCATGAGTAGCATCAACATATAAACCCATAGACACCATTAGTAATAACCTCTGGTTAACCGTTTTACGCGAAGCGAGGACGAAAGCGTAAGTAGGTTATTACGTGTGCGTGATTTATCCATAATAGAGTTAGGCTTAAACTAATTTAGATCCTTGGACGTTACAATTTACCTGTTCTATGATCCATCAATCAACCAACATATGGTCTACAGATAGGTTAATCCATCGATGTCCATATATGTCGGGTGTTTTTTTTTTTTGGCCTCTAAGTGTGGAGTTGCAACTGCTCAGATACTGCTCTCCGTTCCCATCGCGAGTGGCGAACAAACCACGGCAGCCCTTGAATTCTTGCAAGCCCACACTAACTAGCAATCAAACAGTGTTAGTAAAATTACTCAAAGAGTACTAATATTTTAACAATATAACAAATATTGGGAAACAAATAAATTTAGTGTTCATTTACGTCGTACGTAATATAATGTATGGCAGTACGAGAACAGCATCAGTTCACTAGCAAATCAGCAGCAACAGGTCAACCGTTCACTAGCACACGTCCATGCACAAGTCGCAATCCGGCCAAGCTTGTGTAGATCGGCGCTAAGGCCCACGGATTTCAACTTCTTTTCCTCTCCATGCGTCTGGAAGTCTGAAGCTCCATCGATGGACAGCCATCTCCTTCAGCTCCCGCCCTCTGCATGAAGCCATCTCCTTCAGCTTTACTTCTTTTAATCATTACTATTTATTTTTAGCTAAAGCTAAAAGCTATCAGTAAAGACCAATACGAATATCTCCTAGAAGACATAGGCAGGTCCTCTGCGTGAAGCCCGGTTTTTGACAGGTTAGCAGATGGATTAAGAAACATAAGCAGCCTTTGCAGCAGTTCTTAATTACGGAGGCTACATAGTAACGTTTTGCAAACACAAAATGGAAAAGGAGGCAGCAAAAGGGATTTACAGTTGTACCTTCCAAGGGAGAGCGACTTCGGTACCATCCAATGTCTTTCTTGGGAACGTGTTCAATCTTTGCCCAGTTTGGATCTCCCATATTTTGGCACGACCTCGTGAATAGGTCATCGCAGCCCTTGAGTTTAAACTCCTCAAGAGACTGGGGCAGTGATGGAAGTGACCGAATATTCTTACAACGAAAGATAATCAGTGTCTTGAGCGACGTGAGGTTCTCCATATTATCTGGCAAGGCGTTCCAGCTGCAGTCGGCAAGTGTGAGACGACGAAGATAAAGGAAAAACTCATTTCCATCAGGAATAGCTCCCAACGGGCTGCACTCATCGAGTTCCAGTCGTTGGAGGTGCTTCGGTCCATCCTTGTTACCAACCATCCAATCTGGGTACCTCGACCCTTTGTAGTATTGGATTCGCAGCTTTTCAAGGCCCATCGGAGGGCAAAGGCCCTCAAGTATCTCTGCTTGGAGGTCTGCATTGCAGCTATTCCACCGGCCCCACTTTAACTCAAGTTCTGTGAGGCGTTCCTTGCCAGCTAGATTGGCTTCAAGAGCTTCCTCTTTGCTTCCAACATTCTCAAGACCTCTGATCTCTAGCCTTCCTCGAAGCTTGTTTAGGTCCCTCAGCTGCCGTAACTCGTACCCTGCAGGTTCCTTCCTTACTCCAAAGACAGATAATGTTTGGAGTGACGACAGCCTGATAATGTTCCGAAGATACAGATCTGAATCTGCCAATATATGACGCAAGTTGATGAGGTTACTCATATCTTGACCATGGCAAAACACCAGTTGGCATTGATCAAATTCTAGAACCTGCATATGGTAAAGCTTGCTAAATGTGGTTGGTAAATTTAGGTTGAAAAAGTGGACCCTCTTAATTGCCAGATAGCGTATATGCTTTAATTGGCCAATAGATTCTGGGACTGAGAATTCTTCTCTGGACTCTCTCACGAGTGATACGCTCAGTATCCGCAATTTCCTCAGGCTTCTGAACATGCTCTCAAAGTCTTCGTCTTCAATTTTTCCTTTTGTTGTATCACTATGAATGATCAGAGTGCGTAAATTTTCCAATTTGAGTATCTTCTCAACCAACAATGCTCTATTACAAGTCGTAACGAAAAGATAGCGAACATCTCGAGGAACTTCTTCTGTCCTGTCATTCTCAATTCTGAAGCAATCACCTCCTGCTACCTTCTCTGCTAAATCATGCAGCAGATCATGAATTGTATAGTAGTCCCTGGCCAGGTAGTTCTTTCCTCCAAGTTGCAGAAATGAGGTTGACACTAATTCATCAAAGTAATCCTGAGCAATACGTTCCATTTCCTCTCCTATTTCTGTTGACTTTATAAACCCTTCAGCCACCCAAAAGTTTACTAATTTATCACGTTCCAAATGATGTCTTCTGGGAAAAATACTGCAGTAAGCAAAGCATTGCCTGACCTGCTCATCAAGATGATGGTAGCTCCACCACAGAGCGCTCATTGTTTCATTCAAAAGATCCCGATCCCGAACACTTCTCCAAAACTCAACCTTTGGCCTCATACGTAGCTGTGCTCCCACTGTTCTGGCAGCTAGAGGTGATCCCTTCAGCTTTTTTGCAATGTCAGCCCCAATCATTTCAAATATTCTTCGATTTTGGCCGTCTATCCTTGCACCTTCAAGTGCATAATGCATGAACAATTCAAGGAAGACATTATCGTCCAAGTCAGATATGGGAATACATCTCGCAGCACCCAAAGCTAACAATGCATCCGATGTTCGACTAGTCACTAGGATCTTGCTTCCTGCCTTCCCAACCTCCAATGGGGAGACTATATGTTGTAGCTCCTGTTGACGCCTCACATCCTCATTGTACCAGACATCATCCAGTACCAAGAGAAACAGTTTTCCACGCAGTTTCTTCTTCAAATAATCTTGTAGGGCGCCAAGACCCTCAAATTGAGGGCATGGTTTCCCTGTAGTCTGCTCAATCATCTCACACAAAATGGTATGCACACTAAAATTCTGCGAAACATGAACCCACATAACAAGGTCAAAATGGCCTTTCTTTTTCTCTTGCTTGTCCGTTTTCTCACAGGCACAAACATACTGTGCAAGGGTAGATTTCCCAGAGCCGGGGATGCCATGAATGCAAATTATAGAATAGGATAGAGCACTGCTGGATTCTGGTTGACCATCACCTACTGTATCATGAAGCATATCTTTGATCTTATCACGATCTTTATCTCGGCCAATTACTACTGGTGGAGGAGCCGCCGTAGTGACTGCCCCACGTGGATTGGCAGCCACAGTTTGTCTCTTGTCAACGTTACTGTGGCATGGCAAGTTCGGAAGTTGCAAAATTTTGTGTGTTTTGTTGATAATATTTTCTATCTTCTCAAGGCTTTCCTTCAACTCCATTTTTGACATATCTGGGGGTGCGTCATCTGACGTGGTACCACTCACCTGTAAAACAAAAATAACAGGTTAGACTTTCGATGAGGATTTTTTAACAAGGATTCACCAATCACCCCAACAAAAGAGAAACCCTAAGATAACATAGGGAAATTTGCTAACACAGCTACATTTTTTGTCTTAATACATATCATGCCTTAGAAGATTTCTTTGAAGAAAATGTAGCTTTTGCATTTCCCTCCAAGACTGATTGCTAAACTTCATTATGCATCAAGTCTATGGAGTAGATGCAACCTGAGTTGGGAAAGCCACGATGACTGTTGGGGAGAGCCACAAGTGCAAAAGTGATACTACCCCCATTTCAAGTGCTCTGTGATTTTTCTAATTTGCTTATGTTGCTAGCTGTGCTTTTCTACAATATTATTCTGGTGGATGAGAGGCTATAGATCTTGATAAAACTAATGGGTAGCCTTATTTGCTCCATAGGGCAGCTCCCACAATTTGCAAGCATGTCTACACATAGGTGGTATGCCAATACCCCAGCGCTTTGCATCAGGTCACCTCTACTACTTTCTTCATATGTCGAGCTATTCTGCTATCATACAATTTCATGTGTTAGTCATGCTTTCATATCCTAATTTGGTCCAAATTCCTAAAGAATGTGTAACGCCCGAGAAAAAGAACCCTAATCCTCTTTTTTAAAAGCCAGAGGGGACCCCCCTCATCCCATTGCGCCGCCACACCCCCTCTCCCAGGTCTCTCTCTCTCTCCAGCGACGGGAGAGGCCTGTAACACCTTGGCCCATGTATATGTGCATATGAGGATGTAGAGGAGTCAGTCACCTATTTGGATCTAAATGGTATAATTTTGTTTTTCAACCTACCACTTCAATCACAGACTTATTTGTGTTTAATTTGCGAAATTTTAAGAAGAGCAATCAACACACTTTCCGTTAATTGAGATGCACTCATAACTAGAAAATATAAGGGTGTTTGGTTGTATAAGGCCTTTTTTCTCCATGAAGAAAGTAAATAACTTTTTTTTAAAGTATCGTTTCAAGGTATTTGAATAAGCAGCGCCAGCTAGAACAATGTGCAGCCGAAGGCTCCATTTTCTATTGCTCAAAGCATGTAAAATGCTTACGTATAGGGCACGAGAAGAATACGCTCCTCTGTTGTACGCAAAACACTGGAGACTGGTATATCAAATGCATATTTGCATGTGAAGGGTGTATGATTTCTGTTTGTTCGTTTCTCATAGTATTGATAGAATTGTTTTTCTTTCAATTATAATTTGTGATTACATCTAAAAAATACTGGCAGATAATTCTTTCCTCATGTAGGTAGAAATTTCATCTGCTGTGGTACTTGCATCCTTTATTACAATATTCGCTTCCAATTGCAATATTTGGATATCCGTCACA
Source organism: Melocanna baccifera (assembly GCA_036346265.1). Taxonomy (NCBI): domain Eukaryota; kingdom Viridiplantae; phylum Streptophyta; class Magnoliopsida; order Poales; family Poaceae; genus Melocanna; species Melocanna baccifera. Next base: position 32,916,167 of record CM070706.1, on the reverse strand, counting down.
ACGCACGGGCACTCAGCTATATAAGCGATTGCCCCTCAAATCTCTAGCAGTGCGCGGTGCTTCCTCCAAACCTCCTCTTCCATTTTACATGCTATGTTGGTTCTAGTCCAGGACCTATTGCCATTCTCCTCTACTTTCGCAAACCACCATGGGTGATGGAAACCCTAGCATCCCAGTCAGTGACTTCACCTCTGACAGCCTCACCAGTGACATCTTTGCTAGCCACGCTACCAAAACCACACAGCCTCCCCCCATCATCTCTTGTGTCGCAAGCCATCAGTGTGACTAGCATCAAGACTCGTATCCCCACTAGTCTTGATCTAAAGGTCTAGAACTACGCGAAGTGGCGTACCTTCTGTTAGAAATAAGCTCATAAAATAAGGTCTATTTTCTTAATTCCAAAGCATGCAATTTTTAATACTATATTGCTAAGGCAAGGTGGAGGGAGACTAATTTATAAGGTGGAGTCCATACCACTCCTTAAATTATGGATATGGATGGCATGAAGATGGCTTTAGCTAATCACACACACGCGCACATATGTGCGCGCATATTCGTATATTTTCATGTGAAAATCGCGTGCCGTGACATGGCGCGCCACTTGACAAACTAAGTCAAACTTTATTTTTGCTAAACAGTGCATCTCTCTCTGAATGAGATTCAAATGTTTGAATTGGGACTTTATTGAGTTTGATGACAGGCAGTTACCAGTGGGTAAATGATTGGTTAAATATGTCAGTTACCAATGGGTAAACGATTGTTTTAATCATATCGATTATGAGATATATATATATATATATATATATATATATATATATATATATATATATATATATATATATATATATATATATATATATATATATATATATATGCTTGAGACATCCAGAGCATACAACCAAGAAGCTCTCTGCCTCCATTCTCTTCCTTGTGCTGTTGTGTTGCGCCGTCTGAACCTCGTTAACTCTTCTTCCCGGCGTGCACCGTAAAGAAGGGGAGCGGTATCTCTGAACCGTTACTGCCGTGATGACCTGCACGGGGGGTGGCAATAAGGTTTCTGGGCAGCGCACATCTGCGTGACCACTCACTGCACTGCATCATCTACGTCCTGCATTGCATCGAGTCTACGCTGCTTCCTATTCTTCATCAAGCCCAGCAGTAAATCGTTCGCACATTTGATCGACCTTGATACTGTAATATCTTTCTGTTTTCTTTTCTGAAGTACAATGAGTAGCCTGCTATTAGTTATGTGTTTTGCATCACTAGTTTATTGTATTTGTCTTCTAATAAAGCTTAAAATTAAAATATTGTCTACATTTTCAACACCTTCTTCCTTGCCATGGTCGGCAAGTTCGATCTCCGCCAACACGTTGATGGCACTGCTACTCAGCCAAACGACTGGGATTGGGGTAACAAAACTTCACTATCCTTATGTGGTTTGACGCCCCATCTCCGATGAAATCCTCGACATTATTATAGAGCAGATGCCCCATCTCCGATGAAACCCTCGACATCATCATAGAGCAGAACAGGACCGCTCTTGACCTCTAGACTTGCGCTGAAGCTCTCTTCTGTGACAATATGGAGACTCATGCCATCTATCTTGAAGCTGAGTTTTCCTCCCTTGTTTATGGTGACCTCTCTGCCACCGTCTAATGCCAGAAGCTAAAAACCCTGGCAGATGCTCTACATAACGTTAGGTAACCGTTGTCCGATAGGCGCCTTGTCCTCAACACGCTGCGTGACCTCAATGAACAGTTCTCCAATATGGCCACCATCATCTCCATGTAGATGCCCTTCCCCACGTTCGCCTCTACCTCCTCCATGTAACTCCTCCAGTAGATGGATAGCATCAACAACAGCAAGATCACCGCGGTTGCCGCCCTCCTCTCCACTGGCCCCAAGGCACCAGCGAGTTAGGTGTCTTGCAATGACGCCCCCCTTGAGTGAAAGAACCTTGGAATTCTGTTTAAAGAGGCCGCTAGTTTGTGTGGCACCTATTCAACCCTTTTTCTAGTTGCCTTTTCGGTTATACATGCTCACTATTCGACATCTACTCATCGCTGCCCTTCTCCCGCCGCATCATCGAGACGAGCCACCACTTCACCGGCGGAGGATGCGCGAATGGCACCGAGCTCGAACCGCCTCCTGAGCAAGCAACAAACAATTCAATACATCGCTAACGTGTTACATATACACGCGAGCAATTTAACATCGCTGGTACGCAAAAATCTAGTATCAACGACATCCATCTCACCAAGCATCACCCCGCTGTCCCAATTTAATCGGCATACTAGTATATGCGAAAATTGGTAAATAACAGAAAATGGGGTTTCGTACTGTTACCCTAACTTCCGATGACCAGATCGGCCACGATCTGTCGTCCCTAGCTGGATCGGACAGATCTGGAGCTGGATCGGGTTTCCTCTTTTTTTTCCCCTCTTTCTTTTCCTTTCCTCACCTACCCGGCCGGTCTCTCTCTTTTCTCTTTTCTACGTTGACCGCACCCCCTCCCTTTCTCTCAACCGCGCCGGCTCCTCCTCTCTCTTCCTCTCTTTCTCACCCGCCCCTCTCCTCTTCCCACACCGCCGGCCTTCCCTCCTCCTCCCTCACACCGCCGGCGCCCCCTCCTCCTTTCGCGCCCCTGGCTCCTCTCCTGCTCCCTCACGCCGTCGGCCTCCCCCTCTCTCCACGCCTCCCCTCCCCCTCAGCGGCGGCCCAGCCCCTCCCCTTCCTTCTCGCGCGTGGCAAGGCGGGCGGCGGCGGCGGCGGTGGTTGGCTAGGCGCACAAGGGGGCGGCAGCAGCAGAGGCAAGGCGGGGACGGCGACGCCGGCGTGCGCACGAGGGAGAGCAGCGGCGACAGAGGTGGCGCTCGGAAGGCTGGGGCCAAGAAGCGGCGGCGACGACTACACGGGAGGCGCAAGGGCAGAGGTGGTGGCGTGCAGCAGCAGAGAGCATGGGGAAAAGTCGAGAAGGCACGGGAGGAAGCGAAAGCCAATTGGCTTTCTCTCCCTTGGCCCCCTTTCTTATCAGCGCGATGCGGGCGGGCGGGCTCTCTTGGGCGGTATGACATTCTCCCCCTTAACAGAATTCAACCCCGAATTCTGAATCTCAGTAATTTACGTGGGAAACATAATAAACTATTTTAAACAGCAAATAATTCTAACTCATACCCGTAGTGAACAACTCCGGGTACTTTTCACGCATACGGGACTCCAATTCCCAAGTCGCTTCTCGTTCAGACTGTTGCGACCACTGTACTTTAACGTACTTCAGTGTTCTATGCCTCAACACCTTCTCCGATTCCTTCGGAATCCGAACTGGACGGGACTCAAAGGCGAGGTCTTGCTTAAGGGATAACGGTTCTACAACAACCCTGTGCTCCGGATCCCTTAAGTATTTTCTCAACAAAGATATGTGAAACACGTTATGCACTCCTCGCATAGACTCGGGAAGTTCCAAACGATATGCCGACTTTCCAATTCGTGCTAGAATCAGAAATGGCCCAATGTACCACAGACTAAGCTTCCCTTTGGTCCCGAATCGCATAATCCCTTTAGTGGGTGATACTCTCAAAAGCACATGATCTCCCGTGATACTCTCAAAAGCACATGATCTCCCACTTCGAATTCTAAATCTCGCCTTCTAATATCCGCATAGCTCTTCTGCCTACTCTGGGCAGCTAGCAGATTCTGTCTAATCTCTGCCACTCGCTCCACTGTCTGTTGAACCCAATCTGGACCCAGTATTGCCTTCTCGCCCACAGCATCCCAACAGAGTGGCGATCGACACTTCCGCCCATACAAAACCTCAAATGGTGCAGCCTTAACACTGGTGTGGTAGCTGTTATTGTAGGCGAACTCCGCGAGTGCTAACTGATCCTCCCAGCTACCTTTCCACGACAAAACACAGGACCTCAACATATCCTCTAGTGTTTGGATTGTGCGTTCGGACTGCCCATCAGTTTGTGGGTGGAAAGCGGTACTAAACTGGAGTTTTGTACCCATAGCACTTTGTAAACTCTCCCAAAATTTGGATACAAACTTGGCATCCCTGTCTGAAACTATCGTTTTAGGCACACCATGCAACCTCACTATCTCACGCACATAAATGGGTGCCAGATCAATTGCCAAGTTCGTCGTGCGAATAGGGATGAAGTGCGCGGACTTACTGAATCGGTCCACCACTACCCAAATCGCATCTTTACCTCGCTGAGTACGAGGTAAGCCGACAACAAAATCCATAGTCACGTCGTCCCATGGCCACTGAGGGACATCTAAAGGCTGCAATAGACCGGCGGGACGCTTATGCTCAGCCTTCACTTGCTGGCAAACCCCGCAGGACGCTACATAGCGAGCCACATCCATTTTCATTCTTTTCCACCAAAAGTTCTGTTTCAAATCTCGATACATCTTGTTCTCCCCAGGATGTATCGTGTACAGGGTACGATGAGCTTCCCTCAATATTTTGTCCTTCACTTGAGCCTTCTGTGGCACGCAAAGGCGGCCCTTAAACCGTAATGCGCCCGACTCATCAAGAGTGAAATCCCCCGTCTTCCCTTCATCGATACGCTTCTTCACCTGTTGGAGCAACCGATCATCATTTTGTGCTTCTCTCACTCGTTCTGGAATTGCCGATTCCAGCAACAACTGTGTCTCAGCCTGTGCTGTACCCGCATAACAATACGAGATTCCCATCCGTTCAAAGTCAGCAACGAGACAACCTAGAGTGGAGGGTGTCATCTTGCGACTAAGGGCATCAGCGACCACATTCGCTTTGCCTGGATGGTACTGGAGAGTGAGATCATAGTCCTTAATCAGTTCTAACCACCTCCTTTGCCTCAAATTCAATTCCTTCTGTGTGAAGATGTACTTAAGGCTCTTGTGGTCAGTAAAAATGTCACATGATTCTCCATACAAATAATGTCTCCAAATCTTTAGAGCGAAAACTACTGCAGCAAGTTCTAAATCGTGAGTGGGATAATTCTGCTCATGCTTTTTCAATTGTCGCGAGGCATACGCGACCACTTTGCTATCCTGCATGAGCACGCAACCCAAACCCACTTGCGATGCATCTGAGTAGACTGTGAACCGCTTTCCTGGCTCAGGAAGAGTGAGAACAGGGGCAGTTACTAACTTTTCTTTCAAAGTATTGAAACTGCGCTCGCTTTCGTCGATCCACTGGAATTTCACGCCCTTCCGCGTGAGCTGAGACATTGGCTTGGCGATGATCGAAAAGTTTTTCACAAAACGCCTGTAATAACCCGCTAAGCCAAGAAAACTCCTCACCTCCTTCACATTAGTCGGTCTCTTCCAATCTACTACTGTGGATATCTTGGTTGGGTCTACTGAAATGCCTTCCTGGTTAATTACATGACCCAGGAAGCCCACTTCAGATATCCAAAACTCGCACTTTTTCAACTTGGCAAAGAATTGGTTCTCCCTCAGAGTTTCAAGCACAAGCCTCAAATGCCGCTCATGTTCTTTTTCTGTCTTGGAATAAATCAGGATATCATCGATGAACACAACTACAAAGTCATCCAAAAACTTATGTAGCATACTGTTCATCGTCTCCATAAAGATAGCAGGGGCATTTGTCAATCCAAAAGACATAACTTTATACTCGTAATGCCCATACCTCGTGGAGAAAGCTGTCTTTTCAATATCTTGCTCCCGCACTCGAATCTGATTATACCCAGATTGGAGATCAATTTTGGAAAACACCTTGGCTCCCTTCAATTGATCAAACAAGTCCTCGATACGAGGTAATGGGTATTTGTTTTTAATGGTCACCCGGTTAAGAGCACGATAATCTATACACATTCGCCAACTCCCATCCTTTTTCTCTGTAAATAGGATTGGGGCTCCCCAAGGCGACACGTTGCGACGAATCAACCCCTTGGACAACAATCCATCCAACTGTTTCTTCAATTCTTCTTGGAGTGGTCGTGCTAAACGGTACGGGGATATGGAAACAGGCTGAGTACCTGGAACAAGATCAATTCTAAACTCCACTTCTCTTTTTTGTGGCATCCCCGGAAGCTCTTCAGGAAATACGTCGGGATACTCACATACCACTGGAATACTCTCAATACGCAAAGGCGCACTCAACTTTTCTGCCAATGGTAGTAGTAACCCAAACTTGAGCATACGTCGGCCAGGGAACAAGCTGGCCAACACAAAAAGAGAACACGGAGGTGCAGTCCCCTGAAACTTTATCTCCTCTCCTGAAGGGGTTTGCAAAGTGACTGTCCTCCAAAAACAAGAAATCACCGCCTGGTAATGATGCAGCCAATCTATACCGAGGATGACATCAAAATACTCTATCGGTATAACCATGAGGTTAGCCACAAAATCCTCGCCATCTATGGAAACCATGCATCCGGGGCAAACTATAGAACTAACAATAATACCTCCTGGAGAATTAACTATAACCGACTGTGAAATGTGCTGCATACTTAACTGTGCCTTTCTAGCAAACTCACAAGAAACAAAGGAATACGTGGCACCGGAGTCAAAAAGAACTAGAGCACTGTGTGAATCTACTAACAAAGTACCTGTCATCACGTCCGGCCGACCCGCGGACTCAGCGGCAGGCAATGTGTAGACTCCGGGTGGCATTGGGGCGACAGAAGCCCCGACGCTCTGCTGTGGCGGCATCGGAACTGGAGGTGATGCAGTATACTGTGGTGAGGTGGCTGGTGCAGGTGGCCAGTAATACCCGGTAGGTGGCGTCCAAGGAGCAGGCTGCGGCGTAGGAGCAGCCGCTAACACCTGGACCGATCCCTGAGATGAAGCATTCGCCGATGCGGATGCCGGCTCCCATTTGATGATGCTAGAGGGATTCTGACGACATAACCTTTCCATGTGACCCAATCGGCCACAGTGTCGACATTCCCCTGTCCAGGTACATTCAACAGCTCGATGCCCACCTCCACATTTGAAGCAAATCATGCCCTGCCCTGGGACAGGACGCAGTACCGGTGGTGTAGGGGAAGACTTGGACAACTTAGACTTGGAAGACTGTGAGGAACGTTGACTCCACTTAGACTTCTTGGGAGCGGGCCGCTGGGATGACCCACCCCTCTCGCTGTAGCTCCTCTTCTGGTCACTACCAGAAGCACCTAGACCACCAGAGGGTTGTAATCCCTTGGTGAGCTGCATCTCCATCTCCATCCCTCTAGCCTGTTCCACCACGGACCTAAAGTCACGCGGTGCTGTAGCTCCCATAACGTGCCGAAACTCAGAATTGAGCCCTCGGCGGAACCTTTTGGCTTTCTCCAAGTCATTACTTGCAATCGATGGCACGAAGCGAATCAGGTTGTTAAACCCTACCTTGTACTCTGCCACAGTCATTCTTCCCTGTACGAAAGCTGACAGGGCAACCTCCATACTCTCCACAAATGATTCTGGGTAGTACTTCGCCTTGAACTGCTCGATGAAATCCTCCCAGGTGGCTGGACCTTGGGCAAGGGTCCTGGCTGAAAGGACTCCTTCCCACCAGATATCTGCCTGGCCCTTCAACTGAAAGGCCACAAAGCGAGCCCTAAGCTGCGGGGTCATTTCCAAAGCCTCAAACTGCCTCCCCATATAGCGCAACCAATCCGCAGCTTGGATTGGTGTACCCGACCCATCAAAGGTGTCCAATCGCAACGCCATCCATTCACGTAGACTCATCTTTGCCTCTGGTGCGACTGGAACGGGAGTCGGGACAGCGACGGGTGCGGCCGCAGCAGCGGCTGCTGCAGGCACTTGTTGACGAAGGGCACGAACCTCGTCTATGAATTCCCGCAGCAAAGCAGAAGACCTTGGCTCATTCCCAACTACAGATTGTTCAGCAGACCCGACCTCCACGTCAGGTGCCTCCTGCTGAACATCTAGCGGTGGTTCCACTTGGGCACGGCCACGACCACGGCCCCCACGGCCTAGGCCGGCACTGCGACCACGACCACGACCTCTACCTCTCGGCATCTCTGCTCACAACAGAGAAACAATCACACCGTCAACTCACAACCATCAACTGTAGTAATAAAAGTCAACAACACAATTTAAGAAGGCGCATATGCAATGCAAGTCCCAAACCCCATCCTACTGTGCAGCACTGTGTGTCAAGTTTAACTTAATTATTAAACCTAAATCACGTTTTAGGGAAATAATTAAGCTAAGTTGACAATTTATCTTTACCACGGACCTAACGCCCACTCTGATACCAACTGTAACACCCCGACCCTCCACAGGGTCCAAGATGCTATCACCTCACTGTTACTGTCCCACAAAAACGCACCATAACCAGAGAGAACGCACGAAAACCGTATTAACAAGAGAAACCTACTCCTGAAACATACTGTCACTACACAATTTACACAAATATCTTAACAGAAGTTTAAACATAACGCTTAGTGTAAGACTAAGCCGTTATTGCATATGTGCAGTGCAAAAGGAACTACTCCCATTCCATGCATGTCGTCCTTCCGGATCACCCTAAAAAAAGAGCAACAGAGCAAGGGTGAGTCCGAAGACTCAGCAAGCACACGATAAAGCAGCACATCAATTTCTCATCTATAAACTGTAATCCATTCTACTGTAATATGGAAATCTACTGTAAACTGTAAAATCAACTCTATGTCTGTAATCTGTATCATTTGCATGCAATGCAGTGTCATGCGATGCATCTGTAACTGTAGCTTATACCGGTATAGCGGAGTATCCACCCGTCGATGGACCACTCAATTGCCTCGCCCTCTTTCAGACGGGGGTTCCATCTCCACTCCCGTGGAGTCCCTACCGAAGTAGGCCCTGTTTCACTGTGTATGAGTGCAATGCAGGATGCACATGCTTTCACTGTTGGCACATAATTATAATTTGCACTCATCTGTATTCGCCTAACTATTAATCCTGTATCTTAGCCTATAAGCACTATGAGTCATGTATTTCAGGCTATAGACATTGTGAATCATGAAAATCAGGCTGTAAATGTTGTAAGTCATATAACTCAATCTGTAAACATAAATAGCAATCAGTAATCACACGGTACTGTCTACCCTGCACTTGCCTCTCAACCTGGCGGAGGATGCACGAATGGCATCGAGCTCGAACCGCCTCCTGAGCAAGCAACAAACAATTCAATACATCGCTAACGTGTTATATATACACGCGAGCAATTTAACATCGCTGGTACGCAAAAATCTAGTATCAACGACATCCATCTCACCGGGCATCACCCCGCTGTCCCAATTTAATCGGCATACTAGTATATGCGAAAATTGGTAAATAACAGAAAATGGGGTTTCGTACTGTTACCCTAACTTCCGATGACCAGATCGGCCACGATCTGTCGTCCCTAGCTGGATCGGACAGATCTGGAGCTGGATCGGGTTTCCTCTTTTTTCCCCTCTTTCTTTTCCTTTCCTCACCTACCCAGCCGGTCTCTCTCTTTTCTCTTTTCTACGCCGACCGCACCCCCTCCCTTTCTCTCAACCGCGCCGGCTCCTCCTCTCTCTTCCTCTCTTTCTCACCCACCCCTCTCCTCTTCCCACACCGCCGGCCTTCCCTCCTCCTCCCTCACACCGCCGGCGCCCCCTCCTCCTTTCGCGCCCCTGGCTCCTCTCCTGCTCCCTCACGCCGTCGGCCTTCCCCTCTCTCCACGCCTCCCCTCCCCCCTCAAGCGGCCGGCCCCAGCCCCTCCCCTTCCTTTCGCGCGAGCGGGCGGAGGCGGGCGCGGCGGCGGCGGTGGCTGGCTAGGCGCGCAAGGGGGCGGCAGCAGCAGAGGCAAGGCGGGGACGGCGACGCCGGCGTGCGCACGAGGGAGAGCAGCGGCGACAGAGGTGGCGCTCGGAAGGCTGGGGCCAAGAAGCGGCGGCGACGACTACACGGGAGGCGCAAGGGCAGAGGCGGTGGCGTGCAGCAGCAGAGATCATGGGGAAGAGTCGAGAAGGCACGGGAGGAAGCGAAAGCCAATTGGCTTTCTCTCCCTTGGCCCCCTTTCTTATACAGGCGCGATCTGAGCTGGGCCGGACTTCTACTGGGCCAGATATGACATCTTTGTTCATCGAATTTTGTTCATAACTTTTTTTTATCGAGTTCTCTTGTTTTCTTTTTGTTGCCAGCGAGGGGATGAAGGGCGTCCACAGACGCCCGTGAAGTAGATGCAACCAGGAGTGGACACCACACCAAATTTTGACTGATTTGAAAAAAAGAAATATTCGACAGAAATATAGCAAATTTTGTTAATTCTTTTACACGTAAGTGTTGGTGCTATGCATATATCGCAAGCAGATAACGTACGTGTTGGTGCTATGTATATGTCGCAAGCTGATAAGATCCAATTGTGCTGCTTGTACAGTTGTACTTCACTAAGATGACAGCACATGCATTTCTGCTAGCTAGTATTCCCTCTGTTTTGTTTTCGTTTACTTGGCACGGTTGATCAAAAATTTCTTCCATAAATACTTGGCGTTTCGTGGTTCCCACTTCCCTAGATAAACTTTTCCAAACTATCCCTATCATCCCTAGCAATGTCTATCACTTTGCTACCTCGTTTGATGTGCTTGAGGTATTATTGGAGTGTATTTTTGTCATATCTTATCACAAGTACAATCTCCTTAATATGTGCACTAGTCAAAAATAGCAATTAAACGAAAACATAGGTAGTAGCTGGAATTCGACAAGGATCACATAGTACGTTTCTCTCTCTAAAAAAGGATTAGAAGATAGTACGTACCTGAAAAGTTATGATGCCAACCTTCTCATGGAACCAGCTCCGAAAAGAACGGGCACCTTTAATCGCCTTGGCGGACCAGTTGGATATGGATCTACAGCGGTTGTTGATGATCCTCTGTACCGAGGAATCTGAGCGTGGACCAGAAGTCGGTAGAATGGCAGTTGATGTGCGTAGGGTAACACGCATGCATCGCCCCAGCCAGCTCCTGCTCCTGCTGGGGTAGGATTCAGCGATGCGCGTGGCCGTTGCAGCGTACAAGCTCCGTGTGCATCGCAGCAGTGCAGCTAATTGGCATCGGGCGGTACGCACGTATCGCCCAAAACAGCTCCTGTTGCAACGGGCGACGCAGCTGCCTGCAGCATCGTTGAGGTGCTGCAACGACCGCCGCAGCCAGCTGCTGTCACCGCGGACCTCCTTTTGGAGGCCGTGATAATCGTTTTCGAGGCGGTGATAATCGACGAGATCCAGGATGTCTTCTGCTTCGTACAAAGCTGACCTTAATTCCTTCGCCAGTTCATCAAGCGCGACCACATCAGAGTTTTTATTCTCCGCTGTTCTCTTCATCTTCTGCCCATCTGCTTCACGCAGCATCGACTTCAGTTTTGGGATAGTTCGAATCTTCAGGTCTCGGAGCTTTCCCGATGCTTCAAAGCCGAGGTAGGAAAGGGCGTTCTTCACCAGTATGCCGATGATGGGCGACAGGAACCAACCTAAAAAGGTCAGGACTAAACTCATCGCTGCAATTCTCCAAGCATTTGCCATGGATGCTTTCAAAAGGAGAGGAGGGAGGGAGCATAGGAAAGACGGATTCCTCTAGCAAGAGCTCTTAACAATAGTACAATACGGAGACGCGCTTTCTTAAGCCCGGGTGGCTGGTCCTTCATTTTCTACCGCTATCGACCATTTTGCCCTTCATCTTCTTCCTCCCCTTTCCTCGCGATAGAGCCAAGCCAGGCCAGGATACGGAGACACGCTTTCTTAACAATAATACAATACGGAGGACACGCTTCTTAGACTTTTTTTTGGCGGAATTGACCTTTCTTTTGTTTGTATTTACAGCAAAAGAAACCGTATTATTTCCTACAAAACCCTACCTTCTAGACTCCGCGAGATCTCAAAAGTAAACTTCTCTTGATGCCAGTAGTTATCTGCCACGGTCAGCACCAACTCAGATCTGCAGAAATTTATGGATTCTTCTGCATGTTGGACCAGCACGCCCTCTAGATTTCCAATTTTGATTTATTTTGATTTTTTGAGTTTTTTATCTTTTTTATTTATTTGCGTTGTCCATAGCAATATATTAATTTTTTATTTTTTAATTAAATAATCTAGAAAAACTAAAAATCGCTATAGTGTAATTTTAACTAACAGGATAGTGTGAATCTTCAGGTCTCGGAGCTTTTCCGGTGCTTCAAAGCCGAGGTAGGAAAGGGTGTTCTTCACCAGTATGGCGATGATGGGCGACAGAAACCATGTTGAAAAGGTCATGCCCCAGCCCATCGCTGCAATTCTCCAAGCATTTGCCATGGATGCTTTCAAAAGGGGAGGAGGGCTGCAGTTAACTCCATACCTCAAGATTCCCACGTTCATCAAAAATGGGATAGATTCTCATTTTCTTTGCAAAACTGTTAGTCTGACTCTTTGCTTACTAAATGATTAGTATCTTCGTGCTTTGTGTTCAACCTTTTGAATTTATATTAATCATGTGTTGTGTTCACATTAATCATGTGTTCCTATTAGCCATGCTAGACTATATATGTGTGTAATACTTTGTGACTTGAATCAATCAACATTGCGTGATTGCCTTAAATATTCTGTGCTCTCATGGTATCAGAGCGGTGCCATTCCTGAGCCGTCACCTTCACAGCTTCCGCCGCATCACCTCTGGAAGATGATCTCGTCTCCATGATCTCTCCCAGGGGCTGTGCAGCCCATAGTTTAAGTCGTGTAACCGCTCATCCGATCGGCTACCAATTAGAATTTTTCCTGGTCATCTTCAGATCGGTTTTTCTCTACTTTTTCCAACCATAGATCGGTTTGCGTCACCCTGCTGACCCGTCGACGTTCCGCAGCTCTGGACTTCACCGCCTTGGCTTTGACCTCTCGGCGCCTTTTCTCCTCCTATAACGTCGTGGCGTGATGCGGCGCACTCATCGACTTGGCCCTCCCTCCACGGCTTTCCAAGCGTCCCGTCTACCGTCGTCATCATGCTGCATCATCATCGCCGGTCCGTCGTCCACGAGCATGAGCCGTCGCACCACCGGGAGCATTCGCCCTCAGTTATATCCGCGTTCTTCATGTACCGACGTCATCACAATTTGTAGACATCTTTACCAAGAGATTGCCTACCTCTGTCTTCACGGAGTTCAGATCCAGCCTGAACGTCCGCATTGCTGACGCTCAGACTACGGGGGAATGTTAGCCTGATCCTTTGGTTACCAAACGCCTAGCCTCTTCGTACTTTGTGCTCAACCTCTTGAGTTCATATTAGTAATGTATTCATATTAGTCATGTGTTGTGTCCACATTAGTCATATATTCACATTAGTCATGTGTTCCTATTATCTATGCTAGGATATGTGTGTGTGTGTGTGTAATTTTTTGTGATTTAAATGTATTAACATTGTGTGATTGTCCTAAATATTTCACGCTCTCAACCACGGTAGTAAGTATCAACCACAGAAAAGTCAATTCACTACCTTATCGAGAAAGGACCGAGTGGACTATATAAGGATAGTGAACTATTAGAAATTATGAGTGAGTTGTCTGGAAATTCTACATAGAAATTTTGATTTTTTTTTACTTGATACTTTTGGATTTTCAGTTGAAACTTCTAAATTGGAAGTTAGAATTTGTGATGTTTAACTTGACGGTACTTCTCCGTTCTCAAATACATGGCATTCTAGATTTCAAATTTTGTTTCCAAATATATGTCATTCTACCATTTCAAAACAACTTTTTTACATTTTTTTCCTTTGCATACCCCTCCCATTCATTATTCATAGCTACTTCCAAGGTCATTTACTACTATGATTAGAGTAACCATCTAAGTGCAACAAGTGAGCTAATAAAGGAGGGTAATTAGGGGTGTCAACAAATCGAATACAAATCGAGTAGTCGGATGCGAATGCCGGATAAAACGGATAATAAACATATGATTGACACTCTTTGAGTCTTAATATATCGAATACAAATTGAATAGTCCGGATATGGATACCAAATAAAATGGATAATCTGGATCTAATTGACACCCCTAAGGGTAATATGATCTTTTATATACATGATTCTATAATAACATCTATTCAGAAATAGAGGGAGTATCAATTAAGCATATTAACATATTTATGGTTGTTGTTAGGTGGTGATTGGCTATATCTTGTACTGATAACTGATTATTCAACTAATTTAGTTCTTGAGCCCTCGAGCAAGAAACACAAGAGACTAACAGGCGCCGAGGTACATCATACATGTTGTTATTTAAGTTGACCTTTTTTTCACAGAATTGAACCCAATTCCCGTGTAATTATGGAGTTGCAAATTCACACCCCACCTTTTTAGATTTTGCACCCATATCCACATTGCAGAATAGTACTCCCTCCATCCAAGTTTATAAGATGTATTTTCTCTTGACACATACACAAAGTATGTAATGCATGCATGTAGACTAGACTACCCTTAATTATTATCTCTAGATAATATATTTAATGCATGCATGTAGAGAACACAAAGTAAAATTGGATATTTATCAGGGGTATATAATAAACCTCACACTAATTTTGCATTAGAATATGAAATACGTCTTATATTTATAGACAAGACTATTTAAAAAATATGCTTTATAAACTTGGATGGAGGAAGTACTCCACTTTTGTGGAATTTACGAATAGACTCTGATAATATGGAGAGTCACCTTATCCTTCAGGGTTTGCGTGCTTTTATAGAACGGGTTTGGTTGGTTACTTGGTTAATTTAATATTTCATTTAAACAGTTGACAAGACACATACCAAAGTGCCATATAATTTGCATCATATAATTAAATGGAATTCTCAATAAAATTCATCAAATAGAGGGTATGTGGTACATATATTCAATCTTTTGCATTTTACATATACTTTTTAACTTCCACCATTGTACTCATTTCGTACATTTATGCGAGTGATAAGTAGAAAAATGTGTACTTGGTGGAAGATTGATAAGTTAGTGTAAGATTAAAAAAATGTTCCTACTGTAGCTATCAACGTAGTATTTTTTAAAAACAATAGAGTTACCCCATATATAAATGTTAATTTTGGATCATATTACTGTAATATGCTTATTGGTTTTGGAATTAAGTAGATAGCTGGGTATATACAGCTCTTTTTTTTGTAAGGGTTCAACGTCTCTATTAATGTTGTAGTCGACACGGTGCATAAAGTCGCTCCTCGATGTGGTAGGAGAGCTCCAGGACCTGTTTCCTCCACTCCTTCACATGGACGTCAAGGTCGTCGTCCATATTCTGCCAGCTTGATGAGTATCGCGTTTATGCTGCTCAGCTCTCTTTTCAGGAAGAGGGCGCTGTCGTGCAGGCCCTTGAGCTTCTTGTACTCCTCGTCCGAAAGCATGCACAAGCACACGATTAATTGCAAAGCTCTCTATTACAGGGGAGCCTAGGCACAAGGATGCAAGATTGCAAGAGGACTAACAATGTAAATAAGTGCTAGCCTATATATGTGTAGCAAGAAAAGAAAGAAATGTCTAGCTCGATCTGCCCAACTAAGCCATCCAAGGAGACTTTGGCTAAGTCGTCCAAGGAGGCTTTGTAATATGTATATATTTCGACAATATTTCCCACACATAATTCAGATTCTATAGCAAAGCTTACAACGACAGTTCTGGCAATTTTCCAAGGGAGTCTTTTCGACAGTAGAAGCACACGATAGCGGGAGTGTTACTTGTGTTGCTAACAATCCCCTTGATCGAATAGCATGTATCCTTTGAAATGTTTGACCAAACTGGTAATTATTATTCGAGAACTTTGAAATGTTTTTGTGAAAGCGATCTTGCACTGGACTTATTCAAGTAATATCCCATTTCATATTCACGACTGTCTTGATATGCTAAAAGTCTGAAATTGACAACGATGACTTGGAAGTCTTTCGGGCGGAAACAAATGGAAATGAAGTAGCTAGCGATGACTTGGAAGTCAATTTTTGGCATGCAAACAGAAAGGAAATTAAGAAGTAAACTAAGACACATATCGGACTACCTTGGGAAGCGATACATGCAGCGTTCCCTGCGTACTATTCTGAATCACAATGGTAAAATGAGAAAAAAAATAAAAAGAGTGGTTCTAGTTTGCCATTTACATCACAAGAAGATACCTGCCAGCCTCATGGTCAAGCGTTTTTACCTCTACAAGAAGAAATCAGAACAGGCTATACCTCAGACGAGCAAAGAGTTGGGCCAATCAAGTGGTTTCCTAGCGAGATATCGGTGGGCTCCATGGGCGATGAGACAGGTGCAACCATCCACGGGCGCATGGTGTCGGAAGATACCAAGATATTTGCAGCATCGACAAAAGCAAGTATATACATGCATGGTGTAGCAAGCACATACATACGCTCATGCATGCATGCAATACTTTGTTGGAGTTTTACTAGTACATCATTGAATACGTGCATACATGAAGTTTACCTTATGATACAAATCACGAAGGGAGCAGAACGTAGGTTGTGTATGGCACGTACGAAAACTGCTAATAGATGCTGGATATTTTGTACTAGTCCGTCCAGCGTGTCGCCCATCCGGGAGTTCGTCTTGAACGCTTCCAACTCCAGCTCTGCACTGCAGCTCTTCCACCCCAAGTATAGTAGATGTGTGATGCGTTCCTTGGCAGCTAGATTGGCTTCAAGAGCTTCCTCTTTGCTTCCAACATTCTCAAGGCCATCGATCAGTAGCCAATAGATGCTGGGACTGAGAATTGGCTGAACTGTCTCCCGACTATTACACTCAGTATCCGCAATTTCCTCAGGCTTGTGAACATACTCTCAAAGTCTTCGTCTTCAATTTCTTCTTTCATTGTACCACTATCAATGATCAGAGTGCACACATTTTCCAATTTGAGTATCTTCTCAGCCATCAAAGCTCTATTACAAGTCCTAACGAAAAGATGGCGAACATCTCGAGCAACTTCTCCTGTCCAGCCACTCTCAATTC
The DNA here is from genome assembly GCA_036346265.1 of Melocanna baccifera. Classification (NCBI taxonomy): domain Eukaryota; kingdom Viridiplantae; phylum Streptophyta; class Magnoliopsida; order Poales; family Poaceae; genus Melocanna; species Melocanna baccifera. Next base: position 32,899,252 of record CM070706.1, on the reverse strand, counting down.
TGAAGCAATCACTTCCTGTTACATTCTCTGCTAAATCACGCAGCAGATCATAAATTGTATAGTACTCACATTCTCTGCCAAAACGTGTTCTTAGTTGCAGAAATGAGCATGACAATAACTCGTCATAGTAGCTGTGACCTACATCTTCCATGTCATCTGTTGCGTTCTTGGTTTTTAGTTACAAACCCTTGTGCTATCCACATGCGAACTAACTCATCTCGTCTCAGCTCATACCTTCTGGGGAAAATACTACAGTATTCAAAGCATCGCCTGACGTCCGCGTCAAGTTGCTGATAGCTCCACCACAGAGCTCCCATGGTCTCATTCAACTGTTCAAGCTCTGCGGTGCTCTCCCACTAGTTGATATTTGTGATTCCCCGGAGTCGTGCATGTTCAGCCAGGCCGGCCACTTATGACATGTGGATGAACCATTAAACGCACATTAGCGATCTAAATATGGGTTTTTAGAGAACTGTGACCAGCACGACAAGTTTAACAAGAGAACTGTGCCGCCAGGCTGCGCTCAGAAGGGCTTCTTGGTGTGGGCGGGGGCGATTAAAACACTGTAGCAGGTACTGTAGCTACAGTACCTGTTACACTAAAATTATTTTTTCCTATTTTTTTTAAACTTACTTATACTTTTTTTCTTTTTTTTAAATATTTTTTTACATTTAATTATACTCAATAAACCAACTCGATTCTGTGTTTTTCAGCTAGCTACAGTGTTTTTTCAGCAAAAATCAAAAGCTATCGTTATTCCGATCACCCCCTCAGCCTTCACCGTGGAACCCCTCCGGCCACGTCCACCTATCTGTCACGCGTAAGACATTTGCTCATGTTTCCGTACATGTCATGCGCATTATTGCTATTACGTGTGTTGAGCCATATTAGACAAAGCAGCACAGCTCAGGTCCAACGTGATGCTGGCACAGTGGCACTTCCACCAAGATCACAGCCAGGGGTGGGAAATCGATAAGAATTATTCGGTTACTGTATTCAGTATTATACGAATATGGTATAGATTTCTATCCGATTAACAATTTCTCTTCTATTTATATTCGTATTTGAATTCGTATAAAAAATATGGATACGAATATAATATAGATTTTTACCATCCGAAATATTATTTTATCCGGACTATTGAATCCGTATTAAGTATTTGTGATATATATATATATATATATATATATATATATATATATATATATATATATATATATATATATATATATTATTGCAATCTGACTAATTAGTTGGACAAGTTTTTTTAATTCAAAGTAAATTCATATTTGTTTATGTGAAATAAATGAATTAGAATGATTAAGCGTGACTGTACAAGGATAAAATATCATTAATATCTTCACAGTACATAAATTATAAGAATATCTGAAACCGACCGGATTGAGTAGATAGTTGATTCGAATTTGTATTATTACAATATTTGATTCATATTTAAAAATATTCAAAGTCGTATTAGTTTACAAAAAATAAATATGGTAAAGACATATTCATATTTCATCCGTTTCCACCCTAATCACAGCACATACATTTCTGCTAGAGCGCTAGTAGCTTGGAATTCCAGATAAGGGTCAGATATATAGTACATGGTAACTTGTGACGCCAACCTCCTCATAGGACACGCTGCCGTTTGAGGACTCAACAATGCCGTGTAAGACTTAAACGATGCCGTGTAAGACTCGATGGCCTCCACTCATTTCTCTCCAATGCCGTGTAAGACTTAACGATGAGGGTACTATTCTTCGACACCCTCCTCCACTCATCTCCACTTCATGATTTCACACCGGCAGTGCGTATTCTCTGCGTTCTATTTTTTCACCCTGTTCGTTTGGATACGAACAGTTGCAAGTCATCTAGGACTCTGAACAAGCGTGAAAATAATTTATCAGCTCCAAATAAAGCTCGAATTGGATTTATCTCAACTCAATGGCCTTGAAAATAATTTGGAACACAAGATTACAAGGACAAAAGTAATGCTCAAGTGAGCACAAGCTCGAGCTCGTGCACATCTATATTCAAGCAAAGCTAAAATCAAGTTAATCCAATTTGCTATTAGGTACACATCCCAAGACATTACAATGATAGTGATATGGAGAGTCAAGTGCCAGTCCCCCACAACGCCATTTTCCACGGGTTTGCTTTTCTTAGAAGCTGCAATTATTCCCACGCGTATTGTTGAAAAAAAAAGGACGCGATAGCGCGTTAGTCGCGCGGCACTAACCTCGCCGCCGAGTCGTCGTCTCCCTCACGCAGCCAAGCCCCCGAGTTCTTCCTCACGCAGCTGAGGTCGCTCCGGCGTCCCGTCCTGATAGGACTTCCTATCGGTAAACGTTCATTCGAGTAGAACGGAACTCCAGAAATCAGCGAACAGAGGGAAGAAGTTCAGATTGTATTTCTTGCTTGTTCAATCATCCAGTACATCTTCCTTTTATAAGGAACTAAGAAGATACTTTAGCAACTAGTTAATAAGCAACTTAGGGAAGTCTAATCCAAGTAGTATTCGGAAGATGTTTATACGTAGTCTTGGAGATAGGACAGCCGTCTGCTAGTTCGACTCGGACGCGCGTTGTTCTGCTGCATGCCGTTGTCGGACGAGCTGTTGTCGGACGAGGTGTTAGCCTCGGACTGTATGTGCTGTTCCGTAACACGCCCCCCGTCTTCGAAAGGCACCTTGTCCTCAAGGTGAAAGTCCGGATACATGCGCTGAAAATTAAGCAACGGCTCCCACGTAGAATCTTCGGGGGGAAACCAACCCATTGCACTAAGACCTGTTTTTCAGTATGACCTGAATGCAGGATTTCTCGTTCGGACAAGACAGCCAACGGTGTATGCACAGGGCGATTATCAACCGAGTCCTGTGGTAGCGCAGTAACCTGAAAGTTGTCGGTTCCTCGAAACGGCCGAAGAAGTGAAACGTGGAAAACTGGATGGATGCTTTCCTTTCCACCATCGCGTTACTCTGTCATATTTCAATCAGTCCATTCATGTGCTGATTTATGGATATTTTTTTAGGGAGTGTAGTAAACTTTGCCATGTTTGCATCATACTTGGTTGAATTTGCCACTGAGGTGGCACCTCACTATAAATATCTACCAACCATTTTTGTGGTCAACTATCACAGGATGGGATCACTTAATTACTTGACAGTGTGTTAGTATAGCTAATAAGGCAATTACTTGACACATGTTATCATCGATAGAAAATAATTGCTTTGTTGTTTTTATTATTGTGGTTTTTAATTTTGCAACTAGAAGAACTAAAACAACACACTTTGCTTAAAACTTCAAATCCCATCTGTCATATTTAACTGATTGTATCACTTGCTTCTGTTATTTGTGGTATGTGCTCTGCCTGTCAATACCAGCTTAACTTCTTTTCCGTGATCGAAAATCTATTTTTTCCTTAATTGTTATTATTTGTGGTTGTTCGTCTCCTCACCAGTGAACGTGTTATTAATTAGCAATGTTACGTATATGGCAAATTCAGTCTATAGGCGACGGCGCCGATCCGTTCCAGCACTTCGAACGGTCCATAGTAGCGGGCTGCTAGCTTGTTGTAAACACGGCGATGAACCGAGTGTTGCCGATACGGGTGTAGGCGTACTAAGACCAGATCGCCGGGAGCAAACGAAATGTCTCGACGATGTTGATCAACTCGTTGCTTCATTCGATTTTGTGCTTGTGACATATGCGCGCGAAGGTCGCGGAGTAGGGTGGTACGTTCCTGCAAGTTTGTCTGAACAGCCTCATTGGGGACATCTTCCAGGTGAGCCATTGGGATGGCCGGGGTATCCCGTCCAAACATTGCCCGAAAGGGGGACATTCTTATAGTGCTATGGTAAGCGGAATTGTAAGCGAACTCAGCCCAAGCAAGAAGATCCACCCAGCGCCCCGGTCGTTGAAGTGTGAATGCGCGTAAGTATTGTTCCAGCATCCTGTTTGTCACCTCAGTTTGCCCGTCTGTCTGTGGATGGTAGGCCGTACTGTGCTTCAAAGTCGTACCACTGAGACGAAAGAGGTCCTTCCAAAACGTGCTGAGAAACACCGGGTCGCGATCGGACACGATCGTGCGAGGAAATCCATGCAGTCGGACGACCGTGTCGACAAAAACACTTGCTGTCGATGATGCTGATACTGGGTGTTTCATGGCACTGAAATGTGCTGCTTTGGAGAGTCTGTCGACCACCACGAGGATAACCGAGAATCCTTTGGAAGGCGGGAGACCCGTGATGAAATCCATACTGAGGTCACTCCATATTAAGGACGGCACAGGGAGGGGTTGTAGCAGGCCGGCCGGCTGAAGAGTTGAAGCTTTGATACGCTGACATTCATTACAGGAGGCGACAAAGTCCTGGACATCCTTCCGTAGTCCCGTCCAAAAGAACAAGGAGGCAATACGCGCAAGTGTACGTGTTATGCCAGGATGACCCGCCCAGGGAGTTGAATGGAACTCATGGAGGATGACCTGACGTAATGGTGAAGAGGCCGCAAGGAAGCATCTGCCTTTATGGCGAAACAAGCCATCATGGTATGAAAAGTGCGCGGGGAGATTGTTGGCCTGATGTTGTCGGCAGAGCTCTGCGTAAGAGTCATGCTGTGCTTGTTCGCGGCGGACCAGATCTCCCAGATGACCACTGGGGACTGAGAAACTGAGAAGCTGGGACTGTAGCATATCCGGGTCGTTCGAGCGGCGTGATAATGCGTCAGCGACACCATTGGCTATACCTGGTTTGTATTCGATGCGAAAATCAAATCCCATCAGCTTCCGGAGATAATACTGTTGCTCAGGTGTGTGTACAATTTGCGAGAGGATTTCCTTAATGCTCCGGTGATCCGTGCGAACGACGAAAGATTGGCCTAGCAAATATTGCTGCCATTTGCCTACTGCTTCAGTAATAGCGTAGAGTTCACGGTGATATGTTGAGGCGACGCGCATGCGAGGTCCCAGGCGTTTACTGAAGAAGGCAATTGGGTGTTTATCTTGTAGGAGCACAGCGCCAATACCCTCCTGCGAAGCATCCGATTCAATAACGAATTCTTTGCTAAAATCGGGTAAAGCAAGTACTGGCGTGCTGGTGACAGCTTCTTTGAGGTGTTGGAAGGCTGCTGCTGCCGTCGAAGACCATTGGAAAGCGTCCTTTTTGAGAAGGTCAGTCAGGGGAGCAGCGATTGTTGCGTAACCTTTGATGAATCGTCTGTAGTACCCTGTCAGTCCGAGAAAATCGCGCAGACCTTTGACATCGTGCGGTACGGGCCATTGGAGCATAGTCTCTATTTTGGTTGGATCCGTGTGGATACCGTCGGAGGAAAGGATATGACCAAGGTATTCAACGGATGACTGGCCGAAGATGCATTTGCTGAGCTTGAGGAAAAGGCAGTGATCATATAAGCATTGAAAAACACACTGGAGGTGATTCACATGCTGGGAAAGCGAAGTGCTAAACACTAAAATGTCATCAAAGAAAACAATGACGAATTTGCGAAGGAACGGAGCAAGTATGCTGTTCATCATGGCTTGGAATGTCGATGGTGCATTGCAGAGTCCAAATGGCATGACAAGAAATTCATAGTGTCCCTCATGTGTGCGAAAAGCAGTTTTAGCGATGTCACCTGGAGCCATGCGAATCTGGTGATAGCCGGCACGTAGGTCCAGTTTGCTGAAAACATAAGCACCTCCGAGCTCATCAAATAACTCGTCAATAGTTGGAATGGGAAAATGGTCTTTAGTGGTGATGGCATTGATTGCGCGGTAGTCAACACAAAAACGAAAAGAACCATCACGCTTTTTAACCAAAAGGACCGGGGATGAAAACGGGCTCCTACTTGGTCGAATCAACCCTTGTGCTAGCATCTCTTTAACCAACTGTTCCATTGCCTCCTTCTGAAAACGCGGATAGCGGTAGGGCCGGACGTTGACTGGACGAGACCCTGGAAGAAGAAAGATACGGTGGTCCACCGATCGTCGAGGAGGAAGGTGTGTTGGTTCTGCAAATATGGAGGTGTATTTCTGAAGAAGGTCTGCTAGTTCCTGCGGCAAAGAGGGTTGGGTGAAGGGACTTTCATCAGGAATCGTCGTGTTATTGACGGCCATAATTTCGAACAACTCCAGTAGCTGATGGTGATGCTCAAGAGCCTGTAACTGGTGAAAGGAAATTTGTCGTGGTGCCGAGGGGTCCCCACGCAAGAGTACCGTCTGATTGTTCCAAGAAAATTCCATGGATGGGGCTTGGTAATCATGCACCACTTTACCCAAAGTGCGAAGCTATTGTACTCCCAAGACTACGTCTGGACCACCAATGGCTAAGATGTAGAAGTCTATGGCGAATTCTTGCCCTTGAAACTGGACTGGTACTTGCTGACAAATAGCCTCTGTGAGCAGAAAGTCACCATTTCCGACAAACACTCGGAATGGTTCGCAACGCGAAACCGGAAGCTGCAGTTGCTCCACCAAGGATGGTTTAATGAAGTTATGGGTACTTCCGCCGTCAATTAGTACTTGACAGGATTTGTCGGCAATGTGTCCGACTAGACGCAGAGAACGAGGGTGACCCGTGCCGGCTAATGCGTGAAGAGAAGATATATCCCCGTCCTCGGCAAGAGGGATTGTCGCAGTAGGTGTTTCAGACTGTGGTGCGTCAATATCCGCTGAAGGGTCCAATGTGTCCTCCTCGTCGCCGCCGATCAACAACATGCAGCGACTTTTACAACGATGGCCCGAATGCCACTTCTGATCACAATGATAGCAAAGGCCGCGCTCACGCTTGTCGCGCAACTCGTGAGTCGTCAGACGTCGAATCGGCAAGGAAGGTGGTGGCAATGGTCGCCCGACGGCTGTGGTGGTTGACCCGCCCAACGGTAGCATTGGTGACGTTGCCTGGGAAGTTGCAGCCGGTGATACAGAAGGGATGTGTGATGACGTCGGTGCCTGCCACGGTGGTCGTGGAGTCATTCGTGATGAACCAGGACGGATTTCCTCGTACTTGGCTTCGTGTAGGCGAGCGAGAGCGAAGGCGTCCATTAAAGACGTTGGTTTGGCAATCTGTAATTCCCAGCGTATATCCCTGCGCAGACCTACGATAAAAAATGATAGCAAAAGTGTGTCCGGAATACCCGTGACGCGGTTCATGAGTGCCTCAAAATCTGCTTGGAAAGCTGCGACTGTCGTCATCTACTGTAACTTAGAGAGAACGCCCGCCGGATCTTCATAAGATGACGGACCAAAACGAAGTTTGACGTGGTCGAGAAAGGAATCCCAAGAAGACAGCATATTGTTCGCTTTCATCCAACGGAACCAGGCCAACGCGGCGCCCTGTAGGTGAAATCCCACAAAACGGAGGCGCAAAGCAGGCGGTACCTCATGCACATCGAAGAATTCAGATATGTTGAATGTCCAATCATGTGGATCTTCATAAGATGACGGACCAAAACGAAGTTTGACGTGGTCGAGAAAGGAATCCCAAGAAGACAACATATTGTTCGCTTTCATCCAACGGAACCAGGCCAACGCGGCGCCCTGTAGGTGAAATCCCACAAAACGGAGGCGCAAAGCAGGCGGTACCTCATGCACATCGAAGAATTCAGATATGTTGAATGTCCAATCATGTGGATCGCTCCCGTTGAACTTGGGTGCGTCGATTTTGAGGGCGCGGAGTAGTGTCTTGGTGTCGGCGTTCTCCAGAGCTTCCGGTATTGAATCGCCTGAAGACGCAACACCCATTCCCGCTGGAAGGGCCGGTGGTCGATGCCCCAAAATACCACCAGTCGGACGACGCGGTATTTCAGAGAGTTGTGTTTCGATCCATTGGCGTTGTTGTTGTAACGCTGGTTTGTGGACAGCACGCGTCTTGACCGGCGCTGTCCTCCAATCCATCCAGACGGCGAGCAATAGCTTTGACGATCGTGAGCACATCGTCATCGGCCATGACAACGAAAGCACCAATTGATAGGACTTCCTATCGGTAAACGTTCTTTCGAGTAGAACGGAACTCCAGAAATCAGCGAACAGAGGGAAGAAGTTCAGATTGTATTTCTTGCTTGTTCAATCATCCAGTACATCTTCCTTTTATAAGGAACTAAGAAGATACTTTAGCAACTAGTTAATAAGCAACTTAGGGAAGTCTAATCCAAGTAGTATTCGAAAGATGTTTATACGTAGTCTGGGAGATAGGACGGCCGTCTGCTAGTTCGACTCGGACGCGCGTTGTTCTGCTGCGTGCCGTTGTCGGACGAGCTGTTGTCGGACGAGGTGTTAGCCTCGGACTGTATGTGCTGTTCCGTAACACGTCCCACCGTCGCCCCCGCCCCGCCGGCCGGCCTTCCCCATGGCTCCCAGCGCCGCCACTGGCGCCTTCGCCGCCCGCTGCCTCCCCCTCCCTCTAAACTCGGTGAACCCTAACCTTAACCCCTCGCCGCCGGTGGTCGCCGTCGCCGGAGAAGGAAGAGGCGTGGGCGTGGTTCCCTCGGAAGGAGGCAGGAAGGGAAGCAGATGGGAGGCGTGGTTCCCTGCGAGACTTTGGAAAGTGGAAAACGCAGCAAAAACAGGCCGCCCATCGGCATCCCATGGTTATACGAGTTGTTTAAATTCCATTCGGTTATATGGGCCTAATTGGATCTATCAAGATCCGGATGGGCCGTATTGGATTTCCGGTCCAAATTCCCATTGGTTGAACTGGGCCGAGAGCAAACACACTGGTGAGGAGGCTGCACTTCAACTGGGCGTTTAGCTTTCTCCTTGGTCGCAGCCGGGCGCCCCTCCTACGCATCTCTTTTCCCACGAAGCACCGACCAAACTGGCCTCCAAGTACTACACCAAGCGACCACCGCCCCGGCTCACCGCTTCCCCCTCCCGCCGCCTCTCCACCGCCGTGCCATGCCCACTCGAACTGCCGCCTCTGCCTCAACCCCTCACTCTCCTCGCCGACCACCCGCACCCCACCGTCGCGCAGTTCCCGCACACCGGCTTCTCCCACCTCGCCGAGCGGCCGCTCCTCGTGCGCTCCCGCTCAGCGCATTCCACCGCAACGCCCTCCTCGCCTTCTACTTCGGATTTGAAACAACACCACGCTCACTTCCGATTCATCGAACGGCTTGTCCGAAGTACCTCGCATTCTCATGTCATTCTCGCTCTTTCCCTGCCATTCATATAGCTGTTCATAGAATCCTTGCGCGATACCCCTCATCTGTTCCGGTTCAGTTACATGTGAAGCATCTGCTTGCATCAAACAAATTGAGTGAATTCGTAAATCTCAATTTCGAGCCGGTGCAGGTTGCCTTCTGTAAAAACCACTAGTCCGAAAGGGCTCCTGTAGTTCGTACTTGCCTTTTCTTTCCCGTAAACTTCGTTGTGCTTGTACTTGGTCTCTGCCAGGCCTTTTCTTACCCGTAAACTGAGTTGTGCTCCTGTAGTTCGGAAAACAAGAACAGCCAACACCTGGGCACCGGCCACCACCAACGCTAATTGGTCACAACACGAGGGCGGGATAAACATGCATATCAAACAGAGTGCAGAAAGAAGGCCATCCTGAAGTAACATATCACAGAGCTCTATCTTCAGGGATCTTCCTTGTGCCGCTCAGATGCTGCTGTCTCCGTTTAAGTATAAAGAATGAGAAGGTTTGATGCACACTCATATTAAACACTCTGCAATTGATCATCCTAGGCAATTGTAGACAAAACCGATGACCTCAGAAATGGGTCGTTACACTAACATTGTAGGTTGACTAGGTCCATTAACACCGTGAATTAACATATGGTATACAAATAGGTTAATCCACTGATATCCATATATGTTGTACATATATGCTACTGGCAACGTGAACTGCTTTTGCGGATCGCACTGATAATGTAAAATATCATCCATCTCAGTTTATGTCGGGTGTTTTTTTTTTTCGTGTCTAAGTAGAGAGTTGCAACTGCTCAGATACTGCTGTCTCCGTTCCCATCGCGAGTGGCTCGAGTACCGGACCATAACTCGATATTATGGGCTGAGAGGTTTGCGTGGGCTGGGGCCCATAATACGCTTCCCAACAAAACACAGAGCAATAAGTTTGAGCCAACGAAGGAGAAACTGCAGACAGCGAAAACACTAACGAATGCTTGCATCCCCACACTAACTAGCAATCAAACAGTGTTAGCAAAATTACTCAAAGGATGCTAATATTTCCACAATATCACAAATATTAGGAAACAAATAAATTTAGTGCTCATTTACGTCGTACGTAATGCAATGTATGACAGTACGAGTACAGCATCTAGTTCACTCGCAAATCAGCAACAACAGATCAACAGTTCAACACCAAATAAGCCGATGGATTAAGAAACATAAGCAGCCTCCATGCGTCTGGACGTCCACGCACAGGTCGCAATTCGGCCAAGCCTGTGTAGATCGGCAGGAAGGCTCACGGATTTCAACTTCATTTCCCCTCCATTCGTCTGGATGTCTGAAGCCCCAGCGATGGACGGCCATCTCCTTCAGCTCCCGCCCTCTGCATTAGCAGCTGGATTAAGAAACATAAGCAGCCCTTGTAACAGTTGTTACTTACGGAGGCCACATGGTAACATTTTGCAGACACAAAATGGAAAAAGGAGGCAGCGAAAGGGATTTACAGTTGTACCTTCCAATCCGTTGCTGTTATTGGGAGAGCGACTTGATTACCATTAGATATATTTTATGAGAACGTGTTCAATCTTTTGCCAGTTTGGATCTCCAATTGTTTTGAACGACCACATGAACACGTCATTGCAGCCAAGGATACGCAAGCACTCGAGAGACTGGGGCAGTGTTGGTAGTGATCGAATATTCTGGCAGGAAACGATACACAAGTCCTTGAGCGACGTGAGGTGCTCCATATTATCTGACAAGGTGTCCCAGCTGCAATTCTGAAGTGCGAGAACACGAAGATGAACGAAGAACCCATTTTTATCAGGAATAGCCCCCAACGGGCTGTAGCCATAGAGTACAAGTGCTTCAAGGTGCTTCGGTCCATCCTTGTTACCAACCATCCAATCTAGGTACCTTGACCCTTTGTAGCCCTCAATTTGCTCAAGTGTTCATGCTGATTTTAATATAGGAGTTTAGCACATTCTTCAATTATTGGAGGAAATTCGGCTTAATATGGAGATTATTGAAAAGCTGATCTGAATTCGTACTGTGTCCATGTAGGACACTTCATCGCCTCATGTTAGGCGTGGCATAACAGATATATGCACAGTTTGTATCAGACGTGGTATCAATCTGTAGCAACCGACTCTAATTCGGTTTCCTCTCTGTATAGGACTCTTTTATCTCACACTATATATGTACCCTATAGTACATAGGAAGAGATGCTCTAAGAGAAACGCTCTATTGTAATTTTTTTTCATTATAGTGTTCGCCTTTGAGCATCCATAGTTTTTTTTATACAATGGTTCTTCATATAAAAATTCGTATATCTTGTTTCTATTTTTCTGTGCATTATTTGCAACATCTGCAGCACCTGTTGCTAGTCATCAGCCCTATCATTCAGTGTGTCAAGAGGATGAATATTGCAAAGGAAACTTCTCCGAAGAGTTTATGTACTATGCCTCTCATCTCACAAGTTCGAGTTGTAGTCAAATATTTGTTGGAACTGGCCGACAAAATTCAGTCCCAAAGCAACCATCTCCTATCTGTTACAATAAGCTCAACCAGCCCTTACCCCTTTCCTACTGCCTCTGAGCCCCATGCGTCCGCTAGTAAGGAATAGCCAAGATCGTTCAAATAGCAAGAAGAGAAAAATGCCAACTTAAAGTCAGCACCATTCTGCTCAGAGATCAGAAACCATCACAAACACCAAACCACAAATGAAGCATACTTTAGAATACCCGTGTGTGTAACATAAACGTGCTGTGAATGCGAAACATGAAGCCCCGTGGAGGTAGTAGTGAGTGCGGCGGCGGCGTGCGGCCCCCTAGGGTCGGTCACAACGATCACCGCCTTCAGCAGCTACTCCTTTCAAACCCCCATGCCTGAGCCAACTCGGTGGTTTAGCAAATCAATCGATGTATTCTTGATTTGGGGAAGCAACATAGCTAGCTCCTTGCACATAGAAAAATGGAGAAGAAGACGAGAGATTTACAGTGGAACACGCAAAGGCTCCAAGCTTGCCAGGGTGTGCTAACATGCCGGAATCCATGTGGCCGCCGTCGGAGGTGGCGCAGCCTCTGAGCAGATTACGGTGGGGAATCGCCGGGATTGTGCCCTTCATTACGGTTTCACTGTTGTCGGCTCGGGTACCGGCCCAGAACTCGAGATTATGGGCTGGGTGGGCTTGGCCCGGGAATACGCTTGGGCCAACAAAGGAAAGACTGAACAGCGGAAACGAAAACAATATTCTTGCATCCCCACACTAACTAGCAATCAAACAGTGTTAGCAAAATTACTCGAAGGGTACTAATATTTCCACAATATCACCAATAACATCTATCAACCATTCATCGTACTTTAAAAATTATATAAATCACTATTAAGAAAAACATTGAAGTATCTCTCAGCAAATTTAGTGCTCATTTACGTCGTACGTAATGCAATGTATGACAGTACGAGTACAGCATCCAGTTCACTCGCAAATCAGCAACAACAGATCAAGTGTTCAACACCAAGCAAAAGGCGCAAGTCGCAATCCGGCCAAGCCAGTGTAGATCGGCAGGAAGGCTCACGGATTTCAACTTCATTTCCCCTCCATGCGTCTGGAAATCGCGGTAGCCATCTGCATAAGCAGATGGATTAAGAAACATAAGCGAATATACATAGTAACGTTTTGCAAACACAAAATGGAAAAAGGGGGCAGCAAAAGGGATTTACAGTTGTACCTTCCGAAGAATTGCACTTATTGGGCGATGGACATGATTGCCCCCTTCAATATCTTTCTTGGGAACGTGTTCAATCTGTTGCCAGTTTGGGTCTCCGATTGTTTTGCACGACCTCGTGAACACGTCATTCGTTGAGCGAATATACAAATACTCGAGAGACTGGGGCAGTGTTGGTAGTGATCGAATATTCTCGCAGCAAACGATCCACAATTCCTTGAGCGACGTGAGGTGCTCCATATTATCTGGCAAGGCGTCCCAGCAGCAGTCATAAAGTACGAGACCACGGAGATGAACGAAGAACTCACTTCTATCAGGAATAGCTCCCAACCGGCTGCACTTGTGGAGTTCTAGTCGTTGCAGGTGCTTCGGTCCATTCATCCAATCTGGGTACCTCGACCCTTTGTAGCTCCAGAGTCGCAGTATTTCAAGGCCCATCGGAGGGCAAAGGCCCTCAAGTATCTCTGCTTCAAGGTCTGCACTGCAGCTATTCCGGTCCCACTTTAAGTGAAGTTCTGTGACGAGTTCCTTGGCAGCTAGATTGGCTTCAAGCGCTTCCTCTTTGCTTCCGACATTCTCAAGACCTCTGATCGCTAGCCTTCCTCGAAGCTTGTTTAGGTCCCTCAGCTGCCGTAACTCGTACCCAGGTTCCTTCCTTACTCGGAAGATACCTAACGTTTGAAGTGATGTCAAACTGATAATGTTCGGAAGATGCGAAGCTGAAAATAACATATGACGCAAGTTGATGAGGTTACTCATCATATCTTGACCGGGGTAAAACACCATTTCTCTGCAATAACGGAAATATAGCAGCTGCATATGGTAAAGCTTCGTAAATGTGCTTGGTAAAATTAGCTTCGAACGGTAGCCCCCCATCACAACTGCAAGATAGCGTATATGCTTTAACTGGCCAATAGATTCTGGGACTGAGAGTTGCCAGGACTGTCTACGGATTTCTACGCTCAGTATCCGCAATTTCCTCAGCCCCGTGAACATACTCTCAAAGTCTTCGTCTTCAATTTTTTCTTTCATTGTGCCACTACCGATGATCAGAGTGCGTAAATTTTCCAATTTGAGTATCTTCTCAGACAACAATGCTCTATCACAAGTCGTAACGAAAAGATGGCGAACACCTCGAGGAACTTGTCCTGTCCAGCCATTCTCAATTCTGAAGCAATCACTTCCTGCTACCTTCTCTACTAAATCACGCAGCAGATCATGAATTGTAAAGCACTTAGTTGCAGCAGATCTTAGTTGCAGAAATGAGCATGACAGTAACTCGTCACAGTACCTGTGACCTACATCTTCCATGTCATCTGTTGCGTTATTGGTCTTTACAAACCCTTGCGCTATCCACATGCGAACTAACTCATCTCGTCCCAGCTCATACCTTCTGGGAAAATACTACAGTATTCAAAGCATCGCCTGACGTCCTCGTCAAGTTGCTGATAGCTCCACCACAGAGCTCCCATGGTTTCATTCAACTGGTCAAGCTCTGCGGTGTTCCGCCACTTGTTGATATTTGTAATTCCCGAAGTCGTCCTGCCACTGTTACTGCTGCAATAGGTGACCTGCGTAGCTTTTCGGCAATCTTCCTCCCAACATGCTCATATTCTCGATCATTCTTGTCAGCATAATGCATGAACATTTTGAAGTATTGATCCTCGCCCAAATCAGGTATTGCAATAGGTTTCTTAGCACCTAGAGCTCTAACTGCATTTTCTCTTCGAGCTGTCACCAGGATTTTGCTTCCTGTCTCCCCAACACTGAGTGGAGAAAGTAGCTCCTCCAGTTCCTGGCGATTCTCATTCCAGAGATCATCCAGTACCAAGAAGAAACGCATGTCCTTCAATTTTTCTTGCAACTTGTCTTGTAGTTTTTCACGATCTGTAATATCGGGATGCCGGTCATTTGTAATCTCTTTGAGCATATCACGAAATATATCATCCACTCTGAAAGTCTCAGACACATGAATGCACATGATAGGGTCGAAATATTTGGCCTCCTTTTCATAGTCACGAACATATTCTGCCAGTGTAGTCTTCCCGGACCCCGCAATGCCATATATGCCAATCACAGAATAACATGGACTGGTACTGCAGTCACCTGTCGTACTGCTATCATCTGTTCCCGTACGAAGCATCTTTGTTATCTCGTCGCGCTCGTTGTCTCGACCGAATACCTTCCGTGGACTAGTTGCTGTAATGCTTCTCCTGTTCACGTTGGCAATATTATTTGATGCCGGTGCACTGCTGCTTTCCTGGCTCAACAGATGTGATTCCTGCAGCCTAATAACGTTATTTTTTAGCTTCTCTGTCCTTTTCCTCAAGCTCCTTCTAGCAATAGTAGGCAGGCAAGAATCTTCCGCAATGACATCCTCCTGCGAGAGACAAAGTCTCAAATGATTATAATATGTGAGCTACGTAATTCTTAGTAACTTAGTAGTGGAGTTCTATGCCACAAAATAGCCGTTAGAGCTTGTTTTCTGCATAATTTTCTCCCCAACCAATTGATAGAAACATCTTACGGCTTTTAATTGTTATCGTACAAATTAATAATATTGGTATTAAGATTTGGATCATATGATTAACAACTAAGATGGCTGTATTTGGTCATCCACTTTATGAATGGAAAAGAATTTTATTACAAAGCAAAGGATCCTCGATGTTACAGTTTTGTTGTAGATGAACATGGAGGATTTTGGGGAGCCACCTCTTGACGGAGTGGTAGAGTTGCAGGTATACGACTTCGCCCACTAGAGATTCAAATCCTAGTGCTCACCTTTATGCATTTATAAGTGAGCTTCAATAGGAATTTTGTAAGATCGTGGATTTATCTTTGACCTCTTTGTCTTTTCTAGATGTGTGTTAAGAGGGTGTATTCGCGTGTGCGTGCACATGGTATGTCTTGCGTCTGCGTCTTTCTTGTAATCATGAAAAAAAAGAACGTGTAAGGTTTCTTGTTTTTATTGCGTCCTGGCCTTTTACAATCCTTCGCCTAGCCAATCTATATGATAGCCTTATGTATAGATGTGTTGATTTTTATCGTTGCATATGGTGTTACATGGCCTGGCCCAATGTCAACTTGATGATGGGGTACACCAAAAGCCTAACTAATCTAGTTGATTTGATTGAAACAATTGGATGGTTGAAAAAAATAGAATTTACTATAAAGTGCTCATAAATAGACTGTAGGAACAGATGGCAACACGGGGGGGGGGGCATGGTGTCTTGTTGAAATTTCCCCTCAAATATTTAAGATTCTATATTCACACAACTACAGAGTTAGAGAAAATAAAATTTTCATCCAAAACTCAAGACAAATAGCTCAAAAACACTAAACCTTAAGGCAACCACTTCCTGACGATCTAACTGGTCCCGAGCAGTCTAACCAGTACTTCAAGGACCCACTAGTGATTCGAGTGGTTCTATTCCTACCCCCACAGCCCATGAGGTAGAGGCCACGTCTGCACCTGATTCCTCTTGGATCAATGCCATACATGAAGAGCTTGAAAATTTTAAAAGAAATCAAGTCTAAACCGTAGTAGAATCTTTACCTAATAATAATATAATTGGAACAAAATGGATTTTCAAAAATAAGCAAAGTGAGACTTTACTAAATCGTGCATCTTTCTCTATTTGAATGAGAAACGTCTGAATTTGAGGCTTTCTTGGGTTTGATGTGAGCGATTGCTAATAGGTAAATAGTTGGTTAATTATGTTAGTTACCAATGGGTAAATGATGTCTAATCATATCGATTATCGATCTGTTTATATATATGCAGAGACGTCCAGAGTATATGGTCAAGAAACTAACTGCCTCCTTTTCTTCCTCCTGCGAACTTGTGCTATTGTCTTTGTTGTCTTTGTGCCGTCTGAACCTCATCGACTCTTCTTCCTGGTGTGCACCGTAAAGAAGGGGAGCAATATCTCCGAGCTGTTACTGCCATGAAGACCTGCACAGGGGCGGCAATAAGGTTTCTGGGCACTGCATATCTATCGATCGCTCAACTGCCTTTGTGTCATCTATGTTCTTCAACGCATCACGCTTTGTCTTTGCTTTCTATTATTCATCAAGTCTAACAGTAAGTTGTTCGCGTGTTCGATCGATTTTGATGAATATTTTTCTTGCGTATTCTCTGAAATATAATGAGTAGGTGCTGTTTGTTGTGGGTTTTATATCATTAATATTTTATGATATTTATCTTCTAATAAAACTTAAAATTAAAATATTTCCAATAATATACATGCTCTCTATTCGACATCTACTCAGCGTCGTCATCTCACGCTGCCCCTCTCCAGCCACGCATTGAGACGAGCCACCATGCCACCGACGACCACTGCACCAATAAATCTAGTATTCATTTCGATCGAGCTGATTTCTTTTTTATTTGTTGGATCAAGTTGTTTATTTATATCGAGTTGAATTTTTTTATCATTTTTTTTGTCGAGCTGAAATTCTTTGGATCTTTGTTCATTGAGTTTTTTCATCCAATTTTTTTTATCGAGTTTTCTTGGTTTTTTGTTGCCGGCGAGGGGCTGAAGGGCGTCCACAGACGCCCGTGAAGTAGATGCAACCAGGAGTGGACACCACACCAAAATTTTACTGATTTGAAAAAAGAAATATTCGACAGAAATATAGCAAATTTTGTTAATTCTATTACGTACGTTTTGGTGCTATGTATATCTCGCAAGCAGATAAGATCCAATTGTGCTGCTTGTACAGTTGTACTTCACTAAGATGACAGCACATGCATTTCTGCTAGCTAGTATTTCCTCTGTTTTGTTTGTTTTCGTTTACTTGGCACGGTTGATCAAAATTTTTCCCATAAATACTTGGCACTTCACGGTTCCCTAGATAAACTTTTCAAACTATCCCTGTCATCCCTAACTATGTCTACCACTTTGCTACCTCTTTTGATATACTTGAGATATTATTGGAGTGTATTTTTGTCATATCTTATCACAAGTATAATATCCTTAATATGTGCACTAGTAAAAAATAGTAAGTAAACGAAAACATAGGTAGTGGCTGGAATTCGACAAGGATCACGTAGTACGTTTCTCTCTCTAAAAAAGGATTAGAAGATAGTACGTACCTGAAAAGTTACGAAGCCAACCTTCTCATGGAACCAGCTCCGAACAGAACGGGCACCCTTAAGCGCCTTGGTTGACCAGTTGGATATGGATCTACAGCGGTTCTTGAAGATCCTGGAGCGGCAACGGATCCTCTGTACCGAGGAATCTGAGCGTGGACGAGAAATCGGTAGAATGGCGGTTGATCTGCGTAGGGTAACACGCATGCATCGCCCCAGCCAGCTCCAGCTCCAGCTCCTGCTCCTGCTCCTGCTGGGGTAGCATTCGGCGATGCGCGTGGCCGTTGCAGCGTACAACCTCTGTGTCCATCGCAGCAGTGCAGCTAACCGGCATCGGGCGGTACGTACGTATCGCCCGAAACAGCTCCTGTTGCAACGGGCGATGCAGCTGCCTGCAGCATCCTTGAGGTGCTGCAACGACCGCCGCAGCCAGCTGCTGTCACCGCGGACCCAATGGGCGATGCAGCTGCCTGCAGCATCCTTGAGGTGCTGCAACGACCGCCGCAGCCAGCTGCTGTCACCGCGGACCTCCTTTTCGAGGCGGTGATAATCGACGAGATCCAGGATGTCTTCTGCTTCGTACAAAGCTGACCTTAATTCCTTCGCCAGTTCATCAAGCGCGACCACATCAGAGTTTTTATTCTCCGCTGCTTTCATCATCTTCTGCCCCACTGCTTCACAAAGCATCGACTTCAGTTTTGGGATAGTGTGAATCTTCAGGTCTCGGAGCTTTCCCGATGCTTCAAAGCCGAGGTAGGAAAGGGCGTTCTTCACCAGTATGCCGATGATGGGCGACAGAAACCATGTTAAAAAGGTCATGCCCCAGCCCATCGCTGCAATTCTCCAAGCATTTGCCATGGATGCTTTCAAAAGGAGAGGAGGGAGGGAGCATAGGAAAGGATTCCTCTAGCTAGAGCTCTTGACAATAATACGGAGACGCTTTCTTAAGCCTGGGTGGCTGGGTCCTTCATATTCTACCGCTATTGACCATTTTGCCCTTCATCTTCTTCCTCCCCTGTCGTCACAATGCAATTTAACCCCGCTCCAAAAGACTTCAGTTTATAGTTTTTTTTATTTTCAATTTATTTAAATCAGAAATCATTTGGAACATATTGGTTTCTAATTTCGCCTTATTTTATTTTTTTGTCTTTATTCTTTTGCATTGTGCATAACGATATAATGATTTTTAAATTTTTCTCAAAACAAGCTAATAGCCGCTACTGATTCAATTTCAGTCAAAAATAAAAAACTATAACTATAAGTTTAAGCAAAAAATTAGTTAGAGCACCACCAAAATATGTCTATGCAGTTCACCAACTGCAATCTAAGAAGCTGCAGTTAACTCGCATACCTCAATATTCCCACGTTCATCGAAATTAAATTGGATAGATTGTCATTTTCTTTGCAAAACAAATAACACATGCTAGTCAAATGCTATTCCCCACACGCTCTTTCGTTTTACTATTCTTGACATCATAAAGGGCGATTAATGAATATTTTTAGGGTCCCTGTCTACTTTCGCCCTGTTCGTCTTCTGAACGCGAAGACTTGCAAGTCATCAGCCCTATCATTCGGGGGTGCCAGGAGAGATTAATATTGCAAAGGAAACTTCTCGGAAGACTCAGTCATGTACGTAGGATCTCTCCATATTAGCTTTTATGGTTTTTGAGTATAGCTGATAAATAGTAATAATTGATAGAAGTAGAAATTAGAGTGTTCGTATTGGTTTCAGCTTCTAAGAATAAAAGCAACTTATATAGAAAGCCAATATGAGCAGACCATGTCTCTCATCTCACTAGTTCCGAGTGCTTGTTCTTGTCAAATATTAGATGGTATATTACCTATTACTAGAATTAAGATGAAGGATACGTCGCCCCCACCGGTCTACAAAATTAAGGTCCAAAGCAACCAGTTCCTGTCTGTTACAGATAGTAAGCACAACTTACTCTCTACTAGGACTGTAAAAAAAGTTTGAGACTCACGAACTACTCGAGCTCGGTTTGCTCTGCGCTCAATTCGAGTTCGGCTCGAACTCTAAGCAAACTGAGCTTGAGCTTAATCCTGAGCTCACGAACTTCAACAAACCCAGCTCGAATAGCTCATTAGCATTCGGTTCGAGCTAGAATATTGATGCATAGTAACTCTTACCGAGCATGCTTGAGCCGAGTTTGAGCTTGAGTTTTTTTATTGTTGAAAATTAGTGCATGTTGAATTATTTTTACTATTATCGAGCTTACTTTAGCTGAGCTTAAGCTCACGTTTTCTTATTGTTGAAAATTAGTGCATGTTAAATTATTTTTAATTGTTATTAAGCTTATTCGAACCGAACTCGACCTAGATACAGGCTTGGACTCTAATTTAGGCGAGCGAGAGCTCGAGCTTCTACCAAACTCGAGCTTGAAAGATCAGCTTACTCGAGCTCGGCTCATTTACAACCCTACCCCCTACCCCTTGCCTACTCCCGTCCACGCCATCAATTCGTTAGGCATTCGACACCTTTAGCTTCTGCAAATTAACTACCCCGTTTTAGACGGCTTCAATTTTTGCTTTTTGGCTTTTAAATTTTGTCTTTTAGCTTTTGGCTTGTTTTGGGTTTTTTTTGCCTTTTCCCCCTTATTCCCTTGTATTGTCCATGATGATATAACGTTTTTTAAATTTAATTGCTCAGAAAAAACTAACAGTCGCTACAATGTATTTTTCAATTACTACGATGAAAAAGCCATAAGCTATGGCTTATAAACCAGTTGAGCACGACAGTTTGTTTCACTTCAACCTTCTTGGTGTAAGTTCAAGCTCCATTAAGTTGATTTAGATGATAATGACAAATACAAATATGAGACTAATTCATTTGTTAAATTTATGATATTATCTTGTCTCATTTGGATGCAATTAATGATAAATAGTTTTAGATATAATGACAAATGCAATTGTGAGACTAACATATTTATTGATTATGATAATTGCTTAAGTCTCAATTGGATAAAGAGGTGAAATTCATGAAGATATGCATTCTACATCATACTCTTATATCTTAATGCATTCCTCGGATCCAAAATATAGGTTGAACTTCATAAGTTGTCTAACTTGAATATGTGCATATGTCTCTAACATACATTCTTGTATGTACACATTTAGAGAGAGTTCACTCTAAGTTTTGAGATTTCATTAGTATTAATCCACTTTCATCTTTCCATATATTAAGGATCTTTACTTTGAAACATATCGCTTGAATATATATAGCGTGTGTAGTTTATATATACTTATAATCGGATTGTAATCTAATTCTTCCATTATGTGTTAATGGTTGGATGATTAATGACATTCAAATGAGTAAACTTTGCTTAAAAAGTTTATCTTAGAGTATACAAGTGTTGTGTATATGTTGTATACTCGCAAAACAATCTTTTATCTCATTATTTGTTGAGATTGTCATGAGTCACCAAAAAAGAAAGATTGTTGAATCTAGTCATTCCATTATGAGTTAATGGTGAAGTTTTGTTAATTGATGACACAATTGATTTGTAGACTAACATTTTCTATGAGTTGGGTGAATAGGTTAGATTTCACAAATAAGGATGACTTGGAACGACTTCATGTATTTCAGATCATCAAGTTAAGTGAAAGATGCATCATAAGTTGATACATATCCAAGAGAAGATGATTATGAGTTGATCATTAAATCAAGAGAAGGATGCATCATGGGTTGATGCATATCAAGACGATGACCCAGATTTGAAGTAAAGATGTGCGTCATCAAGTTTTAAGAAGATGTTAAGGGTATGACTAGTTAGGACTAACAATGTGTTTCTAGTGTTTTACCGGTCTTGGTGTTTGGTTGGAAGATCGGATTGGTAGTATAGGTTGCCAAACTATTAAGAAGGATCACGTCTAGTAGCTTGAGTCTTGAGTCACATCATGTATTGATTGCTCAACCTCACTTGTTCTAGCTTTCGTAGCATGATACCTATATTTGTGAATGTGTTTTGCAAATAGTTATGGCTCATGTGTTGAATCCTTGTAACATGTGACTATACATTACAAATATATTTTGCAAGTGTTTGAATTCCTTATTTCCTATTCCTTGTGGTATGAGATTTATATTTGCAATTTGTTGAATCTCATATTTAATCATTGTGTCATGATTCTAAAAGTGTGCAAATTGTTTTGCAACTTGTTGGGAATTATACTTGATCCTTGTGTGCATGATACTATAATTTACAAATGTGTTTTGCAAAATATGTTGAATTATATGCAATTCTCAGGACAATCGGAACTACCGTAGGGCTGTGTGCGGTATTACCACTAAACGGAATTAC
The DNA here is from genome assembly GCA_036346265.1 of Melocanna baccifera. Classification (NCBI taxonomy): domain Eukaryota; kingdom Viridiplantae; phylum Streptophyta; class Magnoliopsida; order Poales; family Poaceae; genus Melocanna; species Melocanna baccifera. Next base: position 32,876,999 of record CM070706.1, on the reverse strand, counting down.
CGACATTGTAATCATGGAACTATCACGTTCTTTGGTGGTCGAAAGACCTGTGTAGTCGAGAACCAACATGGTCGGGACTAGAGTGGTCGAACCAAAATGGTCAAAGACTAGAGTGGTCGAGCCAAAGTGGTTGAGACCAGAGTAGTCGAACCAAGGTGGTCGAACCAAGGTGATCGAAGACCTGTGTGGTCGAAGACAGAGTGGTCGAGCCAAGGTGGTTGAAGACCTGCGTGATCAAGGACCAGAGTGGTCGAATCAAATTGGTCAAACCAACATGGTTAGAACCGGCGTGGTCGAGATTTGTGTGATCGAAACCAGCGTGGTCGAACTAGCATGGTTGGAACCAACGTGAGTCGAGATCTATATGATCGAACCAGCGTGGTTGAACCGACGTAGTCGGAGCTGACGTGGTCGAGACCTGTGTGGTAGAAAATGACATGATTGAAACAACGTAGTTGGACATTAACATTGTCGACGTGGTTGAGATCTAAATGGTCGAAACTAACGTGGTTAGAGACTAGCGTAGTCGTAGACCTGTGTGGTTGAACCGGACAACGTGGTCGGAGACTAGCGTTGTCAGAGATCAGCGTAGTCGGAGACCTATGTGGTCGAACCAGACAATGTGGTCAGAGACCAGCGTGGTCGAAGATCAGCGTAGTCGAAGACCTATGTGGTCGAACCGCTGCGTGGTCGGAGACCTAAGTGGTTGAATCATCTGAAGTGGTCGTGGACCAGTGTAGTCGACCAGCGGTACTTCCAGCTCTGTGTGAGCATCTGACCAGCGAGTGGTACTACCGGCTCTGTGTGAGCAGTACTTTCAAGTTGTGGAACAACCAACTTATGTAGCAGTGCATTTTTTCTAGAGAGACACCTTCATGGAAGTCTTCTCATCCCTGGTGAATCTGTAGATCTACACGAGTACGACGGTACTTTCGATGATCGATAGTACTGGACTTTGGCTGTCGGAACTACCGGATTCACTGATAACGACTAGTTTTCGATCGTTCTTGAGGAGTGGAACTACGGTGGTATAATGGCGGTACTTTCGGATATCCTATTTTTCTATCCAACGGCTAGTTTCGAGGTGTGGGGTATAAATACCCCCTTATGGCCGGTTGGAGAAAGGGTTGCTTGACTCCATTTTATTCCTTTGAGCTAGTGTGAGGTCATCCTCTTAATTGTGCATATGTTGCACCTTGTGAGCAAGAAGAAAGGTTCTAGATTGCATATCTTGTATTTAGAGGTGGATTTCGTATCCACTTGAGCTTGCACATTTGTTGCATGTGGTGAGGGTCAAGCAAGGGTCTTGACTTATTACTCTTGGAGGTTCCCAACTCCTAGATGGCGTTGGAAGCGTCGTGCATGATGATCTTCTCAAATAAGGTTGTGAGAAGTATGGCTGTGCATTTGGTTTTTTCGGTTTATACGGTTCGGTTTATACTGTATATACGGTGTTAGTAATTTGGTTATATACGGTATTTTTAGAAGTACGGTTCAGTTTTGGTAAATCCCAATTTATTTCGGTGCGGTATCGGTAAATACTGTATTTACCAAAGTTAACACGAATTGCTTGGTCTCTTGAGGAAACGGAGTGCGCCGTTACTTACCGATGACGCACCCGTCACAGATTTGATCGATGTGCTTCACGTGAGGAAGTTCGCTCACCATGCCCGTGGCCGACATCTTCTGGAGTACGTCAAAATTGAGGCCCAAGGCGAGCATGCCAGCGCCACACCCGTCGTCGACCTACAAGCTCAAACAGATTGGCTGTACTATGCTCGGAGCGATCTTGTACAACCGATTTGGTGATCTCTACACCTTGGCGATGAGCTTGCGTTGTTGATCTGGAGGCGCAGGATGCCATTTTCAATCGACATCTGCGGCCGCCTCATCGAGTGGTTGTGGCCGATGATGTTGCTCCGTAGTCATGGGATGAAGTGCATATTGGTGAGGATGTGATGTCAATTTCCTTTTCCCAAAAACAGCACGGTGCCACGCCCGTGGATATCGACCACCAAGCCATCCCCAAATTTGACCAAGTCGGAGATCCCACAATCGAGTTCAGAAAACACTGTGTCAGATCCCATCATGTGATTCGATGCTCTGGTGTCGAGAAACCAGGAGGTCTCCTCATATTCTTTGTTAACGAGGACCGATCTGGCAAGTTCCTCGTTGAGGAAGACTTGCTCACCGACTTCCTCTTGCTTGGCGGGTGCCTGGGCGATGTCTTCTTCCACTACCGTTACTTGGGCCATTAGGAGAGATGACTTGTCATCGGTATTCTGCACTAGATGCACCTCCTTCCTTTTCTTCTTACGGCAATCACGAGCCCAATGCCCCAATTTGCCGCAATACTTGCATTGGTCCCTCTTGGGGTTGTCGGGGCCGCCATGAGTATGGGTCTCTTTCCCACTATTGGAGGAGTCTCGTCCACGCCCGCCACACAGCTTGCCATGGTGTGTGGAGGAGTTCTTGATCGTCGATCCTCTCGTTCGCGTGCACGTGCCGTGCCGCCACTCCTCCGTGAGAAGCAAGCGAGTCCCTTGTCATCGATGCTACGGTTGGCGTAGCACTGTTTCACCGCTTCGAGTCATCCGGTCACCTCTTCGATCGAGAGAGTCCGATGTCGAGGCGTCTTTATGGAAATGACCACCGAAGGTAGCGATGCGGAACCACCTACGGGAGTTTCTTGACTACCTCTTCCTCTCGAATGGGATTGCCGAGTAGGTGGAGGTAGTTGGCAAGCCAGAGATCCTCATCGAGAAATCGTCGATGGACTCACCGTCTTTGAAGGAGATATTGCCAAACTCCTTGCGCAGCTTGTTGGGCATTAAGCCGCGTCTGCGATCGACACCCATACGCATGGTCTTTCTGACCTCCCGGCAGCCTTCACCGTGTTCTTGACGGCGAGAGTTGACAGCATCTCGGCCGACACGGCACAGAGAATGCTGACAACGCGAGCCAATCACAACGCGAGCCGATCATCGCGATGTCTGCGTCATCCGTCTCGATGACCTCTCGAGACCTTGTGCCTAAAGGTTGACTCGCATGACTAACGCCCGGTCGTTGTAGTTTGTTCGCGTGAGCATGGGGTAGACGATGGAGCTCGTAGCCTCCGGACGATGCGCTGGATAACGGTGTGACCACCATCATCACGGTGCGCGATCGACATGGAGGTGGCAAAGATGAGCGAAGCGGATCTCGTGGAGGAGTCCTTGACTTCCTTGCTTCGCCGGAGCCCACAGCGAAAACATGTCTTCGGATAATTAACAAACACGGAGCTCTAATACCAATTGTAGAAAAACCAAAGGTACTCGGAGTCGGTTATAACCCGACCACCGAGTACTCTTACAACTACTCATTCTTTGAAAGCGAAGGTACTCGGAGTCGATTCGACTTCGCGATCGATTGCGACTACCCGAAGTTGTTTACAACCTCGACAACTACAACGAGGACTCAATTACGACTAGGAAGTCGTAGTCGAAATCAACACTCAGGGAATGGTAGTCTAAAACACTTCTCAGCGCCGCTCTGTTTTTCTTCGCCGCCAACCTTGCAGTTTTTCTTTAATGCTATTCAAGTATTTAAAAGACAAAAGATATAAGGACCTGACCACTCGAATCGTAGGTTATTAATGCACACATTACGACTATTAACCGTGCCATCCCACGATCGATTGTATGGCGGCTACTAATAACTTGTTATTGTCCTACGACCAGTAACTAACTGATTATGTTATTACTGCTAGAGTAGCTGATTATTACTAACAATCTTGAACATTAAGACTACTAACTGGCAACTCGATCAAACTTCTAACAGCCGCCCCCTCCCCCTCCTCCACTGGCGATCGCTCAGATCTAGACGAGGTCTTCCCCTCTAGCATTGGCGTCACTTGTCGCCGTCCACTACCCACCGCTCGCCTATAGGCATCAAGGGAGATGCCACCTCTTTTTCCATTTTTCTGCCCACCTTTTGGACACTACAACATCTGAATTTTTGCCATCAGCTATACTAAATCCCAACGGCCCTAACACATTAAATAAAACTAGTAGGGTGTTTGTGCATTGCAACGGGATCCCAAAAGAGGATGATATGTAAATATAAGACAGGATCATAAATTGTACAATAAATATTAATTTCTGTCACACACATATCAAGTGAAACATCTTTGCAAGCAAATAAATAAATCAAATTATAAACAAATGTTTTTGTTACACTAAATTAGAGGGTGGTATATAATCCACGAGTATCACATTTGGGTATCACGATAGAACAAGTGCTCGATGCGATAATTATGTAGATGAACAAGTAACAAACAACATTTTCATAGTTTACTCCAATACATAAATACTGACATACTATCTTGTAAACAGCATCAAATCAATTGATAAAGTTGACATCATGCATTAAACGGATTGCATATATTCGAAGAAATAATAAATTTGAATTGCATATATACTATTTGCCTAAATTTTGCACCACGCCTGACAAATCGATTACTTTTTATTTAATTTGGTGGCGATTCTTATTCCATTCAACTTTATCAAGCATTCAATTATTGCTATGATTAACCATGTTGCATGTGAGAATATGACGTTATTACCATATACCTTTTGTAAAAAAAAAAGAAGTATTCTCATCTAGACTGTGCATAAATTACAAGGATGACTGCATGTCGATTCCCCACACGGAGAAATATGAGCTTGGAATGGTAAAATGGTGTTGCACTCTCCTGCTACCTTAAACTTCATACTGTGAAAAGGCACTGATCCGGAGAAAATGTAATGCACACTCGTTGTACCTGACATAATAAACTATGTAGTCGGCTTGCTGGAATGGATGCGTCGTTTTGCAAGGAAAAAGAGAACCTTTAGTTCTTCAGATCCAACTTTGCATACATCAGAGTTGATTTCCAGCGAGAACTTCTCGGTGTGTCCATCTAGCTTCGATGCAGTTCAATCATTCATTGCGTAAAGCGCCATCATTTCGAGCACCGAAAGTCGGAAAGAAAAACAAACAGGATTGGGTGGAACTCTGACGCGGACGAGGGTCCCCTGACGCGGACTCGCCATACTCCTCCCGTCCCGTGGAAGTGGATGGGTGAGGTGGTGGGCGGCGTGCAGGGTCAAACTGATCGAGAAAATTGATACTTTGTCATCCTATTCGGTGGGTTTCGATAAAATATCATTCTCTAGAATGACCACTATAAAATACCACTCTTAACATTGACACTTTGATTATTTACCATTTTGAGAGGTTTTTAAGATTCTTAATTATTTTTTAAACCATTTTCAGATTATTTACCATAGGAAAAGACACATTTACCCTTAGGCCATTTGCTTGTTCTCCAACCCTCTTAACCGAGATCTTGCATTTGCACACGAGAGAGGAGACCGAGGCGAGAGGGAGGAGGCCCTCCGGCCACCGCGACGGCGACGCCCCTCCTCGGCCGCGCCGAGCAGTCCGCCGCGCAGCAACCCGACACGGCGCCCCTCCCCGGCGACGGCGCCGCCCAGAAAATACTGTTTAATGCAACCTTGAAGGATTTGTCTGAAGTGTGAGAATTGAAATTGGTCAAATTAAATAGTATGATTCCTGTAAATTGTGGGGTTGTTGGCATCCTTGTACTAGTCGATTAAAATTTTCAGAAATTGTAGGGTTATTGGCCATCCGTGTGGTTCTAGGTTATAGTCAAATGGAAGTTCCACTATAAAAAAAAGGAAGTTGTACTCTATTTCACAGTGCTGTAAGTAACAATGTTTGGTATTGCTAGAAATTTGGAAATTTGGCACAATACAAATCTTGCTTTAAATTTTATCTTAGTGGGATATGACCCAGAAAATTGAAGGTTGGATTATATTGGGAAATGGGTATCTGAGCTTTCAATTCTAGATGGGCATGCAGATGTGTGTTGTACATGTTTGGATATGTTTCTTTCTGTTGTGTAATTTGTAGTTGATCTTTGCCATTGCTTTAAACTTTTACTTCCTTTCAGCCTGTGAGAAGTCCTGTTACAATATGTGGTGATATTCATGGCCAGTTTCATGATCTTGCAGAACTATTTTGAATTGGTGGAAAGGTGTTATCTATCTTCTATATTCCTTGCCCCCCCCCCCCCTCATGATTCATGCTATATTTTGTTGTACCGAACCCTGAGTCAGCCAATTCTTATCTCAACTTTTTTTTCCATTGTTCTCTTTACCAGTGTCCTGATACAAACTACCTATTTATGGGGGATTATGTGGACCGTGGTTACTATTCTGTTGAAACTGTAACGGTAGAACTACTAACCAGCTCCTTATATTGAGAGGGTTGGAGAACAAGCAAATGGCCTAAGGGCAAATATGTCTTTTTCCATGGCAAATAATTTGAAAATGGTTAAAAAATAATTAAGAATCCTAAAAACCCCTCAAAATAGCAAATAATCAAAATGTCAATGTTAAGAGTGGCATTTTATAGTGGTCATTCTAGAGAGTGGCATTTTATCGAAGCCCACCGAATAGATGGCAAAGTATCAATTTTCTCCAAACTGATCACCGCTCCACTGCCTAAAGCCGGTCCGGTGGTACATCAGATTTTTCTGAAATAAGATTCAGCAGATTTTAGTCCATGTATTCTTGATTTGGGAAGCCAAATACTGTTTTCTTGCACATGGACAGAAAATGGAAAAGCATGCACCTCACACGGAAAAGTTCCAAATTTGCTTGCAGTTTCGCTAGGCTGTGCTAACCTGCCAGAATCCATGCGGATTCCATCGGAGACAGTCGAGTTTTGAGCGGGTTATGGTGGGAAATCGCCGGTGACCGCCGGCGGTCTGCTCTGCCCTTCCCCGCCGAGCGCCACTGGAGACGGCGGTGAGCCGGATTACAGTGAACGAAAAGCCTGTGGACTCTGGAGTGCAGAATCCTGTGGTCTGTGGGCCGGCGGAGACTCGACTGTTTTGGGCCGAAGACTAGTAAGCCGGAGATTTTTTTCCCCCTTCAATATGTTGTAGCAAAATTATAATACATTAATAGTATTTTTTAGGTAAATCTACTCGTATTGTTTTCATGCATCAAATTTAAATGTTTACAAATTTAACAAAAGTACTTCAACACTGCTATGTTAGTGTTTGAGCAGTGTTTAATTACTGAAAGCAACTTGTAATAACCCCAAGCTTTATTGGACTGAATCGGTAAGATGACTAAGCTAAATATCTGACGACCAACTATTTCTACTCTTTATGCTACTGAAACTTAGAGACAACCAACCACCTATTGCTCCAATATTACTATGGCCAATGCATATGATAAGAGATAGCTGATTGGCTATGAATCGATGGCCTCAAGCCAATCGCCTCGACACAGACTGACTTACTATAGTGTTTGGATGAAAGGCTTATCGCACAGATGCCACGACAGTAACAAATCGGATATTAGCTCTGTCATAATGGCCATCATCTGAGGATTATGGAAAGAAAGAAACATAAGAATCTCCCAGCAAGGTTGAACGCCCCCATAGCATACTTCTTCGATTAATCAAATATGAAATTCACTCTTGCTCTTTTAAATTAGGCCTCTTGTTCTTTCACAACTAAATGGAACTATTTCAACCGCTACTATGGATGTAGATATGACGATAACTTTGTCGTCCTATCCAACCCCGGATGGATTCGAGTAAGGATCAAAAGTTGGGCGGGAGGTCTGGTGGGCTGTGGGCTCCCTTGGTGGCTACATTTCATATGCGTCGCGTCGTACTCGCGTGTGTGGTACATTCGCGCCATCAGGGGGCTAACACGTTGGTGAGAGGAACATTCGCGCTACCGGAGAGTGCAAGAAACCCGTGCTTACGCACGGACTAATGTACAACACGAATACAATACGTGTAAAGAAAATAATACTACGTTGTAAGCTGTTGAATGGTGCCCGGTGGCTCTTAAGTAGACAAGATAAAAAGAAAAAGGAGTGGACTTCGTCACCATAAGTTGATTTCCAAGCTGTTGAATTAACTTACAATATCTTTATTAGGAACGTGTTCAATCTTTTGCCAATTTGGGTCTCCGATTGTTATGCACGACCTCGTGAACTCGTCATTGCAGCGGTAGAGTTTAAAGCGCTCGAGAGACTGGGGCAGTGTTGGTAGTGATCGAATATTATTGCAGTAAGAGAGATTCAAGCGCTCGAGAGACTGGGGCAGTGTTGGTAGTGATCGAATATTCATGCAGCCAATGATACTTAATTCCTTGAGCGATGTGAGGTGCTCCTCCATATTATCTGGTAAGGCGTCCCAGCTGCACCACCAAAGTGCGAGACCACGGAGATGAACGAAGAACTCATTTCTACCAGGAATAGCTCCCACCGGGCTGCAGCCAAAGAGTACAAGTATTTGCAGGTGCTTCGGTCCATTCTTGTTACCAACCATCCAATCTGGGTACCTCGACCCTTTGTAGTATTGGATTCGCAGCGTTTCAAGGCCCATCGGAGGGCAAAGGCCCTCAAGGATCTCTGCTTCAAGGTCTGCATTGCTGCTGTGTAGTCGATCCCGGTCCCACGCTAACTGAAGTTCTGTGATGCGTTCCTTTATCATATAATTTTGGCAAAAAGAAGTATTCTCATCTAGATTGTGCATAAATTACAAGGATGACTGCATGTCGATTCCCCCACACGGAGAAAGCTGAGCTTGTAATGGTAAAATGTTGTTGCACTCTCCTGCTACCTTAAAATTCATACTGTGAAATGGATGCATCGTTTTGCATATAAGAGCCATACACAACAAAAAGCATGCAGCAAGTAACATTTACATTTGTTGAATATGGTAAAGGCATTTTTTATTTATATTTCATCCGTTTCCACACCTAATCACAGCACATACATTTCTGCTAGAACGCTAGTAGCTTGGAATTCCAGATGAGGTCAGATATATAGTACCTGGTAACTTGTGATGCCAACCTCCTCATAGGACATGCTGCCGTTTGAGGACTCAACAATGCCGTGTAAGACTTAAAACAATGCCGTGTAAGACTTCCACTCATTTCCACTTCATGATTTCACACCGGCAGTGCGTATTCTCTGCGTTCTATTTTTTTTCACCCTGTTCGTTTGGATACGAACAGTTGCAAGTCATCTAGGACTGTGAACAAGCGTGAAAACAATTTATCAGCTCCAAATAAAGCTCGAATTGGATTTATCTCAACTCAATGGCCTTGAAAATAATTTGGAACACAAGATTACAAGGGCAAAAGTAATGCTCAAGTGAGCACAAGCTCGAGCTCGTACACATCTATATTCAAGCAAAGCTAAAATCAAGGTAATCCAATTTGCTATTAGGTACACATCCCAAGACATAACAATGATAGCGATATGGAGAGTCAAGTGCCAGTCCCCACAACGCCATTTTCCACGGGTTTGCTTTTCTTAGAAGCTGCAATTATTCGCACGCGTATTGTTGAAAAAAAAGGACGCGATAGCGCGTTAGTCGCGCGGCACTAACCTCGCAGCCGAGTCGTCGTCTCCCTCACGCAGCCAAGCCCCCGAGTTCTTCCTCACGCAGCCGAGGTCGCTCCGGCGTCCCGTCCCACCGTCGCCCCCGCCCCGCCGGCCAGCCTCCCCCGCGGCTCCCAGGGCCGCCACCGGCGCCTTCGCCGCCCGCTGCCTCCCCGTCCCTCTAAACCCGGTGAACCCTAACCTTAACCCCTCGCCGCCGGTGGTCGCCGTCGCCGGAGAAGGAAGAGGCGCGGGCGTGGTTCCCTCGGAAGGAGGCAGGAAGGGAAGCAGATGGGAGGCGTGGTTCCCTGCGAGCCTTTGGAAAGTGGAAAACCCAGCAAAAACAGGCCGCCCATCGGCATCCCATGGTTATACGAGTTGTTTAAAACCCATTATGTTATATGGGCCTAACTGGATCTATCAAAATCGGGTGGGCCGCATTGGATTTCCGGTCCAAATTCCCATTGTTTGAACTGGGCCGAGAGCAAATCTTCATTTGGGGAAGCAGCATAGCTAGCTCCTTGCACATAGAAAAATGGAGAAGAAAAACGAGAGATTTACAGTGGAACATGCAAAAGCTCCAAGCTTGCTAGGGTGTGCTAACATGCCGGAATCCATGTGGCCGCCGTCGGAGGTGGCGCAGCCTCTGCGCAGATTACGGTGGGGAATCGCCGGGATTGTGCCCTTCATTACGGTTTCACTGTTGTCGGCTCAGGTACCGGCCCAGAACTCGAGATTATGGGCTGAGTGGGCTTGGCCCCGGAATACGCTTGGGCCAACAAAGGAAAGACAACAGCGGAAACGAAAACAATATTCTTGCATCCCCACACTTACTAGCAATCAAACAGTGTTAGCAAAATTACTCGAAGGGTACTAATATTTCCACAATATCACCAATACTGGGAAACAGTGTTAACAAATAAAAGGCACACGTCCACGCAAAGTCACAATCCGGCCAAGCCTGTCCACGCTCAAGTCGCAATCCGACCAAAGCTCTGCATGTTTGAAATCGTGATAGCCACCTGCATAAGCAGATGGATTAAGAAACAGAAGTCGCCTTTGCAACAGTTCTTAATTATGGAGGCTACATAGTAACGTTTTGCAAACACAAAATGGAAAAAGGAGGCAGCAAAGGGATTTACAGTTGTACCTTCCAAAGACGTGCACTCATTGGGAGATGGACATGATCGCCCCCTTCAATATCTTTATTGTGAACGTGTTCAATCTGTTGCCAGTTTGGGTCTCCGATTGTTTCGCACGACCTCGTGAACACGTCATTCGTTGAGCGAATATACAAGTACTCGAGAGACTGGGGCAATGTTGGTAGTGATTGAATATTCTCGCAGCAAACGATCAACAATTCCTTGAGCGACGTGAGGTGCTCCATATTATCTGGCAAGGCGCCCCAACTGCACTCGAGAAGTAGGAGACTACGAAGATGAACGAAGAACTCATTTCTATCAGGAATAGCTCCCAACGGGCTGCACCCCCAGAGTTCTAGTCGTTGCAGGTGCTTCGGCCCATTCTTGTTACCAACCATCCAGTCTGGGTACCTCGACCCTTTGTAGCCTTCGATTCGCAGTATTTCAAGGCCCATCGGAGGGCAAAGGCCCTCAAGTATCTCTGCTTCAAAGTCTGCACTGCAGCTCCGTACTCGATCCCACGCTAACTGATGTAGTCCATCATCACTGTCCCACCTAAGTGTTAGATCTGTGACACGTTCCTTGGCAGCTAGATTGGCTTCAAGAGCTTCCTCTTTGCTTCCAACATTCTCAAGACCGCTGATCCTAGCCTTCCTCGAAGCTTGTTGAGGTCCCTCAGCTGCCGTAACCCGTACCCTGTTCCTCCCTTACTCGCAAGACAGGTAACGTTTGGAGTGACGTCAGCCTGATAATGTTTGGAAGATTCAGATCATGATAGGTCAATATATGACGCAAGTTGATGAGGTTACTCATCATATCTTGACCAGGGTAAAACACCAATTCTCTGCAATAACGGAAATCTAGCACCTGCATATGGTAAAGCTTCGTAAATGTGCTTGGTAAAATTAGTTGCTCGAAAGAGTAGCCCGTCTTAATTGCAAGATAGAGTATATGCTTTAACTGGCCAATAGAAGTTGGGACTGAGAATTGCCTGGACTGTCTCCAGATTTTTATGCTTAGTATCCGCAATTTCCTTAGACTCGTGAACATACTCTCAAAGTCTTCGTCTTCAATTTCTTCTGTCATTGCACCACTACCAATGATCAGAGTACGTAAATTTTGCAATTTGAGTATCTTCTCAGCTAACAATGCTCTATTACAAGTCGTAACGAAAAGATGCCGAACATCTCGAGGAACTTTTCCTGTCCAGCCATTCTCAATTCTGAAGCAGTCACTTCCAGCTACCTTCTCTACTAAATCATGCAGCAGATCATGAATTGTATAGCAGTCCTGGCCACCACCTACATCACGTTGCAGAAATGAGGTTGACACTAATTCATCCAAGTAGCCATGACCAACAGCTTCCATTTCCTCCCCTGTATTGGTAGTTCTGATAAACCCTTCCGCAACCCACAAGTTGACTAATTCATCACGCTTCAGCAGATATCTTCTGGGAAAAATACTGCAGTAAGCAAAGCATCGCCTAACCTGCTCATCAAGATGATGGTAGCTCCACCACAGAGCGCCCATTGTCTCATTCAAAAGATCCTGATCCCGAACACTTCTCCAAAACTCAACCTTTGGTCTTATGCGTAGCTGTCCTCCCACTGTTCTGGCTGCTAGAGGTGATCTCTTCAACTTTTTTGCAATGTCAGCCCCAATCATTTCAAATATTCTTCGATTTTGGTCGTCTATCCTTGCTCCTTCAAGTGCATAATTCATGAACAATTCAAGGAAGACATTATCGTCCAAGTCAGATATGGGAATACATCTCACATCACCCAAAGCTAACAATGCATCTGATGTTCGACTAGTCACTAGGATCTTGCTTCCTGCCTCCCCAACCTTCAATGGGGAGACTATCTGCTGTAGCTCCTGCTGGCGACTCACATCCTTATTGTACCAGACATCATCTAGTACCACGAGGAACCGTTTTCCACTCAGTGCCGCTTCCACCTTCTGTTCTAGGATGTTAAGGCTCTTGAATTTAGGGGATGGGTTCCCTGTAGCCCCCTCAAGCATCTCTCTGAAAATGGTACGAACACTGAAATTCTGAGAAACATGGATCCACATAACAAGGTCGAAATGGCCGTCCTTTTTCTCTTGCTTGGCATTTTTCTCACGAGCACAAACATATTGTGCAAGGGTAGATTTCCCAGAGCCGGGGATGCCATGAATGCCAATTATAGAATAGGATAGAGAACTGTTGGATTCTAGTTGACCATCACCTACTGTCTCATGAAGCATAGCTATGATCTTATCACGATCTTCATCTCGGCCAATTACTACTGGTGGAGGAGCCGCCGTAGTGACTGCCCCACATCGATTGGCAGCCACAGTTTGTCTCTTGTCAACATTACTGTGGCATGGCAAGTTCAGAAGTTGCAAAATTTTGTGTGCTTCGTTGATAATGTTTTCTATCTTCCCTAGGATTTTCTTCAACTCCATTTTTGACATATCAGGGGGTGCGTCATCTGACGTGGTACCACTCGCCTGTAAAACAAAAATAACAGGTTAGATGCAACCTGAGTTGGGAAAATAACTTTTGCATTCCCTCCAAGACTGATTGCTAAACTTCATTATGCATCAAGTCTATGGAGTAGATGCAACCTGAGTTGGGAAAGCCACGATGACTGTTGGGAGAGCCACGAGTGCAAAAGTGATACTACTCCCATTTCATGATAGATGTTCTGTTGCAATATGAGGCTATGAGCAATGAAACTTTATATATATTGATCACCAATATACGCATAAAAGTACTTGATTAATTAGAAAATAATACATTTTTGTAAAAAAAATGCTTCCAAAATATTATGTTTTGTAGTTTTTATCAACATATTAATAAAAAACTATTGGTCCAATGTTTATGTTGAACACCATGTCAATGCCTAAAATGACATTTGTTTCAAAACAGAGGCAATAGTCATATGCTGAGTACTCATCTCCAGTGTTCAAAAATTAATAGTAGAGGGAACCATGTGTTTGTCGGTTGGTAGAAACATGGGAGTGCGACTCCATTCACCAGGTCTTGAATCTTACTTTCCCACTTTTATTCATACACAAGCGCACTTCAGTAGGAAAGCATGCACCGTGAGGCCGCGGATTTATCCCTAACTTCCTCAATTATAGATGCATGCTAGGGGGCACACTTGCGTGTGTGTGTATATGTGTAGTATAGGTGTGTGTATATGTGTAGCATAGGTGTGTGTGCTAGTTTAAAGTGAGTTACATTGGCATCTAATGCCCATTTGCCTAAACGTAGCACCTCTAGCCTCTAGGTTACCCCCTTTTGGCTAAGCGTAGACAAAAGTCCAAACAAGTTGCTGCGTGTGCGAAGGCTCATCCCATAATGACGCCGTTTTCAAAAGAACCACTACTCATTCTTTCTTGCAGATCATTTTTAGAGGGACTTACTGGATCAGGTGCTGGTCGCAACTATCTAAAGAGGAAACAAGAAGTGCACTCATAAACGCCTGCAAAAGACTTGAGAGAGTGGTGATGGAGATTTTCAACAAGTTTGGGTGGAGTAGTTATTTTAGATTAAAGGATTAAGCATTTTGTCATAAGTTCTATGCTTAAGAGATTGTGTAACACCGTTTGGTGGAGTGTGGTCTGAGTCTTGTGTTTGGTTTTGATCGGTGTAGTCATTCTCGTGGAATGATCAAGGCCGGAATATTGTTATTCCATTATCTAAAAAAATATTCCCATGTAGAGTCTAGGATTTAAGCAAAATTTAGGTTTAGGATGTTTCACAACCAATAGTTATCTAAGAGTAAGAGCAGTAATAATAGGCAACATATATTTGCATATCATGGCACAACAAAGTTTAGAGGGTCTGAGGCAGGAAAGTACAGTACCTGTTTTTTCGGTCGGGAGCACGGGGGCAGGGCAGCCTTGAGCTTCTTCATCCAATTCCTCCCACGAGGAGGCATGACGTCTGATTCCAACTTGTCATCAGGCTGAGATACGATCTGCCTTTCGAGACGGTAATACTCGACATCATCCAAGATGTCTTCGGCTTCATAGAAAGCAGATCTAAGCTCCTTTAACCATGTCTCCAAACGATCCCTGTGAGGACTCTCCTCCACTGCTTCCAGCGTCAGTTCCAGCTGTAAAACTTTGGTCTCAAGTTCTTTCAGCTTCTCTGATCTATCAAACCCGAGGTAGGAGAAGCCTTTGTTGAGGAGCTTAGAGATGATGGGCGAGACGACCCACCCTACCGCTTTCATGCCCCAGCCCACTGCAGCACCAATGGTCACCGGATCCGGCATTGGAAGCTCTCAGAAAGAGATAGAGGGGAAAGAGGGCTAGGCTGCAGGTTCTTGATTGCTCTTAGCAATTTGTAACTAGTGTTGCATATATTGAGTTGCTAAGACTGATCAAGAGGAAGCCTCTTTGCACTGGCCATGTTAGGAAGTCATCAGTCCGCGTCCGAGTAAATTGTTTAGCTGTTTAGGACTTGGTGTTGTAGTCAAGAAAAGAAAACAGCTCGGTCATACAGTCTGCATATAAGGATGGACTTGTTCCAACTAACCATTGTCATCTTGTAATCTCCAACCGTATATCTAGATGCAACCATCCGTCCTATGAAAATGAAAACACCAATTTCCGTTTAGTAGAACAATTAATTCGAGTAATTCAGACAAGCAGGATGACTGTGACTACATTGTCTTCGGTCCGGTTTCTGAACCCCACAGGCCACAACCCCGCACTGGGTGGATGAGATGTTTGCACCTGTACGCTGGGGGGAGGATTGCCGTGCGTGCGGGGAAGCTATGCACGCGGTAACCCACAAGTCCGGGCTGATGGGTAACGTCTACATCAGGACGGCCCTCTTGCACCTGTACGGTTCCCGTGGTCTTGTGTTGGATGCCAAGAGGTTGTTTTGGGAGATGCCCGAGCGGCATGTCGTGTCGTGGACGGCGTTGATGGTGGCATTGTCGTCAAACGGGTACCTGGAAGAAGCTTACCGTCAGATGAGGTGGCCGGGCTTCAGGTTGCTTCCCACGTCGTGGTTTCTGGCCTCCAAAGACAGGTCTCCGTGGCAAATTCACTGATCAATGTTTGGTAACCTGGGAAGGGTGCAGGATGCTGAGAAGCTCTTTGATCAAATGGAGGAACGCTACACCATATCATGGAGCACGATTATATCCATGTACTCATACGAAGGAATCTGTAGCAAATGTTTTCTGTTATTTTTCAGATATGCGTCATGGTGTGTTATTAAGGCCTGATGCAACAACTCTGTGCACTCAGATCATGTCGAGCACGGAAGCGGAATTCATTCCTGTGTCTTGGGAGTGGTCTGCATTCTTATATTCCCATGATTAATTCCCTGGTGAATATGTATGCTGCTGCTGGGAAATTGAGTGATGCTGCGTTTCTGTTCTGGAACATGAGCAGTAGGGATCTAATATCATGGAACACCATGATCGGATCCAATGTGCAGAATGATTATTGCATTGATGAGTTGAAGACATTAGGTCAGTTACTTCGAATGAATGAAGGTCCTAATCACAGGGCATTTTTCCAGCGCTCTAGGAGCATGTTCAAGTCCAGGAGCCTTGATGGATGGTAGAATGGTTCATGCCATGGTTTGCAATTAAGAGTATGTTCATATTAACTTTTGATTTTATCTTATGAATAGTAACAATCTATAGAGAAGTTTGTAGAGAAAAAGACACTTGCATGTAATTTTGGTCAATATAAATAAAGTCACTAT
Source organism: Melocanna baccifera (assembly GCA_036346265.1). Taxonomy (NCBI): domain Eukaryota; kingdom Viridiplantae; phylum Streptophyta; class Magnoliopsida; order Poales; family Poaceae; genus Melocanna; species Melocanna baccifera. Next base: position 32,860,674 of record CM070706.1, on the reverse strand, counting down.
AATGTGTACTACAATCAACTAGTAGATCTCGTCTTAAAAAAACACTTTGTTTAAAAATTAGGTACTATAAAAAAATTATTTACTATATTAAAACAGCTTTTAGAAACCAATTCGAAAAAACACTCTCTACTCTATAGATTGGAAACGAACGGACCCAACCCGAGATGATCCACGTTGGGCTGGCCCTCACAGACTGCGACACAAGCAGCGGCAGGCACAGAGACGAGTAGAGAGCACCATGACATCCACGCCCAGACCAGACGACTGGTACACGTATAGTGTACTCACATGAAGCAAATCTGTAGCAAATGTTTTCTGCTATTTTTAGAGTTTGTTTAATTCAAACACAAGATGGATATAAATATAACCTCTTAGACTATTTGTATTTGTATTCTAATTTCACCGTAAGAGATACAAGTAGAAGTACAACACGAATACAATACGTGTAAAGAAAATAATACAACGTTGTAGCTAAGTTGCTCACATTAAACAAGTCTGGAAGTGGTGCCTGGTGGCTCTTAACTCTTAAGTAGACAAGATAAAAAGAAAAAGGAGTGGACCTCGTCACCACCAGTTGATTTCCAAGCTGTTGAATTAACTCACAATATCTTTATTAGGAACGTGCTCAATCTTTTGCCAATTTGGGTCTCCGATTGTTTCGCACGACCTCGTGAACACGTGATTGCAGCGGTAGAGTTTGAAGTACTCGAGAGACCGGGGCACTCGAGAGACCGGGGCAGTGTTGGCAGCGATCGAATATTATTGCAGCCAGAGATGGTCAATTCCTTGAGCGACGTGAGGTGCTCCTCCATATTATCTGGCATGGCGTCCCAGCGGCAGTCGAAAAGTGCGAGCTCGTGAAGATGGAAGAAGCTGCATGGTTTCCCTGTAGCCTGCTCAATCATCTCACTCAAAATGGTATGCACACGAAAATTCTGCGAAACATGAACCCACATAACAAGGTCGAAATGGACACCATTTTCCTCATGGGCACAAACATACTGTGCTAACATGCCGGAATCCATGTGCCCTTCTCGGCGAAGCCCGGGCACCATTGGCGGAGAAGCCGTGGGTGGTTTCACTGCTATTGACAACAGCCTTCTCCGGGTACCCGCCCAGAACTCAAGCTTATGGGCTGGGAGGTTTGAGTGGGCTTGGGCCCATAATACGGCAAAACACACAGCAATAAGTTTGTGCCAACAAAGGAGAAACCCTGAACAGCGGAAACGAAAACACTATCGAATTGTTGGATGCCCACACTAACTAGCAACCAAACAGTGTTAGCAAAATTACTCAAAAGGACATTAATATTAGGAAACAAATAAATTTAGTGCTCGTTCACATCGTACGTAATGTAATTTATGGCATTACGAGTACAGCATCTGGTTCACTCGCAATTCAGCAGCAATTGTTCAACACCCAATAAAAGGCACACGTCCACGCACAAGTCGCAATCTGGCCAAGCCCGTGTAGACCGGCAGGAAGGCTTGCGTCTGAAGCTCCAGACCTCTGCATGAAGCCCGGTTTTTGACAGGTTAGCAGATGGATTAGGAAACATAAGCAGCCTTTGTAACAGTTCTTACTTACGGAGGCTACATAGTAACGTTTTGCAAACACAAAATGGAAAAAGGAGGCAACAAAAGGGATTTACAGTTGTGCCTTCCAAGCCGTTGCTCTCATTGGGAGAGCGACTTGATTACTCTTCAAAGTATTATTCTCTTGGGAACGTGTTCAATCTTTTGCCAGTTTGGGTCTCCGATTGTTTTGCACGACCTCGTGAACACGTCACTGCAGAAAGAGATCCTCAAGTACTCGAGAGACTGGGGCAGTGTTGGTAGTGATCGAATATTCTTGCAGCCAAGGATACTTAATTCCTTGAGCGACGTGAGGTGCTCCATATTATCTGGCAAGGCGTCCCAGCCGCAGTACGTAAGTGTGAGACTAAGAATATGAAGGAAAAACTCATTTCTATCAGGAATAGCTCCCAACGGTCTGCAATTATCGAGTTGTAGTCGTTGGAGGTGCTTCGGTCCACTCTTGTTACCAACCACCCAGTCTGGGTACCTCGACCCTTTGTAGCCTTCGATTCGCAGCTTTTCAAGGCCCATCGGAGGCAGAGGCCCTCAAGTATCTCTGCTTGGAGGTCTGCGCTGCAGCTGTGTAATGGTGTCCTCGAGTATCTCTGCTTGGAGGTCCATGTTAAGTCAAGTTCTGTGATGTGTTCCTTGGCAGCTAGATTGGCTTCAAGCGCTTCCTCTTTGCTTCCAACATTCACGAGACCGCTGATCCCTAGCTTTCCTCGAAGCTTGTTGAGGTCCCTCAGCTGCCATAACTCGTACCCAGGTTCCTTCCTTACTCCGAAGTTACGTAACGTTTGGAGTGACGTCAGCCTGGTAATGTTCGGAACATTCAGATCTGATAAGGCCAATATCTGACGCAAGTTGATGAGGTTACTCATCATATCTTGACCAGGGTTAAACACCAATTCACTACAAGAACGGAAATCTAGCACCTGCATATGGTAAAGCTTCGTAAATGTTCTTGGTAAAATTAGCTTCAAAGACTGACTGGTCTTAATTGCAAGATAGCGTATATGCTTTAACTGGCCAATAGATGCTGGGACTGAGAATTGGCAGTTAATAGATGATGGGACTCGGCTGAACTGTCTTCCGACTCTTACGCTCAGTATCCGCAATTTCCTCAACCCCGTGAACATACTCTCAAAGTCTTCGTATTCAATTATTTCTTTCATTGTTCCACTATTAATGATTAGAGTGCGTAAATTTTCCAATTTGAATATCTTCTTAGCCAACAATGATCTATTACAAGTCGTAACGAAAAGATGGCGAACATCTCGAGGAACTTTTCCTTCCCAGCCATTCTCAATTCTGAAGCAGTCATTTCCTGCTACCTTCTCTATTAAATCACGCAGCAGATCATGAATTGTATAGCAGTCCTGGCCACCACCTACATCACGTTGCAGAAATGAGGTTGACACTAATTCATCCAAGTAGCCATGACCAACAGCTTCCATTTCCTCCCCTGTATTGGTAGTTCTTATAAAACCTTCTGCAACCCACAAGTTGACTAACTCATCACGCTTCAGCTGATATCTTCTGGGAAAAATACTGCAGTAAGCAAAGCATCGCCTGACCTGCTCGTCAAGATGATGGTAGCTCCACCACAGAGCGCCCATTGTCTCATTCAAAAGATCCCGATCCCGAACACTTCTCCAAAACTCAACATTTGGTCTTATGCGTAGCTGTCCTCCCACTATTCTGGCTGCTAGAGGTGATCTCTTCAGCTTTTTTGCAATGTCAGCCCCAATTATTTCAAATATTCTTCGATTTTGGTCGTCTATCCTTGCTCCTTCAAGTGCATAATTCATGAACAATTCAAGGAAGACATCATCGTCCAAGTCAGATATGGGAATACATCTCACATCACCCAAAGCTAACAATGCATCTGATGTTCGACTAGTCACTAGGATCTTGCTTCCTGCCTCCCCAACCTTCAATGGGAGACTATCTGTTGCAGCTCCTGCTGGCGACTCACATCCTTATTGTACCAGACATCATCTAGTACCACGAGGAACCGTTTTCCACTCAGTGCCTCTTCCACCTTCTGTTCTAGGATGTTAAGGCTCTCGAATTCAGGGGACGGGTTCCCTGTAGCCCCCTCAAGCATCTCTCTGAAAATGGTACGAACACTGAAATTCTGAGAAACATAGATCCACATAACAAGGTCGAAATGGCCGTCCTTTTTCTCTTGCTTGGCATTTTTCTCATGGGCACAAACATACTGTGCAAGGGTAGATTTCCCAGAGCCGGGGATGCCATGAATGCCAATTATAGAATAGGATAGAGCACTACTGGATTCTGGTTGACCATCACCTACTATCTCATGAAGCATAGCTATGATCTTATCACGATCTTCATCTCGGCCAATTACTGCTGGTGGAGGAGCCGCCGTAGTGACTGCCCCACGTGGATTGGCAGCCACAGTTTGTCTCCTGTCAACGTTACTGTGGCATGGCAAGTTCAGAAGTTGCAAAATTTTGTGTGCTTCATTGATAATATTTTCTATCTTCTTTAGGATTTTCTTCAACTTCTTTTTTAGCATATAAGGGGGTGCGTCATCTGACGTGGTACCACTTGCCTGTAAAACAAAAATAACAGGTTAGGCTTTCGATTAGGATTTTCTACGAGCATTCACCTGTCATTCCAACATAAGAGAAAGCCTAAGAGAACTTGGGGAAATTTGTTAACACCCCTACATTTTTTGTCTTAATACATATCATGCCTTAGAAGATTTCCTTGAAGAAAATGTAGCTTTTGCATTTCCCTCCAAGACTAAATGCTAAACTTCATTATGCATCAAGTCTATGGAGGAGATGCAACCTGAATTGGGAAAGCCACTATGACTGTTGGGGAGAGCCACAAGTGCAAAAGTAATACTACCGCCATTTCAAGATAGATGTTCTTTTACAATACGAGCAATCAAACTTTATATACATCATTCACTAATATACACAAAAGTGCTTAGATTAGTCAGAAAATAATATAATTTTCATAAAAATGCTTTAAAATATTATGTTTTATATTTTTATCAACATATTAATAAAAAAAGTGTAACACCTCGGTCTATGATGGTCCATATGTGTGTGCACATAAAGATGTGAATTAGTCCCATATTACTAGCTTAACATGAGAAGTACTAACATATAAACCCATAGACACCATTGGTAATAACATTCGGTTAACCGTTTACGCGGCGATGACGAAAGCGTAATCAGGTTATTACGTGTGCATGACTTATCCATAATGGGGTTAAGCCTGAGCCAATTTGGATCTGAGACGTTACAAATGGTATCGAGCCAATCCTCGCGATTACAGCGCGCGCGGGTTAAGGGTGTGGGCATATGGCGCATGACGCGTGTGGGCCGGAATGGACACACAAAGATAGTATATGTACCAGATGAATGCACGGACGTGTACTAAGATGGGGAGATCCTGGTCATTTGCCCCAGTGTGGGTATATTGGACCGACGAGGACATCGGATTCTTTAAAGGGGGGTGTATCTGTGTGTGTAACACCTTGACCCATGATAGCCCATGTGTGTGTGCACATGAGGATAGGGATTAGTCCTATATTACTAGCTTAACATGAGAAGCACTAACATATAAACCCATAGACACCATTGGTAATAACTTCTAGTTAACCGTTTTACGCGAAGCGAGGATGAAAGCGTAAGCAGGTTGTTACGTGTGCGTGGCTTATCTATAATGAAGTTAAGTCTAAGCTAGTTTGAATCCTTGGGCATCACAAAAAGTTATTGGCCCAATGTTTATATTGAACCATGTCAGTGTCTAAAATGACATTTGTTTCAAGACAGATGTTCTTTTACCGTACGAGCAATCAAACTTTGGTACCATTCAAAATAGTTTTTGCTTATAGCTTTTGCTACGTCTGTCGGTTTTTGGCTGAGACATTCAATAAAGGAAAATAAAGCAAAATAGGGAAAATAGAAAAACAAACCGTTATATCTCCACAGACAATACAAAGGAAAAAAACCATATTAAAAAACCAACACATTCAAAACAGCTTCCGACTTCTAGAAGCTGGAAGTCAGAAGCCAAAGCCATTTTCACAGAGCCTTTATATACATTGTTCACCCATATACACAAAAGTAATTAGATTATTCATAAAATAATACAATTTTCATGAAAAATTATTCCATAATATTATGTTTTATAGTTTTTAACAACATATTAGAAAGTTGTTAGTCCAATGTTTATATTGAAGACCATGTCAGTGTCTAAAATAACATTTGTTTCAAAATAGAGGCAATAGTCATATGCTGAGTAGTCATATCTAGTGTTCGAAAATTAATAGTAGAGGAAACCAGGTGTTTGTCGGTTGGTACAGACTTGGAGTACGATTCCATTCACCAGGTCTCGATTCTTACTTTTCCACCTTTATGCATACGCAAATGCACATCAATGGGAAAGCATGCACTGTGAGGTCACAGATTTCACAGATTTATCTCTAGCCTCCTCAGTTATAGTAGCATGTGTATACGTGTAGTATAGGTGTGTGGTGATCTAATGCCCATTCGCCCAAATGTAACACCTCTGGATTACCCTTTAGGCTGAGCGTAGACAAAAGGCCAAGCGAGTTGCTGTGTGCGCGTAGGCTCATCCCATATTCCCATGTGGTGGCTAGGCTTTAAGCGAAATTTAGGCCTAGGATGTTACACAACCAATTGCTATTAAGAGTTAGAGCAGTAATAACAGGCAACATATATTGGCATATCATGGCACAACGAAGTTTAGAGGGCCTGAGGCAGGAAAGTACCTGGTTTTTCAGTCGGGAGCACTTGGGCAGGGCAGATTGGAGCTTCTTCACCCAATTCCTCCTATGAGATACGATCTGCCTTTCGAGACGGTAATACTCAGCATCATCCAAGATGTCTTCGGCTTCATAGAAAGCAGACTTAAGGTTCTTCAACAATGGCTCCAAACAATCCCTGTGAGGACTCTCGTATACTGCTTCCAGCGTCAGTTCGAGCTGTAAAACTTTAGTCTCAAATTCTTTCAGCTTCTCTGATCCATCAAAGCCGAGGTAGGAGGAGCCTTTGTTGAGGAGCTTAGAGATGATGGGCGAGACGACCCACCCTACCGCTCTCATGCCCCAACCTACTGCGGCACCAATGGTCACTGGATCCGCCATTAGAAGCTCACAGCGAGAGATATAAAGGGGTAAGAGCTAGGCTGCAGGTTCTTGATTGCTCTTAGCAATTTGCAACCAGTGTTGCATATATTGAGTTGCTAAGACTCAAGAGGAAGCCTCTTTGCACTGGCCATGTTAGGAAGTCATCAGCCCGCGTCCGAGTAAATAGTTTAGCAGTTTAGGACTTGGTGAGTTGTACTCAAGAAAAGAAAACAGCTCGTTCATACTGTCCACATATAATATAAGGATGGACTTGTTCCAACTAACCATTGTCATCTTGTAATCTCCAACCGTATCTCGATGGTATTTTGCAACCATCCGTCCTAAAATAATTGCAAACAAGCAGGATGACTCTGACTACAGTGTCTTCGGTCCGGTTTCTGAACCCCACGGGCCACAAACCCCACAGGCCACTTGGCCACTTGGGTGCATGAGATGTTTGCAGATTTCTCTATCAAATGTGGAAAATTCGCAGAAGACAAGCATACAAACGAGATGAAATATCTGGGAACTTCCAGAGAAGATAGGCATCACAGCGGAAATTCGAACTATTGTTGCGGACCTCGTTCGGGAGTGCTAACCTGCTGGAATGGAGCGGAAGACGTGAGCTTGTCGACCAGTGGAAATTATGGGCTGAGCTTCTCATTTGGGCTTGACCTGTGAGCCCAGCCTAAGAATACAGATGGGCCACAATATGGGCCAAAAGTTCGCCGACGACACGACCGCGCCGTCGCGCAGTTCCCGCACACCGGATTCTCCCAGCTCGCCGACCGGTCCCTCCTAGCGCGCGCCATCCACGCTCTCGCCCTCCGCCGCGCGCTCCCGCTCAGCGCCTTCCACAGCAACACCCTCCTCGCCTTCTACTCCGGCACCGCTCCCCCGCCGCCGCGCTCCACCTGTTCGACGCAATGCCCGACCGGATCCCTTCCTCTTGGTACACCGCCGTCTCCGGCTGCGTCCGCTGCGGTCTCGACGCCGACGCGTTCGATCTTCTGCGGGGCATACGGGGCCATGAGGTCCCGCTCAGCGGGTTCGCGCTCGCCAGCCTCGTCACCTCGTGCGAACGCTTGGGGGAGGAGGGCCGTGCGTGCGGGCAGCTATCCACGCGCGCACCCACAAGTCCGGGCTGATGGGTAACGTCTACATCGGGACGGCGCCCTTGCATCTGTACGGTTCCCGTGGCCTTGTGTTGGATGCCAAGAGGTTGTTTCGGGAGATGCCCGAGCGGAACGTCGTGTCCTGGACGGCGTTGTCGTGAAACGTGTACCGTCAGATGAGGAGGGAAGGGGTTACGTGCAACGCAAATGCGTTCGCAACAGTTGCCAGCTTGTGTGGATCCCTCGAGAACAAGGTGGCCGGGCTTCAGGTAGCTTCCCATGTCGTGGTTTCTGGTCTCCAAAGGCAGGTCTCCGTGGCAAATTCACTGATCAATGTTTGGTAACCTGGGAAGGGTGCAGGATGCTGAGTAGCAAATTCACTGATCAAATGGAGGAACGCCACAATATATCATGAAACGCGATTATATCGATGTACTCACATGAAGGAATCTGTAGCAAATGTTTTCTCTGTTATTTTCAGATATGCGTCATGGTGGGTTATTAAGACCTGATGCAACAACTCTGTGCAGCTTGATTTCTGTCTGTGCCTCCTCAGGTCATGTCGGGCACGGAAGCGGAATCCATTCCCTGTGTCTCAGGAGTGGTCTGCATTCTTATATTCCCATGATTAATGCCCTGGTGAATATGTATGCTGCTGCTATTGAGTGATGCTGAGTTTCCGTTCTGGAACATGAGCAGTAGGGATGTAATATCATGGAACACCATGATCGGATCCTATGTGCAGAATTATTATTGCATTGATGCGTTGAAGACCTTAGGTCAGTTACTTGGAAGGAATGAAGGTCCAGATCACATGACATTTTCCAGCGCTCTAGGAGCATGTTCGAGTCCAGGAGCCTCGATGGACTGCAGAATGGTTCATCATGAAGTCATTACTTTGAAAATAGGTTTTCTGGATTGTTGTAATAAATACGGTATAAGCATATATATGAATATAATTCTAGTATAATTATATAAGCACACAAAAGACATCAATCCAAATATAAATGATATGACAAGTATGTAATCACATGTATTGAACACATCATTTAAAACATAACCCATATTCATCATAGGAGACAATAAACTTCTAATCATGAATATGTATGACAATGTATAAAACAAGTATCAATTAAGACTAGCAATAAGCTTAAGTTTTAATTGATTTTAGTGCTCTCAGTTTGTAGGGTTACACAAGTCAAGTACTTGGCCGTCCCGCTACTAATGACTATATACTCTTCATCAATTGGATATGACTTAAAAGATGTTTGTACTTTGAGCTCTAAATTTCAATGGACTATTCTCAATTCTGAACTAATCAATTTGTAAGTTTTGCCAACTCAACATGTAAGCATCTGATCACTTTGAAACATAAGAATGTTTAACTTGATTTGACTGTCTAATTTTTTAACTTATCAAGTTATGCACAACAGATTGAGCACTTCAACAAGTGAATACAATTGAATTCAAGTAATCCTAAACATGCATAAACCGAAAACAGTGAGACTAATTAGTTGCAAGTAATTGATGCAGTCTATAGATTCAATTTGTGATCATTTAACAGATAGACAACAGTCCAAAGAAGATTTAGAGCTCAATGTAAATTAATCCAATCTCAGTATATAGCCACATGCATCACAGAGCAGTTTAATCCCACAGATTCTTTGCAATCTTCAATGTATGAATAGGCAGCAAATGCAAAGAATCAAAATCTTATACTCACAGCACAGGTGATATTCGAAATCACTAGAAGATCACCGGGCTAGGTGTGCTGAAAAGCACTTGTCCCAGAAAACCTATTGCCCTCACACCACCGTAAGAGAGAGCGGAGAGTGCAGAGATACAAAGCCCCACCTTTGCCGTCCACAAATCAGCAAAGTCAAGGTGCAGTGTTGCACAAGCACGGGGAGGAGCCGGCCAAGCACCTCACCGTCGAGCACCGTGAGATCGCAGATCGGCATCGGAACCGAAGCCACACACCACAACCGAAGTCACCTCGGGCAAAACAAGAGAGTAGGAGAGGAGCTCATTGTCTTCCAATTTATCTTACTGAGAGCAGCCCACCTTCTCTTATAGCGAAAGAGGAGGAGGAGAGGCTCTCGCGCAAGCGCCTAACGAGCCAAGACCGAGTCCTCGGCCCCCACGCCCGCTCCTCCTCTCCACCAAGCCCGCTCGCCGGATCGAGTCAACCCGAGCCCACAAGAATCGGACTGGAAGAGGAGTCGCACGAAAGGGAGGAGTCGGTCGCAAGGCGCGCGAAGGAGCTGGTCGCATGGGAGAGGAGGAGCCAGTCACAGGTGCGCGTGGAAGGAGCTGGGCCATTGGGCCCGCCGCATGCGCCGCCACCGGAGTCGCCTCCATCGCCCTGGCCGCTGCCTCCCTCAAAGCCCCTTCTACCCGATCGGAAATGAGTAGGAGGAGCTCAGCCTCACTCTCTCTCTCTCTCTTATATCAATATGGGAAATTCCCATCTTGCCCTTGGCATATACAACAGTCCCCACCAATTTCTCAATTGATAATTGATGTTCAATTGTCTTGTTCAATATACAGCTGTTCGACGATAGGTACCTTTCGGGTTTGAACCCAAAGCCTAGTAACAAAGTCTACGACTCTGCACAGACAAAAGAGGACTACGCCTTGATCCAATGCCTTGGTGTGAGAGTTTTCGCCCAAGTCACACTCTGTACAGGGCGGCTTGCCCTTTTCCCTCTCGGGTTGGGATGTTACGGTCATGTCCCCATATCTATCTCATGAGTACATTAAGAAAGTATAACCCTAACTTTCTTTGATCGCGACCACGAATGTATTGACTGACCTGAATAATATAAAAGAAGATTGTGTTGACTGACCTGAATGATTGGATGGTCAACCACGAACAAGTCGGAGTAGTATTTAGCGTGTAGTAGTACATATATAACAAGTGGCATATGTATGGAATTAGGCTGACTTGGCCAATCAATATCTAGCTATTTGTCCATTAAGGTGATGCTACTTCCTCAGCAGTTTGTCACGTTCAAGTGGACGTGAAATTGTCCTAACAAAGAATTGCCCATGGTACACGCACGTATGATTGGGAAGGTGGCAGGATGCTGACAAGCTCTTTGATCGAATGGAGGAACGCGACGCTACATCATGAAACGCAATGGTGTCGATGTACTCACATGAAGCAATCTGCAACAAATGTTTTCTGCTATTTTTAGAGTTTGTTTAATTCAAACACAAGATGGATATAAATATAACCTCTTAGAATATTTGTATTTTGTATTCTAATTTCACCATAAGAGATACAAGTAGAAGTATAACACGAATACAATACGTGTAAAGAAAACAATACAACGTTGTAGCTAAGTTGCTCACATTAAACAAGTCTAGAAATGGTGCCTGGTGGCTCTTAACTCTTAAATAGACAAGATAAAAAGAAAAAGGAGTGGACCTCGTCACCATAAGTTGATTACAAGCTGTTGAATTAACTTACAATATATATATTAGGAACGTGTTCGATCTTTTGCCAATTTGGGTCTCCGAATGTTTCGCACGACCTCGTGAACACGTCATTGCAGCGGTAGAGTTTAAAGTACTCGAGAGACTGTGGTAGTGTTGGCAGTGATCGAATATTCTCGCAGCGAACGATCCACAATTCCTTGAGCGACGTGAGGTGCTCCTCCATATTATCTGGCAAGGCGTCCCAGCGGCACCGCGAAAGTGCGAGACTACGAAGATGAACGAAGAATTCATTTCTACCAGGAATAGCTCCCAACCGGCTGCAGTCAACGACTACAAGTCGTTGCAGGTGCTTCGGTCCATTGTTGTTACCAACCATCCAATCTGGGTACCTCGACCCTTTGTAGTAGTGGATTTCCAGTGTTTCAAGGTGCATCGGAGGGCAAAGGCCCTCAAGTATCTCTGCTTCAAGGCCTGCATTGCTGCTCTGTAGTGCATCCCACCCAAGTGTTAGATGTGTGAGGTGTACCTTGCCAGCTAGATTGGCTTCAAGCGCTTCCTCTTTGCTTCCAACATTCTCAAGACCAAAGATCCCTAGCCTTCCTCGAAGCTTGTTTAGGTCCCTCAGCTGTCGTAACTCGTACCCAGGTTCCTTCCTTACTCCGAAGCTACATAACGTTTGGAGTGACGTCAGCCTGGTAATGTTCGGAAGATTCAGATCAAATAAGGTCGATATACGACGCAAGTTGATGAGGTTACTCATATCTTGACCACGGTCAAACAGTTCTCTGCAATAACTGAAATCTAGCACTTGCATATGGTAAAGCTTCGTAAATGTGCTTGGTAAAATTAGCTTCGACTGGAAGTCCATATTAACTGCAAGATAGCGTAAATGCTTTAACTGGCCAATAGATGCTGGGACTGAGAATTGGCTGAACTGTCTCCCGACTTTTACGCTCAGTATCCGCAATTTCCTCAGCTTCGTGAACATACTCCCAAAGTCTTTGTCTTCAATATCTTCTTTCATTGTATTACTATCAATGATTAGAGTGCGTAAATTTTCCAATTTGAGTATCTTCTCGGCCAACAATGCTCTATTACAAGTCTCAACAAAAAGATGGCGAACATCTCGAGGAACTTCTCCTGTCCAACCTTTCTCAATTCTGAAGCAATCACTTCCTGCTACCTTCTCTGCTAAATCATGCAGCAGATCATGAATTGTATAGTAGTTGCTGTCCGGGTGTTTCTCTCTTGCTATCTGCAGAAATGAGGTTGACACTAATTCATCAAAGTAATCCCGAGCAACATCCTCCATTTCCTCTCCTATTTCGGTTGTCTTTATGAACCCTTCTGCCACCCAAAAGTTTACTAATTTATCACGTTCCAAATGATGTCTTCTGGGAAAAATACTGCAGTAAGCAAAGCATCGCCTGGCCTGCTCATCAAGGTGCTGGTAGCTCCACCACAGAGCTCCCATGGTATCAGTCAGCACGTCCCGATCCCGAACTCTTCTCCAAAAGTCAACATCTGGTCTTATACGTAGCTGACCTCCCACTGTTCCGGCTAGTAGAGGTGATCTCTTCAGCCTTTTGCAATGTCAACCCCAATGGTTTCGAATATTGTTCGATCACGGCCATCTATCATTGCACCTTCAAGTGCATAATGCATGAACAATTTAAGGAAGACATTATCGTTCAAGTCAGATATGAGAATACATCTCACAGCACCCAAAGCTGACAATGCATCTGATGTTCGACTAGTCACTAGGATCTTGCTTCCTGCCTTCCCAACCTCCAATGGGGAGACTATATGTTGTAGCTCATGCTGACGCCTCACATCCTCATTGTACCAGACATCATCCAGTACCAAGAGAAACAGTTTTCCACGCAGTTCCTCCTTGAAACAATTTTGTAGGGCGTCAAGACCCTCGAATTGAGGGCATGGTTTCCTGTGGCCTGCTCAATCATCTCACGCAAAATGGTATGCACACTAAAATTCTGTGAAACATGAACCCATATAACAAGGTCAAAATGGCCTTCCTTTTCTTCTTGCTTGTCCTTTTTCTCACGGGCACAAACATACTGTGCAAGGGTAGATTTCCCAGAGCCGGGGATGCCATAAATGCCAATTATAGAATAGGATAGGCACTGCTGGATTCTGATTGACCATCACCTATTGTCCCATGAAGCATAGCTATGATCTCATCACGATCTTCATCTCGGCCAATTACTACTGGTGGAGGAGCCGCCGTAGTGACTGCACTATGTGGATTGGCAACAACAGTTTGTCTCTTGTCAACGTTACTGTGGCATGGCAAGTTCAGAAGTTGCAAATTTTTGTGTGCTTCGTTGATAATATTTTCTATCTTATCTAGGATTTTCTTCAACTCCATTTTTGACATATCAGGGGTGCGATATCTGACGTGGTACCACTCGCCTGTAAACCAAAAATGACAGGTTAGGCTTTCGATGAGGATTTTTACGAGGAT